>CM042242.1:37259088-37774088 GCA_023566225.1 Romanogobio albipinnatus
TCGCTACATATGACAAAATCTCTGTTTGGAGATTTTTGCACATTTTGAGACGTCCTTATTCGGGAAAAAATAATTTCGTAATAAAATTATAAGTAAAAATAAATAAATAAATAAAAATATGAATATAATTATTGACATGATTGAATATTGATTTATTTAAATGAGATAAAGATAACAATAGAAGTCTTTGTATATGTGTGAACAGGGGGTTAATGTCCATCTCCTCTTCCCCGTGTGCTCCCTTATAACCCAAAAAGCTCTTATCCCAGCTGTGGCAGCACCATTAGGCTGGTCTACACGGCCCAATACAGAACGTGTTTACATGAATTTTTCATGAAGGCAGATGGGGAACGCACCGTGTGTGCGTGCGTGCGCGACTGTTTTCTCAGCATCCACTAGATGAAATGTGGGCCAGTACAAGTGATTTTTACATCTTCAGTTATTCTAAGCTGCATGTTCTATTCATATGTAGGAGGAAGTATTTAAAGACACAAGAGGATCCTGGCTAAGACACATAAAAGATACATCATTTGATTTGTCTAAGGTTGGTGCAGGTTTAACGGGAATTTGTGGTTTTTAAGTCGGTAGAACTGCTGCACAATTGTTCAAGCAATAGAAAGGCCATTGGGAGACTAACACAATTCAATCTGTGCACAACTAATATTACTTGAAGCATGTGGCTCACCATTATGTGTGCTGGGTGCAAAAACAGATCCGTTGACCTATTTCATACACATAAATCTCCCATTTAAGCAGCTAATAATTTGGAAAGAAGACAAATGATGATCACTGTGCTTTCATAATTAATGAAAAAAATGAAATATTAAAGATCTGTTATTTTCATTTTTAGCACGTACCCTGATGGGATTATGTTAAACAGAAACAGATGGAGGCTCAGTGTGGATTCTTTGTTGCGCTTTGAACTGTGATACGTTCGGAGATGTAAGCGCATTTCAAGCCTCTGTTTTTCTGTGAGCTTTAAACTAGGTCAAGCTTTTAAAAGCACAACACCAGATAAATGTTTGATTGACGCATATATCTGGTAAACACATTCTCAACTGAAGCCAATAAATGGCTAAACAGGTGTCTGCTTACAAACATTGACTCCGCAAACAAATCTTTATTTACAAAAGATAGACTAGGCTAGACTAGCGCTGACAGCCTTACCCGAATCCCTCTAATGACGTGTCGAACTCCACGAAGGCGGGCGTGACGGAGGATCCATGGAGACGTATGTCATGGGGCGTCGTCATGGAGACCAGGCACTTGACTCGGGTGAGGGGCACAGTGCTGCCCTCAGCTGATCGTACCAGACTTCGACTGATCCGGTACTGGCTATTGTCTTCATTAATTGTGAACACGCTATCCGGCCCAAAACCCTCCATGGACAGGGTCATGCTGTCTGAAGGTGCAAAGGGTCAAATGGTCACGTAAACTCACCTGCTCACTTAGTATTACACTATTAACTTAAGATTAGAATAAGTTAATGGTCAATTGTGATGTAACATAGATACAACTTATTTCTGTTAGTATAAGTGATTTTATACTTCACCTCAACCACATTATTAGGCACAGGAAAATGTGCTGTTTTTATGCGTTTTTTTTTTTTAGAAACATTTGCAGGCACAAATCCTATGTTTCTTGTTTCTAGATATGTATGATAAACTACTAAATAACATTAACATAGCATGAAAATAAACCTATTAAATGTCTGTAGTAAAAAAAATGGTGGTTTCTTAATTTTGTCCATTTAATTTTAATGCAATTGTATTACCTAATAAAAAAGAAATTATATTTTATATTACTTTATATTCCTTTAAATTTATTTATTTATTGAAATTAACAAAATCAGGGTTGTAAACTATTTCCCCAACACTGAATGTCACAAATTTTGGTTACAGGGCTGTAAAAAAAATCAAATCAAAATAATAACATCATAAATTGAACAGACAATAAAACCACTGGTAATATTTATTCTGACCTAGTGAAGTTCATTATCAACATTTTCTAATTGTTAAGCACCTCTCTCATTTTAATAGCCATTAGTTGAAAATAATAATAATTATAAAAACATTATTTTTAGTTTCAGGCCCTATTTGTGGAAAGTGCCTTATATACAACACTAACTTATCAAGAATTCCCATAAATAATAAATGCCATTTCACATTCACGTAATGTTGCTGTTTGAAGATTGAAGCAGTGTAACAGGAATGCTAAAGGTATAAAAACATGTGGGTGTTGAATGTTGTAAATTTGACACGCTAAAAGCAGATAAAATTCCTGTCCTGTAAAATATTTTCATTCTGTTTAAATAAGAGTTCTCTTAAATAACCTCATTCTGAGATAATCTGTTTTGGATATAATCAACAAAAATATCCGCTTTCACTGGACCCTGGATCGACAGCAGAATTCCTCAGATACTTTCTATTAAGCAAGCAGGAAACTTTTAAATGAGCAAGTTCAAAAAGGACTCGCTGGACATGGCGAGAGCTTGGAGAAAAGTAATTGCACTAGTAATTAGGGAAACTGGGAACTCATCTCCGGCAAAACCCTGTTCAATTGAACGTCTCTCAGCTGGCAGAGTCGAGGAGAGCGAGAGGAGAATGTTTTGTTTGATTCTGATGGTGATTGATGGCATTTCACCAAGGCCACAGTCAGTGAAGCCTGAAGTAATGTCCCTCCTTTCACAGGCCCACAGAGAAACCACAGAGACAAGACCACATAACACTGACACAAACTGTTTACGGGATGGTACAAAAGCACACTGACAGTTCTAGCAGTCTTTATGCATTCTTTTTTCCTTACTTCGCATTTCAGCTTCATAGCTGAGGGAGCTCGGCTTGTGGACCCGGTACTGCTTCAGGAGCTTTTTGTCCCAGGCACCGCAATTCAGAGGATTCCCTAGTCGTAAAAATTCCCTGGAAAATATATAAAAACATTTTATATGAGACAGCATAACCCACACAATAAACAGCTTGATCTTCCAGCATAAATCCCAACACTTAAGAAATACGACGACTGTAAATAATACAAATAAATAAATGCAATTAAAGATATATTAAATAACAACAACAGCATATATTAATAAACAATACATATTAACCACTTAAGTAAATATTATTATGGTTATTATTAGATCTATTTGCAGAAGGATTTTTCCAGAGCTGAATGTTGCATGACATTTAAACCAAGATACAAAGCAGGGTTAATTCCTCAAATGAGCTGGAGTGAACTGCTGTTTTGTTTTTTATTTTGTAGTGAAGTGAGCCAGCATCCTCCATCACGTTAGACCAAATCGCTAATCCGTTTGACTTGGAGAAGACCCATGGAGAGCTTTGAATAATATTAAGACGTGTAGCTTTGATAAGATCGAATCGTGCAGCCAGATTTTAACTGACTCATTTGGTCTTTGTATAAACAAAAATACGTTCAAAAGAGCTCGCATGTGGGAGACCAATCAATAAAGGGCTAGGGGCAGAAACATGTTCCATTAAGATACTATTCATAAATATTCATCACTTAAATAAATATTGCTGAGGCCTTGAGATGTACTGGACAAAGAGCTGGCCCGTATACTGTACTGTATATGCTGTATTGTACTAGAAGCAGTGAGGGTCTAACCAACCCTTTAACGCTGACAGCACAAATTTTTATATATTCTCCAGTCACTATCGAAGCAAAATTCCACAATAAAAGTCTTCTGAGCAAACTTAGACTCACCTGAGCACCATCGGCTGTAGGGCCTGGGAGGCCAGTCGCTCAAACATCCTCTGCAATGGTGGGTGGAGTGGGTGATCTTCGTCTCCCAAAGCGCAGCTACAGCGCTGAAGCAAGCGTGAGTGCAGACCTGCCTCACACAGAATCTGCTGGTTCCTCTCTGAATGCACCAACAGCTGCAGAATGTTAGCAACAGCTAGCTGCAGGTCCAGAGCATGCTAAGGAGCAGAGCAAGGGTAAAGTGAGCTGCAGGATGTACTTAATAGTACACTTAGTTCAGATAATCATCTTGCAGTGGCACAATCCAAGCATAGCATGTTATCAATAGTCAACTCAAGTAGGTTCTGTGGACAATCCTCATCACAGGGACAACAAAAACATCAGAGTATACAATAAAGACACAATAAAGTTATTTGATATCCAGTAAGAGCTTAAACCAAAAAACCCTTTTAGGCCTGATTTCAGAAGATACACCCCTTAAAGGAATGCTCTGGGTTATATACAAATTCATTTATGTCATCAGCATGCCACATTTGCTATCAATTCCCACAGAATAAAATTTGAATTTGAGCCAATGTGTTGTCACACATTCTTCCATTGCAAGCATGCAACCCTCTAGATACTCTCTGTACCTCTCCAGGGAGCAGCTTAGATTAGTTTTTGTGGTAATTGCAAACATGACAAAAATGCTTTCAAAAGACCTAAAACGGGAAAATGCCTTTAAGTTTCATACAAAATCCACATCCATACCGCTTATTTTGATCATTTACTGTACGTGAAAAGCAAAAAAAAGCACTACTTGGCCATTTAAAGTGTATAACATGGCTGCATATTGAGACAGTCTTCATCCCACATTATATTAATTTGATTGTATAATTTTTTTAAATATTTTTGAAAAGAAATCTTGTATGATCACCAAGGCTTATTTGATTACAAAACAATTAAAAAATAGCGGTTTTCTATTTTTGATGTATTTTAATGTGTATTTTGTATGTAAATTATTCCTGTGAAGGAAAACTGTCATCCATCATTACTCCAGTCATCAGTATCACATAATCCTTCAGAAATCATTCTTATATTTGGATTTGATGGTCCAAAAATGTGCTCTTAAATATTTTTGGTGGAAACCAAGATGCGTTTTATTAAGGATTCTTGAAAGATCAAAAAAATGGATTAAAAATGTCAAAATATCAGCTTTTATTTAAAATAGAAATATTTTGTTACATTATAATTGTCTTTAGTCACTTATGTTCAATTGAATGCATCCTTGTTGAATAAAAGATTCAGTACTGAATATTATTGAATATTAATTCTTTTTTTTTTTTTCTTTTTTTTTTTAATACCACTGACCCTAAACTTTTGAACTGTAGTGTATACAAACAATTTTGAGGTAGCATCATAGAAAAAGCAAAAAATATGACCATGTTTTATGCTGACAAGCTCAGCAACACATTCTTATCTCTCCTTAGCTACATGCCAACCTTAATAATTTGCATTGGGCATTCCTGTGTAGACACCAAACAATGTTTAAGCTCACTAGGTTTTGAGACAGAGCATATGTCTACAAGCAGCTCATACCTCAGGCTGTGTGTCAGAAGAAACAGAGGGTAGGAGGTCGATCATCGCCAGCACTGCTCCAGGGTGGATGACTACAGGGTCTGAAGAGTGCTGGAACTGATTCCCCAAGTGCAGCTTTAGGTCCGTTAGGGCTTTACTAGAAGCCGAGTTGGATGAGCTATGGTAGCCATGTCTATTGGGAAAGAAAAAGATCACTTAATGGCTCTTCTTAGTGTCATTACTTAATGTCAGGGTCTGAAAAGTGTAATTCACTTACACATTTTGGCTTGGCAGTTTTATCCAGATAAAAGCTAAAATGCTGAAAAAGCTTAGCTTTTTTAAAGAAGGATTTTTGATCATAGTTAAACACTCTTAAATACAGCATTGAAATTCCATTTAAAGAGTATCAGCTTTGATATAATATTACTTATGAATCAACTCCCCACAGAGAGCTTGATAAGAAAAATAACTGGGAAAAAAAAAGCTGTCAGCACTACCAGAGGAGGGAAGATTTTTGCAACTGCAAAGCTTTACGGGTAAGCAAAGTAGCTCAACTTGGCAGACAAGATGTTGCAGAGGAAGATGAAAACATGGTCAAGGAGATGATTCAAGGAGAGGAAAAGTGAGGGGAAAATTGCAGACGGCAATCACTCTGATCAGAGGGAGAAGACGAATAACAGTCTCCTAAACAGATGTGACGCTGTAAGTTTCCTAGGACAAGCAATTTGTCTGTTCACATTGAAAACAATAATGTAGCCCAGCAAAGCACAATGACAGCCAATCAGAACATATTATATGTTTAATGAACAGCTATGAGGAGCAAGATTTTGAGTGACATTTCTGGGTGGGCAGGGCAGGGCTACCATAAATGTATGTAATCAACTAAATATCTTGTTGCTTGTTGGGCTGGTTAGAAATAAAAATGACATGAAAGAGATACATTTTAAATCACTTGTCAAGTTGTCATACGGTGTCTGGTTAAACCACTTTGTAAGAACTGAATAGATAGTTCACCCACAAATGAAAAATTAGTTACGTCATTATTTTTATTGACAATTTCTAGTGAAACCTGTCCAGATGAGTGTATAATACTAGAATTCTACGCAATCTTTTGTCTAAATAAATTAAAAATACTAACACTATTATATTTAGGCATCACAACATAAAAAATGAATATTAATTTTGAGATCTGCTAAAGATTCAATTTAACAGCATTCTTAAATTATTAGTGTTTTTAAAGATGGACTTTAAGTGAGCTTTAGATGCTGTTAAAGGTAATCAAAATGTACACTACCATTCAAATGTTGACATTGTTATAGTGTAATTACATAAAGTACTGAGTAATATTAATAAACTACATATGCTTACTATAGGGTTATGTTTAGGCTTAGTTACTTGTAATTATGCACAATATACTATTATTACTATAGTAAGTGTAGTAAAGTGTTACCTTCAACACTGAAAATAAGAAGAAATGTTTCTTCAGCACCAAATCAGCATATTAAATATGATTTTTGAAGAATCATGTGACATAATAATGAGTAATGATTAATGATGCTGAATATTCAGCTTTACCATCACAGGAATAATTAAATTTTAAAATATAATCAAAAACATTTATTTTAAATTGTACTAATCTTTCACAATATTACTTTTTTACTGTATTTTTGATCAAATAAATGCAATCTTGGTGAGCTGAAGAGACTTTAAAAAAAGAGAATTAAAAAAAAAAAGTTCTTATCCTAGACATTTGAATGGTAGTGTATTTATGTGCAATATGACAAATTAAAAATACCTTATATCGGCAAATTACAGATAAGGTAACAATGTATATTTTACATCCTTACAGTAAACAATGACAGTAAGGCCCGGTTTCACAGACAGGGCTTAGACTAAGCCAGGATTAGGCCTTAGTTCAATTAGGACATATAAGTAACTTTTATAAACGTGCCCAAGAAAAAAACATTACAGGTGTGCATCTTGAGACAAAACAATGCCACTGACATATTTTAAGATTTGTCAGTGCAAGATTCTTTCAGTTAAAACAGCACAAACATGCATTTTAGTCTAGGACTAGCTTAAGCGTTGTCTGTGAAACCGGGGGTTTATGATGACTTTCATTTTGGGGTAATACCATCCCTTTAAAGGACAGAAACAAAATAACCAAGGAAGGTGTGAGAGGAAAGTGAACAAAGGAAGGAAAAGAGAGGGAAACAGACTGGGGGAAAAAGGGTCTGATCACTCGACAAGAACAGAAGAGAAAAAGAGAGGTAGAAAAGGAAGAGGTGGCAGAAAGCAGTACCTCTTCCTGGCGATTGCTGGCGTGCCCCAAGGAGAGGGCAGCGAGGTCTCATGAGTCAAGCAGGGGGGCACCTGTTCGGCACGACTACAACGATTCAAACACATGGACACGCGGAGTCACGACCAAACAATCAACATAAAGACAGACCAGACGTTCACACGGCCATACAAACACAATCAGCAGGTCCATACCACACACACCCCACGTGTGCAGCCAGGCAATGCCAGAGGTTATGAGAGACAAAGAAATGAGAAAGAGCAAGAGAGGGAGGCAGTTAGTTCCTGTTGAATATACAGCTCAGGGCACAGCACATAGAACTCAGAAGAACTACAGATCATGCAAATCTAACAAACAAAAAAACAAGCCCAAAGCACAGCTGCACTCAGATAGCATGTGAAGATCATGACTAACAACAAAGATACATTAATGCAGTGTTTCTCAACTGGTGGGTCGCGACCCAAAAGTGAGTGGCAAGACCGTTTAGAGTGGGTGAGTGTGCAGTCAAAGAAACAACAACAAATGTAAAAGTATCTGCGGTTGGATGAGATGTTTTCAGGATATGCGTGTCATTATTCTAACGTTATTTTTGTAACTTGTTACGAAATAAAAAGTCTCTCACCTCAGAAAAGCTAACTTTTGTACTGTCAGCCATTATACTGTGCTCGTAGTGCTCTTCAACGCGCACTGTATATCACTTCATAATAAATAAAGCGCAAAAGAAACTACGAGCATGCAACGTTGGAGTCACGTTGTCAATTAGGAAATGACCAAAAAGTACCAATAAATTACCTAACTTGTACTTTGCATGTTAGTTGGGAATGATTTGCAATTTTGCATGCAGGTATGATGTTCATTATATTCATCAGGAGCAGTTTGGTGTTTGAGTTTATATGTTACATTAACAATTCATGATAGTGTTTAACTTTATTGTATTAACAAAAACTAGTTTGGGACTGCTATTTAACAGCCTTACCTTGTACTGTTTATTCATCAGTATTAGTCATATTCTTAAAATTTATGTGTATGTTAAGTAAAGTAGGACTGTACTTTTGAAAAAGAAAAAAAATGACCATGAGAAAGAAATGTGGGTCCCATGGCCAAACCAGATGAGAAGCACTGTATTAAAGGAAACTACACTATCAGCAGATCAGGGATGTGCATGAGTAATCAACTAGTCAAGTCCTCGTTCTGCATCAACTACACAAGTTGTAAAACATTATTCAAACTACCCAAACTGTTTTTTCATTTGTCTTTGCTTGCTGTAGAAAAACGTGAAAATACTTTTCACACTGAATCCCTTATTGTTACAACTAAATATGTTGGGTGGCGCACAGGATATGTGATGTTTAGAATAGGTACTTGTTAGAATAACAATTTTTTTTTAAATGGAAAAAAATGCAACCTGACAAACATGTGCAATCGTTGAAAACAAGTGGCAATTAATGCAAACAAACATTGGGGGGGGGGGGGGGGGGGTAACACAATGTCTATTGCTGTAGGTCGGTGTCTGTAGGTGCAGTGTGAATTGGCCTTTAGAATAGACGTTTTTAATTACCCTATTAATTACATGTTAATTACCCCTATGGCGGAAGTCTACGTAGTAGTTTTCATCTAAGCTCTGGGTTAGCGCAAATGTGTTTTAATTTTTAATTAGATGGTTAATTTGTATCTTTTTTAAACTTGTTTGTTTATTTTAATTTTCAAATGTAGTTAAATTTTTTAAAACCATTAAGCTCATTTATTTTATATTGAAAAAGCAGTTTAAACCGTTATTAGTGGTGTAATGTATGTGAATAAAACAAAATATAAACCTCACAGATATGTAAAACCTTATATTTAAAAAATAAACAATAAGGGCCAGATTTACTAAACAGGGCAAATTAATGTGAGAGCACAATTCCAAAAAAAACATTGACGCGAGTGGAAAGTTCTGCATGTCATCTACTGACGACGCGCAAATGAAAGAAGACAGACTCAGCCGGATCATTTCCCTAATGACCAACGCAATCTACCAAGAGCAGCACAAAGTAGAGTCTGGTGCTATTCAGTGCAAATTTACCTTTAGTAAATCCTGACAGTAGTTTTTTTAACGCTAAAAAGAGGGTTTGCACTTGGCGCAAGCTGTTCGTAAATCAGGCCCTTAATATTTTTAAAGTATTTTTATGTGCAAAAAGTTCTCGACTGAATCACTCGAAATGCCCATCCTCAATAAAGTCCTCTTAAAATTTCTCAATAAAAAATTTAACTGCTCCCTTGAGTGATTTAATTTTCTTTTTTCAGCCATGTTACTGATATATGACCAAAACACATCGACCCTCTCTGCCCATTAAGAAAAGACAACTACCATTTATACACACCTGTCAAATGAGTCGGTGGCCATCTTGTACAGGTAAATGAAGAGCTTGCTGCAGTGCTTGAGTGTGGGACACACGTTTTCTGCGGGTATAATCTCATCCTCGAGTAACCGCTGGAATGGTTGGGCATTTGAGGGGAAGACAGCTGCTGGACCAACTTTCTTAGCATCAGAAAAACATCCCAAAAGTCGCACTGCATCGGCCAGCTTCTCGTACTGGATCTCAGTGCGAAAGAAGTGCGAGTTGGCAGGTTCGTAACGCATGGCTGCTGTTAGAGTGCAGAATACGGTGTGTAGAAGTTCGAAGACTTTGTTCTGGTTGACCTTCTCCCAGCCGCTGACAGGTGGAGAACAGAGAGAACGCTCCATGGCAACCAACAGTGAGGTCACGTACACAAAGCCGCCCACCTTGCGGAAGACGGTGCGTGTACGGTGGCTCTCGCGCAGCACAGCCAGCAAAGCCTAATGAGAAACAATAAAGTCTGTCAAGTGAATTCAAATTTAAATCATAAGGATGGAAGTTAAGTGTGCAACAAGGTAATCCTCACTACAATACCATTATAAGGTTTGGGTTCAGTAATTTTTTTTTTTAAAGAAATCATATTTTATTCAGCAAGGATGCATTAAACAGATTAAAAGTGACAGAAATATTTTGTAACATTATAAATGGACTATTTTGAGTAAATGCTGATCTTTTGAACTTTCTATTAAAAAAAAAAAAAACCTGAAAAAATTTACTATGGTTTTCACAAAAGATATTAGGCAGCTTAATATTTGTTTTCAACACTAAAATGACTTCTGAAGGATCATGTGACACACCGAAGACTGGATTAAATGCTTTCATTTCAGCATAAAATGAAATTCTAAAATATATTAAAACAGAAAAACAGGTACTATTTGTACTGCATGTTTGCAGCCTTGGTGAGCATAAGAGAATATTTGTGAGAATATTTCAAAACATTAAAAAAAAAATTACAGACCCCAAACTACTATATTACACAAATATGGTGGTTAAACAAAAAAAATTATTTAAATGAATACCATGTGCTAGATTTATGAATGTAGGGAAAAAGGTAAATATTTGCTAAATAATACATAATATGCTCTATATATATTATATAATAACATATAATATAAATGCACCAACATTTTGTTTACCAAACAGAGACATTTTAATCAGTAGGTCTCCATCTGACCATTAGGAAAAAGCACTACAGTTGTTCAATAAAATTTTGGAACATTAAATTCAATGTGTGGATATTTTTTCACACATTTGCTCCATTGTCACATGCACCTGTAACCAACTTGGGCTGCATGTGGACACTTATTTCTTCTGAGAGTAATGAATGTGCCTCACCCGCAGAATATCAGTTTTGAGCTGTAGTTCTGTTGACGGTGCGGAGTGCATAAGGCCAAGCAGAGTGCCCATGTCATCATCTCCAGATGGCGACAGCACCAGCTGCTGAATGATCATCAGAGCGTGCTCACGACACTGATGATATTTCACAATGTTGTGCACGCACCGTGCTCCGCCAAACTCACGGAACAAACCTGAAAGATTGAGATTTTATTGTTAAAAATGTATCTGAGTATTATATAAGCTTGGAGACCAGCAATTTTGGGTTCTGGGTTCAACTTTGTATTGTTTGTGGGAATATTAGACACATCAAGACTGTGGTGAGATTCAGGAATGACTGATCACCTCACTGCCATGTTTGGAATTGCACACTTTAATCATTTTCTGCAACAAAACCATTCTGATTGCAACATATGAATAAAGCATGAGCACATCTGTGAGAGCGAGCATTCTGAGACTATCAGCAGCCATGATACAGAAGAGAAATGAATACAGAGCTGAAGTTAAGAGCGTTCCTTAACCAGAGACCTGACTCAGCACCGAGAGTGAGACTACTGCAGGGCCTGAGAGCATGAAAATTAATTTTGACTCATCCCTGAGTGCATAAAAACTGGAGGAAAATACTGGAGTACAATAATGCAATTATAATAAAAGCTGAAGAGGATCACTGGAAAGTTTTAAAAACAGGCAATGTCAATCTCGTATTTCTGTTTGAAACTGAATTTTTTGGCTTTGTGTCCATGTCTATTAGCTTTGAAACATACTAATAACTCATCCTGCACCACACAAAATTTTGTTCAATCAAATGCTGGAGAAAGAAAATGACTCTCCCCCAAATACCAACAGCAACTGAATAGGAAGTAGCAAATGATGGTTTACAGCTGTAATGCAGCTTAAGCCAGATAAGACATTTCTGGCAAAACTTATGGTAGCTTATTTCCTTAAAACTGTGATTGTCTTCAAAGTACTTACATGAATTATACAAAGAAAGATAAATACAAAAATAAAATTTAAAAAAAGTACAAAAATCTCTTTATGAGGCCTTCTTTTCTAGAGAGATTAACTTTCAGTTACACATTACGACAATAATACCAAAACCTCATGTAAACTATGTAAATCGCGGGCTTTCCAATTCTGCATAAATCTGCAATGCTTTCTTGACATATTCCGTGTGGCCCTGATTATGAACAAAGGTAGCTAAAGAGGAAGAGACAACCAAAACTACTGAGTCTGTCTAAATCCAAGCCTACTGCTCACCATTTCCTCTTTCAAAACCCAGCCAGCTGGAGCCCAATTCCATTCCCCTCTCTCCTCTTCAAACATTTCCTGTCTCTCGCTAAACCTTCCCATCACAAAGTCAGAAAGGCTAAAAATGTGACTTTAAAAAAAGAAAAAAGGAGGAGTCAGAGTAAATCCTACCCAGAGATCCCGCTCAAGGAAACAGCTATGCGCACATTTACCTGCATTGGTGTTCGAGCCTTGCAAGAGTACTGTGAGTGTCTCCATGACAAGCCAGGCAAGCTGCTTTTGCTCTTCAGCCACATTGTTCTTGGCATCACCTGACCACAGTGAGAGGGTGCAGTAAGCAAACAACACAATTAAAACCCATTTTCAGCACTGTTAACTAAAACCTTTTAAAAAGTGTTTTCATTAATTGAAATAAATTAAAATTTCATTTACTTAAACTTAAAACTTCAATAGACATTACAAAAAATTGTTCTGGCAACTAGCTGAAATAAAAGTACAAAAAAATTAACAAAATAGAAATATTAAACAAAATGACTAAAGCTTGAAACTGAAACAAAAAATATAAAAGGTAATTATAAATATTAATTATACAAATTATAAATAATACTAAAATAACACTGACTAATATAATGTAATATAATGAAATAATATAATGACTAATGTAATTTTTTATTTAGTGTTACCCTGCTCGACATGCGCTTGCGTTGGGTCTTTCAACAGCGCTGCATATTTGTGGAGCAGGTTAACTAGCACTTCCAGCAGTCCAACTTCACGGAAGACATCACTGAAGACGGGATGGTGGCGTCCCAGCTTGAGAAGAGTGCGAGTTGCTGTGATGCTGCATCCATAAGAAGTGCTTGACTTTAATAGTACGCTGACGCTAAAAAGCTCTTTGCAAGGTACGTAATTTAGCCCAAAGACAACAAACTCCAGCAGTTCAAAGTACTTGGGCTGCACCTCCGGTAGTTTTGTTACTCGCTCCGCAAACTGTGACAGCGCATGCTGCGCCTCTAAGATGAAATAGTTGGCGTAGTCGGCAGCATAGATATTGGCGATGGCTTCAAGGATCATGCGTGCTAATCGACCGCTCTTGGCCTTCAAGAAGGCATTCTGAAGCACAGAAAAAGCATGGATGTTCCTGACCGTGTGTCCTGAAAAGAATGGACAATGGAAAAAAACAACCAACACATTATTCAAAATAACTCCCATTTGGAACAACATGATGGGGAGTAAATAACGAAAGTTGTATAATTAGTTTAACACCACATAAACCTAATGACAGTATAAAATGTAAAATCCCCAGTGACCTTTGGTGGACTCCTTTGGTAGCATAGCTAGTAACACACAACCTCACACATTTTCAATATCTCTTAAGCTGTATGCAGAAGTCTATATTCATGACAACCTCCAAATAATTCTGATGTAAACAAGATGTCAGTAACATGTAGAAGCACATAACACTCATAACAATATAGCAGTGTTGTATTCAAGACCAGCTCATTCGAGACCAGAAGGGCGTTGAGTTCAAGTCAAGACCAAATCCACAATGGAATCAGACTCGAGGCACAAGACCCAAAAATATATTCATGGTCTTGGTGTCTTAACTCAGATTTAACCCTCTTCTGGTCTCGGTCTTGACTCAGGCTCGAATGAGCTGGACTTGCTTAAACACTGCTGAATAGCCTCCAGAAGTGAATATGAGGTCTGCAACAGATGTCCATTCTGCATGTTTCTGGGATATCTCTTAGCACACAATTCATTACAGATTTATTGTTTCTTTGGGTCTTTCTGAAATCATTATGGTCTTTAAGCTTAAAAAAACAAATATACTGGGTGCAATATTAACTAAGAACACCCAACCATCACATGATTACAGAGCAACACCAGTCAGTCCCTCAACCCTGCAACCCTTAAAAACAAATTCTTGTGCATTCAACCTTTATGAATTCCCACTGCAATAAGAGTTAATGCTGGCTGCATGAAACTGCCATACTACAAAGTAGGGAATAAACAGTCTCTGAGATTGGCTTGTTGGAAAGAGGAAGTCTTGATGTGACTGGGTGCATAAACAACATTATCTGGCACCATTATTTTAATTACAGCATTTAATGGCTCTTGGAGAGGCATAAGACAAGCCAAACAAATACCCTAACCAGATTACACAGTAGGTGTTTGCCGTTTGCCTCCTTCTGACCAATTAATGCCATTTACAGCCAGTGAGCACTAATGTTTTAATTCTCCCTCAGAAACCACAGGCTCTTTTTCTCTCTATGTGACTAAATCTAGTTGACAAAGGGAGGCAGAAGCAGACGTAGATTAGGACGTTAATATGAAAATGTAGAGAGGGAGAATACTGCTTTAGACAGCCATTGATTACAGCTTGGTTAATTCATCCTGCAACTTCATAAAAAAGGAAAAAATCCCAGCTGATGCAGAAATTTGAATGCAAATATAGAAGCACACTAAATCTCTAAAGTATTTTACTAATGCAGGTCACTTAAGCCTCAACATTGCAAAATTGCCATCTGAATCCTGTAAAGAACTCAATTTCACAATGTTTCCTGGCCCAAGTTCAACATACCCCGGAATTTCACATCACCAACTTTCACACCCAGCTGTGCTATGGACATAAGTTAAGAGTCAAGCGCATGTTATTTTACGGAGGACTAACCTTTCCCAGAAGGCTGTGGAACCACAAAACCTGGAAGCAGGAAGGGTGCTCCAGTGGTGAGACCAGCTGGCTTCAGCTCACTGACCCCATATGTGGTCAGAGCGGTCACCAAGTTCACCAGGTCCCTTAGAGCATCTTTGGCTTCATCCTCTTTGGCCTGCTCCAACCTAAGAGGTACACAGCAAGTGTACCCGAGAATATCACTACTAAATCATATCAGAATTTAAAACAACTATACTGCCTATTTTTGCTTTTTATACAGTGACATTAAGGACATTTATAATTTGACAAAAGATTACAATTTAAAACAAATACTAGTCTTGGGAACTTTAAAGAATCCTGCAAAAAAAAAAAACACATACCTGATCATAAGATCTATGAGGAAGGTGTAGCCCTGACACATTCGGAAGTCATCCAGCAGTGTCTGAGAGACATCACTCGAGTCCTTCAAGAAACAGGAGAGCCCAGCAAACATCTCCACAATCTCTAGTGGAGAGAGGTCATCTGACTGCTGCATGTTCTGAATGCACGTCGACAAGCACTCTTTCTCTGCAAGAACAACAAGTGTCATGTTGGTTGTGAATTTCGGAGCACTTTTTTGAAGTAAACCAATAAATGCCTAACAGTGTAAATAAGTCAGAATAAATGAAACGCCATTAGACCCACTTTATGTACTATGTACATATAAATTAATATATTATTAATTTATAATAAATTAATAAATTAATCATTTAAAACAATGCACTTATTGTGTACATGCATGTATTTTTTAAATATAAGTACAATGTAATAACATGTATGTTCATGTAATTTCTGTTATTCTGTTATAGACTGTTGAGACTTCCCTTACATCTTAACCCACCCTTAAATACCAATTCCAAAACTCAATAGCAGCAAAATGAACACAATAAGTATGGTGTACTTTTTTTTTTTGATGTAAGTACATAGTAGTTAAAGACACCTAATATAAAGTGACCAAGTTTTACTTTCGACTCTTAAGGGCTGAAATCTGAGTCCTTCTCAACTAATTGCAAAGCAATTTCTGTAAAGAGCAACAGCAACCACTAGACATTGACCTCTAAAAACACTAAAGCACAATAGTGACAGTTAAGTGGTTATGTAAGGTTAAAAAGTTACTAGGGTTCATAAGATGCCAGCAGCAAAACATTCTCAGTATTATGCATCCATGCACAGCAAAGGCAGAGAATCATCATCATCATTCACAACTAACCGTGGATGTATTTGACGACATTTACGCTGAGGCCGTGTCGGGAGATGGTGGTGAGCACCTCTCCAGCACTCTTCCTCCAGGGTAGGTTGTGGGGGGGACACCAGGAGGTGATGGCACTGAAGAGCAGCTGTAGATCATCCTTCTGGGCCAGCTCCTCTGCCGGAGACACGAAACTGCACAGCTTCACTAAAATCTGAGCAGAGCAAAGAGAAGAGAAACCAGAAGAGAATGCCATGGTTGATGTCAATGTGTGTCTTTTATGGGTATTTTTTTGGAGAAAATGCTATTCCTAAAGACAGACAGACCTGGACAAAGACTTTCTGTAGAAGAGCTCTGCGGTCCGCCAGAGGAAGCTCGGTCTGGGTGGCGGCAGGAACCTCGGGCATGTGTGGCAGGTCAAAAAACAAATATAGGCATTTGACCAGCGTCGAGGGCACCGACATGGTGGTCATACAGTCCACAGTTTTCTGCAGAAGCAGAGAAGGGGATTCAAATTCAGATCAAGTTTTTTTCTCCATTCAAGCACCGACTAATGCAAATAACTGGCAAACTGTTTATTATTTCACAATTCTGGTAACAGATAGACTAATGGAGGGATGAACAATCAATAAGTCACTTTGGATTAAATGTCAATGTGTTTTGATGCAATTCTGTGACTCATACATCATCATCTGAAAGCCCAATGAACGGACAAATAAGGATTACAACAGAGCCTTTAAAACAAAGTTTGAGGTCTAAGCTTGAACTTTTTTTATACATGAATAACCCATTTTATGTTCTACAGATGATTATACTCTACCATTCAGAGACTGGTAAGACTTCTTAAATATTATTGAAAGAAGTCTCATTTAAAGCCACAATGTGTAATTTTTCGCCGCTAGAGGTCGCTTATTCAAAACAAAGCCGTAGCTTGATGATGCCTTGATTTCGCGGAGCTTTTATTATGCCGCAGACGACCGCTTCCGCTTCTTACGGTCATGCGTATGTGGGGTAATGCATCGCTTGTTTTATCATATTAGATACATTTGAGTGTGTTGAAAGTTATGTCATAATGCTACTCTGTGGGTTCGCTACTGTGAGACACTTGTTGCACACTGCAGTAAGTTAGATCGATATTAGGCATGCTAAAACATGGTACTAAATCAAGAAAACAAGATTTACTGTGTTGAGCTATATAACAATGATTAGTTTTCTGTGGATGAATGTATCCAGACAGTTGCTCACCTGTCTAATAAAGCGCATAATATATTAAAGAGTCGTTGGTGTTACCATGGTTTCTACAAAATAAAACGGAAATCGAGGGTAACGTGGGTATGATGTCATTGACAGGCGACGCACGGACATGGTCCGTGTCCTGGTTAAAATTGCTTATTTCTCTGGATTTAAACATTCTTGGAAACATTTGGGATAATTTAAGTTAACAAAATATATGACACTGTTCTAGTGGTTGTTGGATATTTTAATGGATATTGTGCCTTTAATATTTGAATATATTTTAAAACTGAATTTATTCCTGAGAGGGTAAAGCTGAAAATTCAGCCATTACTCCAGTCTTCCGTTTCACATGATCCATCAGAAATCATTCTAATATGCTGATTTGGTGCTCAAGAATTTTTCTTAAATAATTATCAATACTGAAAATAGTTGTGCTGCTTAATATTTTTGTGGAAACTGACAAACCGTGATACTGTATTTTTAGGATTATTTGATGACAGCATTTATTTGAAAAATAAATATTTTATAACATTAAAATGTCACTTTGATCAATCTGTATCCTTGCTGAATAAAAGTAACAATTTAATTAAAAAAACAAAACAAAAAAACTCTGACTTACCACAAACTTGTGAACAATAGTGTAAATCCTCAATTACACCCTTTACTTTTTTTAATAAATCCAATAAACTAGGTGAATTGAAGAAAAGCTAGAGGATATAAGCTTAAACTTGTTTCTTTGTTCGCATCTCACTACACAGTTGTGGGTCTCAGGTTAAACCCTGATAACCATATATGGTAGGCCAGTGATATCATCACTCTGCTCTAATGGGGCTCAGGTGGACGTGATTGAAACGAAATGCTGCAGATGGGACAGAGCTTTACTTTTCCCTGCCATGTCACCTGCAACAGTCTCACCGCTGACACTAATCAGAGCAGGATCCTGCTACCAGTGCCAATGAAACACTGATGCGAGAGGAGAAAATCCCATCAGCCGCTTTTAAGGCAAGTCCGGACTCAGCTCAATCGAGCCAATGATTCTCTCTCTCTCTCACACACACATGCAGAGCCCAAGCACTTTTTTCATTGCAGATCCAGTCTGAACCAGTGTGCACAGACTATCACACAAAAACTTGTCTTCTCACAATGGTTTAGAAATGGCCATTATTAATACTCCAAAATTCTTAAGAAACATTTCTAATTTTTGTTAATGTTGAAAACAGTTGTGGTAAATATTTTTGTGGAAATAATCATACTTTTTTTGAGGATGTATAAAATGTCTCTTTTGTTCAATTTTATGTATCCTTGCTGAATAAAAGTATTAATTTATAAAAAACCAAACTTTTGAACAATAGGGTACTTTTCGTTATAGTTATCTTTCTTAGTGTGAATGGGTATTACGACAAGGCCAAAGAATCCCAGCAGTGCAAAACCTTAATGGAGGTTTCATTATAGCACTTGGTTGTGACCACTGCTTTCATGAGAATGAGAAAACAAAACAGAAATAGAGATTAATCACTTCTGCATTTTCATTCCAGGAAACATACTGCGTGAACAAAAGAAAAAAATAATTAATTAATTAATTCAAACCACTCTCTGTCAATACAAATCACTCTCTCTTTAGTAAAATAAAGAGTTTTTGAAGAAAAATTAAGGCAAGTTACACTAATAAATCTCCCTAAGCAAAAGGTCCAATATGTGAAAGAAACTGACCCACAGTTGGACTCTTGTTATGGTGGACGATCTAGGCTTGAAATAGCTTGCTTTGTGGTAGTTTACCTCAGCACTGAAGCTACGCTCACAGACAGTGTGGTGTAGGGTCATGTGTACATGACACCTACAGCCACTAAACGATGATGTCAAGACAGAAAAACACCAATAGAAGCAGAAGGATTTCTCACAGGCTGTCAATGCAAGTGGGGGGAAAAGATGAGACAAGAGAGACGGCATCCGTGAGGGTGAAATAAGGGTGCATTGGGAATGTAGAGCATGAAGGGCGTCCTTACAGAGAGAAAAGAAAAGACCTTTGTTGTTTCCGAGGGGCGGGGAGTGTTGCCAAGAGCACCAGTTTTTGTCTGCAACTCTCAGCTTGGAATACAAACATATTTCACCCCTCATGTTTCAACATGTTTCACCTCTCAAAACCAGAGACTACTGCCTGGAAAGAAAATTGTGCATGTCCAATTAATTCAAGCTCATCCTCTGTTTTATGACAAGCCCAAAATTGTGCCATACCACTTGGATAAGCATTTTGAGATGTCTGCATTTAGGTGGTGGAAATGTGTTTTATGTACATTTTATGTAAGCATTAAGAAGATATCAACTTTAACACAAGAAAGTGTTTTCATTATGTATTCTATATTAAAAGAGGGGGTAAAAAGTACAAATACACAAAAAGATTTTACGATACTGTTCAGTTAATTAAACTGATAATTAAATTGTTAAACTGACTTGAAACTGGTGCGTTTTAGCTCAACTCAATATTTTAATTTTGAAAGAACATGTTTCCATTAAGTAAGTAACATTTGATGCTTGTTCAATTGAAGGTCTTTGCACACTTAAACAGTGTCCTAACTACATGTGACGCGATAAGATTCCAGCAACAAGCAACATGTCTGTCCACACCAGACGCGGCGCGACTACGAGATGCAACAAATTGGCCACAGCCAATCAGAACAGCGTGTGGGCGGGCTCTCGCGGCAAGTGTACGGCACCAGAGATTAATCTTGACGGCACTCACAAGGAAATGAATAAGTACATAATCAGATTCACAAATATTACACCATTTAAACATTACTAAAAAAATACATACTGAGTTGCTAAAACAATCTTTGTCATAGAATATAATTATTTGTTCACAGTTTGAACATTCTTGTTTCAATTTGTTTAATTTCAAGATCTGAGGTGAATTAACCATTGTTGCTTTTAGTACGACTAAGTTATGTTACAAAGCTGGGAGCACTAAACGATATTCAAAGTCACATTACACGCTTTTAACATTAAATAAAGGACATAAACATTACCTGAGTTTATGTTTTGTGTTGTTGTTCCAGCCGTGACATCGCAGAAATAGAAACCGTTTCTAAAATAGATTCATCGCGTGTCGCTGTAGCAGCTGGTTAGGACAAAAAAACTGTAATTAACATGGAAAAGATACCTTTTATCGCGTGTTGCGGTATCGCATTGCGTGTAGTTAGGACACGGTTTTAGTCCGAAATTCTCGTCCAAAATTTTTGCACGTTAAATAAATAGGACGTCATGTTGTGTCAATCACGTTTACACTCTGCCTCTGAAACTTTCGCCCGTCATAAAAAAATTTGGATCGGGTTCAATTTTCTGTGTTTTCTGCATCTGTAGCAAGCATTTTGAGAGGGGTTTTGACAATTCAGAGCCACCGGATGACGAATACAAAAAAAACTAATACGAAAATTTTAGACTTCTTTTCAACCACTTTACTTAATCCTTTTAAGTAGGGTGTATATAAATTATTTTAGTTGTATTAAAATAGTATTTTAGAAACTAAGAACAGGATTTCCCCTTCGCATCATGATTCGTACAGGACTGGATAAAGGTTGAAATAAAATGTGTTTTATGCATTCGTTTTTGGAGGTTATCATTGTGATGAAGTGTAGAGCATGTGTTTGGGGCGAGGACCTGCTAAAAACAAATAAAGTTGTTTTAATAATAAAAAACAACTACTTTGGGCATGCCATGTATGCAACAAAACCATCTGGCTAATGCCTATGAGTATTTACAGAGTAAATATTTTGTAAAAGGTTTTCTTGTTAGGTGACATTTGTAAAGGTTGTACAAATTGTATTTGACTAAATAATCAACTACTCAATTAAACTGGATTACTTGTTTTGATGTTTGTTTGATCTTGATTGTAGGATCATTTAATTTAATAGTTTTGGACAAAATTTAAGAAAATGTTAACCTGATTCAACTAAATGGCATTGAATTAATCTTATGGGAAAAAAAACATACGTTTACTGAAATAAACAATGTTAATTAAATGCAAACTAACCCAGTTACATGGAACCTGTTGACATAAAAGTTTAGTAAATCCTACATATAATAATTGTTTTGAGTTTAAAGGTTTAAGTCAGGAAGACTTTTTTCCCTTGAAGTTAATACTTTTATTCAGCAAGGATGCATAAAATACACAAATATTTCGGTTTCAAATTAACACTGTTCTTTTGAAATTTCTATTCTAAGAATCCTGAAAAGAAATGCTTGATGGTCTTCACAAAAATGTTAAGCAGCACAACTCTTTAACTGATAATAATAAGAAATATACCATGTGAATATCATGACCTTCACTGTACCATGTAGGGGTGTAACTGTACACGTATTCGTATTGAACCGTTTCGTACAGGGCTTTAGGTTCGTGTGTACCGAACGGTTTCCGAGTGCAGTCTTTAACAGTTGACTTGTTGTAAGCGCGAAACACACTTCAAACCGAGTTCCTTCCCACACAAACATATTAAGTATTCAGTCCATTTTATCATGAAATTCAAATGATAAATGCCATTTTGACGCTCTTTAATGTGACGTGACTGTATAGGCGCTGTATAGGCGTCAGTTCAACTTCAAGCAGCAGCGTGCAGCGTGAGTGAACGCGAACATCTCTTCCTAAAGAATAAACATAAAATAACATCGCTTAAGGTATGTTAAGGATACATTACAACTTACTGAAATGTATCATATGTCGTGTAATCGCTCAATCTGTGTTTCAATGGTGGAAAGACAATAAAACAGCTTGTTGACAATGTCACATAGCACCTCAGAAAGTCATTCAATGTCCACAGCTGTTAGTTCACTAGAGAGATGAACTCTATCGCTAAATATATGACCTATATTAGCCTATATATTCATTATATTCTACTTAACCTGTTAGTGATGTCTTGTTTATTTAATGTATGTTTTCACGAATTGGAGAAAAAATATATATAATTAGATTTAGAAGTTAATGTAAAAATGCCTTATGTGAAGCTTGAGCTAAAAAATAAAAAAAAATGTAGGCTAATAGTTCGTTCTCTGTTGTTAATCTTTAATAGCAATGTGTATGTAAGGGCTCCCTATATAGTTTACAGCATTATCTTTAAGAAACTTTTAGTTATAATTGAATTCATTTAAGGACAGATACAATTTTTTTCAGTAAACCACTGTTGAATAAAAATAAATTTGGTAAAACTGCTGTACCGAACTCGTACCGAACCGTGACTTCAAAACCGAGGTCCGTACCGAACCGTCAGTTTTGTGTACAGTTACACCCCTAGTACCATGGTACTGCCAGAGCACTTTTCATAAAGGATCTAACTAGAATGGCTTCTATTCTTTTGGGAACAGTAGTAACAACATTCCCATTCAGTCAATACAACACATGATTATAGGACATCCACAGACAGCCCTTGATGTAATAATATTCAAAAGTGCTGCAAATTCTGAGATATCCTTTGGGCATTTCTCTGACATAATGACCTCCCCTGGACAGGAAATCTGCACCTCTAAGGTGACTGACAACAAAAGCTAGAAATACTTCTGAAGAGCTTTTGATGAGAGCAGGATCAGTCCTTTCTCATCTAATGAAAGACATGACAGGAACATTGTCTGTTTGATCGATACATGTTGGCCTCTCAAAATAGAGAGGAAGTGCTTCAGGAGGAGGAAAAACAACTAGTACTTGGATATAATTTATGCAGAGTATAACGGTCCACACGTTTTCACAAAGTTCCCTTAAAACAGGCCTTCATAAAGTGACCCATGACTTGGTAGGCATGGCCTCCAGCTGTGCAGGTTTAAGCAATCAACAGCTTTAGAAACGAGTCCTCCATGACACAATTCTCACAGCGCCACACCAGCAGTGGGGAAAGCCATCTTTCACGAAGTGAGTATTCCTCCTCTCTCCTGCTCTTGGTCCAGTCCAAAACTGACTAAAAACATACTTCAAGAAATGTCACAATACTAGTCCTTCCAGCCTCCACATGGTTCTCCAGTCTCTCAGTCAAGAAGAAGACTAGTTCATACCTGATAACAGAGACCTGTGTAACTTGAGATAAGGGGTTTTGTTCAGCTGTGAAACGACCATGCACACGTTCAACAAATTCCATCAACAAAATGTTTTGTTTTATTTTGTTGAAAGACTTTATCAAATGTGGGTAAATATATACTGGAATCTAAGCGATGTGGGTGAGTAAGCCATGTAATGCCAGAGTAAAGAAAAAATAATGGCTGAATAAAAACAAAAAAAATGTCTGTTTTCAACATTGATAAGAAATGTTTCTCGAGCACCAAATCAGCATATTAGAATGATTTATGAAGGAAAGTGTGACACTGAAGACTGGAGTAATGATGCTGAAAATTCGGCTTTACAATCACTGGAATAAATCACATCTTAAAATATAAATCAAAAAGAAAATGTTATTTTAAATTGTAATAATATTTCACAATATTACTTATTTAATTGTATTTTGATCAAATAAATGTAGCCATGGTGAACATTCCAGATTTAAAAAAAACAACAACTAACTTTTGAACGATAGAGTAGTGTTTATGTCTGTATTAGTGTTGTCACGATACTGTAATTTCTAACACTGATATGATACCTGGAAAAGTATCAATATTCTATACCATTTCCGATACCATGAGGAAACAACACTGCATATACTGTCAAATAGATATTTTTAAAAAAAATAAAAAATTGTGTCTATTGAAAGTCTAGGCAATGAATTTCTTCTGAAGAGATCACTTTTTATGATAAAGCTTTTTCATATATAAACGATCAATTACCATTATAATTATCTCACAAATATTTGCTAACGCAATGTATTTTTTACAATGGGGTAATTTTGTTGCAACAGCTTACATACACCACAAGGAAGCTTGATTCAAATAGTAAATTGAATTTAAAAAAGACAAGTAAACAGAAATATAATAAGAACTAAACAAATGACTAACAATAGCACAAATAAATACAATAGAATAAAGATAAAAATGAAATAGACTGCTTTATTTTTTCAGGTAGGTCTAACAGTATTCAGGTAAGAAATAAAAAATAAATAATAATAAAAGAATACAATTTAAATTGACATTGGATAAACTTCATTGTAAAAAAATGTAATGCAGATGAATCCATTAAAGTTGCACAAGTTAATCAGTCCTGAGCGGTTTACGGCTGTGTTTACGTTAATACTCACCAAGATGGGCATTGTGACATTCATTTTGAGTGTATTTGACCATTAATAAGCTGGGGAAAAGGAGCTCGTTTTTGCATTTGTATGTCAGAGGTGGCTTTATTACGGTATATGTGTGCACTTCAGATGTGAGTGCGAAATCTGCAGGAATGAGTAGAATTATGTGCAATCCTGCACGAAATTCAGACCCGTCACACCAACACTAACACACTGTCATGAGGAAAAATCCAGAAGAACGCGCCGCCGCGTTCACCATGGTCAGAGGGCTAAACGGAGTGAATGAGAGTAGGGGGGGTGCGTGTCAACTCGCTGTTGGTCAGGGAGAGCACAGCTGGTATCGGTGTATTGATACTGTAGAAAGGAGTATTGGTGTAGTCTGAGATATTTCAGTATCGATACATATCTGAATATCGATATTTTTGACAGTACTAGTCTGTATATATTTTTCTATTGCTGATCAAATAGGTTTTCATGTTTCATGCATCTTGTGATTGCTTCATCTGATGCACATTAAACATAAGCCTACAGACCTGTCCTGAGGAGGCCAGCAGGTTGATGGTGTTCAGAAGCATCCAGCCACGGCTCGCCTCTTCGCTCTGATTTACCTCCAGAAACTGCACAATGGCTCTGCTGGCCGCCTCTGTGGGAGGAACACAAACACACAAACAAAATCACTGACGCGTTTAACAGTCTGTGCATGTGGATCAAATCCATTTTCACACATCAGCTTGTGTGTGACTGGCCTCATCTGGGGAAGGACGCGGAGTCAATTAGAGGTGATGACATGCAGGCGCTTTCTTTTCTCATTCATCAATTGCTGCCTCATTTTGAGATGCAATACTGTGACACCCCAGTGAATTCACAAAAGGACAAAATTTACTCAGAAGAATATTATTTTCTGCTCCAACAAAAGTGTAATTATATCATTTTAAAATCCATTGTTATTAAAAATACAATACATTTCACATAGAGAATAAATACAACATTAATAGCATTTTACATAATGCTTTTTATTGCATCAGTATTATGACTACAGTTTGAAAAAAGCAGGTGTTAAAAACAAGATGTTAAATGGTATAAAACCTACTGAAACACTTCGCTTCATGACATGCTCAGTCTGGGGTTTGTGAATCTATGCAACATATGCATATTAAATCACCAAAAATAAACATTACTGAACATCATGTGCCAAGACAAGCTGCCAACACAGTGTGTGGACAGCAGAGTAACTCTGAGACCAAGCCCAGATTGAGTCAAAAGATCAATTTTCCTCAGTCATAAACACAGCTATTAAACAACAATGCACAGGTACAGTATAAAGCAGGTATAAACTAGTGATGCACCAAAATTACGTTTTTATTACAGCCACTGTTTAAATGTTTATATTTCAACAACAAATAAGAGTAGAAACATAATATTTGATAATTTTCAGAATATGTTTTTGTATGAATATATGAACATACAATATATCAAAAGAAAGAACAGAGCCTGTGTTTAAATTTTTTTTTTTAAAAAAATAAAAAAATAATCTCAACACTCGAATATGGGCAAGTAAAAAAGCAACATTTTGAACAAAAAGCTGAGAAAAACTCCAGAACAGGTCGGATTCAGAACGATGATCAAAACTTAGATGGAGTAGATCGAGTACATCAACACCTCCAAAGCTTGCACAGTCCTATACCACTTCCTGGGTCAACATTTCATTCAGTAACATTAGGCAGTTATGATTTATATGCTGTTTACATATGCTATCGCTTATTTCTGGAGATTAAGGATAATAAATGCTGTAAAAATATTTTGTTCATTGTTAGTTCATGTAAGTTAATGCATTAACTAATGTTAACAAATGAGGCCTTATTGTAAAGTGTTACCCATCTGTTTTTAATAAGTTATTATTTAAAAACTGCCTTTTGTGAAATTTAATTAAATTTAATTGATTATTAAATACATTTTATTTACGGTTTTCGGCTATGGAAACGAAATTAAACGTAGCTTCTATGTTTCTGTAAAAAATTAAATTTCGGTGCATCACTAGTATAAACAGGTATGCACTCACCTAAAGGATTATTAGGAACACCATACTAATACTGTGTTTGACCCCCTTTCGCCTTCAGAACTGCCTTAATTCTACCTGGCATTGATTCAACAAGGTGCTGAAAGCATTCTTTAGAAATGTTGGCCCATATTGATAGGATAGCATCTTGCAGTTGATGGAGATTTGTGGGATGCACATCCAGGGCACGAAGCTCCCGTTCCACCACATCCCAAAGATGCTCTATTGGGTTGAGATCTGGTGACTGTGGGGGCCATTTTAGTACAGTGAACTCATTGTCATGTTCAAGAAACCAGTTTGAAATGATTCGAGCTTTGTGACATGGTGCATTATCCTGCTGGAAGTAGCCATCAGAGGATCGAGACTCATCAGACCAGGCAACATTTTTCCAAACTTCAACTGTCCAATTTTGGTGAGCTCGTGCAAATTGTAGCCTCTTTTTCCTATTTGCAGTGGAGATGAGTGATACCCGGTGGGGTCTTCTGCTGTTGTAGCCCATCCGCCTCAAGGTTGTGTGTGTTGTGGCTTCACAAATGCTTTGCTGCATACCTTGGTTGTAACGAGTGGTTATTTCAGTCAAAGTTGCTCTTCTATCGGCTTGAATCAGTCGGCCCATTCTCCTCTGACCTCTAGCATCAACAAGGCATTTTCGCCCACAGGACTGCCGCATACTGGATGTTTTTCCCTTTTCACACCATTCTTTGCAAACCCTAGAAATGGTTGTGCGTGAAAATACCAGTAACTGAACAGATTGTGAAATACTTAGACCGGCCCGTCTGGCACCAACAACCATGCCACGCTCAAAATTGCTTAAATCCCCTTTCTTTCCCATTCTGACATTCAGTTTGGAGTTCAGGAGATTGTCTTGACCAGGACCACACCCCTAAATGCATTGAAGCAACTGCCATGTGATTGGTTGATTAGATAATTGCATTAATGAGAAATTGAACAGGTGTTCCTAATAATCCTTTAGGTGAGTGTAAAGTTCTTCAGGATCAACACTCATATGTCTATAATGTCTATCAAAATATTTATTTAATAGAGAATAAAACGTCTTAAAAATAAAATTAAAAATCATTTTATTATTTACCATCAAAATGAATGATAATTTGCAACCAATTTAACATTTAACACGATTTATGAATTAATGAATGCATAAAAAGAGAGAAAAAAAGGGGTGAGACTCATTTTAACCCATCTGGAATTGATTGGATCGGGAAATGCGGGTATTACATATCCAAACTAGATAGGCCAAATGAGAGAAAAAGCTATTGTTTAGCATGAATTAAAGCAAGTGTGGTAGAATTTTATTTAATGTTGACTTTAACCTGTAAAACAAATGTATTTTGTAATGACTTTTAATTTACCATGCCAATAAAAAAAAAAATTATCTGACCTTTCTGTACAATTAAATAGATTGGACAAGTCTGTGTAATAAATCCTTGTTAATAGAATACCCAGGGCATGCAAGTAATTTGAAGTTGAAGTACCTGTTGATTTATTAGACGCTCTCCGTCTGATCTCAGTCACCATCAGCCTGGACACTTGGGTTGTAAACTGCAGCAGGTCTGAAAACTTCTCATTCATGGAGCTCGGTGGAGCGTTCCCAAACACCTGTCACACACACAAACACCATTTACAGAGCTCAAACAACCTTCTTTTCATGCTGTCCTTTTTTCCCCTCTACAAAGAGGGGGACATGTTCAGTTAAAGCTGAGATTTAATTAGCAAATCACTCCCTTGATGTCTGAAGAGCCGTATGTTCATTTTGTACAGTTATTCATCTTTCATAGCAGCAAAAATAAAACATTCACAGGAGCTCTGAAAACTGCCCTTCAGCATTTGGCTCACAGGCCAAGTGTCCAATCAAATTAATATAAACCACAAACATTCATAAGAGGCGCAAGACTGCCATGCTCAAATCTATCCTGTCAGTCCTCTCGTTGTTTGAAGAAATCAAAATCTTGAGAGACACTGTGGTGTTAATATGCATCGTTTCAGATGGGTCTATAACACTTCATGAAGTATGACAGCTTTGTAAATAGAGAGCACGTTTCATCCCTCTTCTACAAGTGCTCTCCAAATGCAGACAGGCCGCAGCAGGTCAGAGCTCTTTCCTGCAAAATTATGAGCTGTAGCTGAGGTCACCAGCGGTGTTTCTGTTTAATATGCTGGATGATTAGCACCATCATGCTCTTCTCCAGCCGGCGAGAGTCACTTGATATCGTAACGACTACTACGCCTTTGTAAATGATGCACTAGTCACTGCTGGTTCACTTCTTCTCATTGTTTAAGTTTAACATCATAAGCAAAGTGTAAATAATTTTGTTTAATGACAGGGATTTTTTTTTAAATCATGACTTTATAGTGATTTGTCTATAAAATAAGAAAATGTGTAATTGTTCTTATGTTCAAACAAAATACAATTGATTGAAAATACTGATTATAGCCTATATACATGTACACTACCTTTCAAAGGTTTAAGGTTGGTAAGATTTGTTAGTGTTTTTGAAAGAAGTCTCTTCAGCTCACCAAGGCTGCATTCATTTGATCAAAAATAAAGTAAAAACAGTAATAATGTGAGATATTATAACAATTTAAATTAACTATTTTCCATTGTAATAACTTTTAAAAATATAATTTACTCATGTGATGGCAAAGCCACATTTTTTGCATCATTACTCTAATCAGCGTCACATGATCCTTCAGAAATCATTCTAATATGCTGAGTTGGTGTCTAAGAAACATTTCTTATTATTATGAATGTTATGAATGTAAACAGTGGTGTGGCTTAATATTTATTTCTTTTTCTTTCAGGATTCTTTGATGAACAGAACGTTCAAAAGAGCAGCATTTATTTGTAATTGAAATGAAAATCATTTTTCTGTAACAAAATAGATGTCTTTACTATCACTCAATTTAATTCATCCTTGTTGAATAAAAGTATTAAATTCTTCCCCCAAAAATTCTTACAGACCCCAAACAGTAGTGTATTTTTGTGCCGATTTGTGATTTTCACAAAAAAAAAATTTAATGGTGAGGCCAGTGAAAATGTTAGCAGGGCAAGTAATCTGATCTCGTCACTCCTCTAACCGGACATTTAATGGTAACAAAACAATAAATAAAACGTCACCGCGGGTTACATTTAGCATTAGAAGTGCAATACAATCGTGTCTATTACACTTGTCATCTCTTTTAATGCATTTTGACTTGAGAGCCTGCATGCATCTTTGAAAATCCCTCTACATTCCGTCTGCCTCTTTTAAATAAAATTATCCTGATGCATATTAGATGATGATGCGGACTCTTTAAGTAAACAGCCATCTCTCTCTCTTTCTCTCACCCGGTTGAAAACAGGCAGCATCATGTAGAGCTTCTCCTCCTGCTCCTTTTGTGTCATGTGGCGCGGCGGGTGGCAGAGCTCGGAGAAGAGGCGGCGCAGGTGCATGAGTCCCAGCGCGTTGTCCTGCGGGCTGCACTCCTCTTGCCGCGGCCTCCCCATGATCCTCTTCACCATATTCATCTTTAGAGGCTTCTTGAGGCCGAAGCCAGCCCTGAGAGAGCAGACACACAGATAAAAGAGAGGTTTTGTTATATGGAGGAAATGGAAAAGGGGAGAGTGGAGGAGGGGGGAAAATAGCAAGATGTCAGGGAAATTGATCGTCGACTGTGAAAGTCCACTTCTAATGTGACGCGATATGCTAGCTTCAAATTGCAGATCAAATTCAGCCTGTTTATTTTTTGCAGTGAACTGCTTCTGTCTGAGTTCCTCTAGTGAAGATTCTGCTGCAGGTACAGAAATACTGCAGGATATGCAAACAAAATTGGATCCAAGATATTATTCGGGTGTATTTCAAGGACACAGTGATAAAGGCAAACTTAACCCTCTGCTTTTTATTTATTTTTTACTATATCAGAATGGTACAAAACTTGGTAAAGGTTTTGGCACTTGATATGTGAGAACACAAAAAAATGGACCTGATTAAAAAAGGTTAAATGGTCCTGAAAAAAAGTCACTCTTGAACTCCTCGCAGTCAAACATAAACACATTGGTAACAAATGGGAAGCAAATTTCATCATTAGAAACATTTGTTACTGCACCCAAAAAAAATCTTATTGAAAGATAATTTTTTGAGATATCGGCCTCAAATTTGGAACGCAACTTGTTTTGATTTATGGCTTTGATTTTCTCGCAGTTTTAGGGACCTATCATACACCAGGCGCAATGCAACGCCAGGCACGACGCAAGTGTTTTTCGCTAGTTTCAGCCCGACGCAGTTATCATTTTCATGTCCAGCACCACGTTGTTTAAATAGCAAATGCACTCGTGGCCATCTGTTCGCCCATGGGTGTTGCTGGTCTGAAAATGAGGTGTGTTCAGGCACATTGCTGGCACGTTGCTATTTTGAGGAAACTGAAAACGACTGCGCCACTGACCAACAAAAACCTGTAAAGTCAATAGCACAGTATTTTTTGTGTTACTTAAAGAGCGCATTAGTAATGTACATCTATAGGTGGGTGCACAATGTGTGTACACTCTGCTTATTACTCACACGGACGCGCAGCAGCACACAAACATTTTTAAATATTATACTCTCTGGAAAAGCGTTCAGTCTTTCTGCTTGTAAATTCCACCATGTAAATAGCGAATCTGCCATGACGCGAACGCAGATGGCTTTTAAAGGGAATGGGAGATGAGACTCTGATTGGTTTATTGCACGGTATGCCCAAAACACACCCATGACTCATTAAGAGACTAGGTGCCCCTGGTGCGGCGACAGTATTTTTTTCCATCATTAAACTATAGCAGGATTCGGACACGCCCTAAGTGCACCTGCGCCATTCAAGATTTAGGACAGTTTAATTTGGAAATTTAATTTGCAGGTCTACAATTTTCTGCTCAAAAAGTGGTTAACAGGTAATAAACTGATTATAACTACTGCATAAATATAATTTGGTACTATGAAATCTGCTAAGAATACAAAATATTAAATAAAAAACTTTTATCGCACTAAAATATAATACATTCATTAAAATATAATACATTTCATTGAAATACATTTTTGTTTTTTGTTATTTGGGTTGCTTATTCTTATTATTTGTTGCCATTTAAACTAGGGGCTGCACAGACTATTTGACTTTAATGCTCTTTCAGACTTCAGACTTAGTGTGTGCTAGTATATCTTTTCTAACTAATCGGACTTTCCAAAAAATCCCATAGATTTACATAAGTTGTAATACTAATGTGGTCCTATAGAGGGGGCAACAGGATAAGAAATATTGAAGTCCACTTTTATACTCGGTTTCCATCAGTAAAAATAAAATAAATGCATACTCAGAGAGCACTCCACAAGTTATACTTGTTTATAGCATCTGGATACTCAATATTGATTGGGTGAATGCACGTTTTACACAGTTTATTGTACAGGTAAGCTAATCGGTAGGGCTGTGCCGCTAAACATAACCGCGCCCCTGCGGTGGCCGAGTAGCACCGGCGGTGGTCGGCCCAAACATTTTTTTTGTATGTGAATGCTGTTTTATGTGAATATCATGACACAAGTAAAGCACAAAAGTTTATTTACAAAATAAATAATAGGTTCGCGATTAAATGTTACATCGCAGCCATGGAAACACAACATATGGATTCATGCCGAATTCATGAGGTGAGCAGAAATTAAGCTTTGGGTTTTGCGATCTGGTCACCCAATTTTCCACGAATAAAAATGTCCACCTCCACTCCATTTATTATCCTAAATTAGATGCACCTGTTTGAGGTCGTTAGCTGCATAAAGACACCTCTCCACCCCATTCAATCAGTAATTATCCAACTACTAACATGGCCAAGACCAAAGAGCTGTCCAAAGACACTAGAGACAAAATTGTACATCTCCACAAGGCTGGAAAGGGCTACGGGGAAATTGCCAAGCAGCTTGGTGAAAAAAGGTCCACTGTTGGAGCAATCATTAGAAAATGGAAGAAGCTAAACATGACTGTCAATCTCCCTCGGACTGGGGCTCCATGCAAGATCTCACCTCGTGGGGTCTCAATGATCCTAAGAAAGGTGAGAAATCAGCCAAGAACTACACGGGAGGAGCTGGTCAATGACCTGAAAAGAGCTGGGACCACCGTTTCCAAGGTTACTGTTGGTAATACACTAAGACATCGTGGTTTGAAATCATGCATGGCACGGAAGGTTCCCCTGTTTAAACCAGCACATGTCAAGGCCCATCTTAACTTTGCCAATGACCATTTGGATGATCCAGGGGAGTCATGGGAGAAAGTCATGTGGTCAGATGAGACCAAAATAAAACTTTTTGGTCATAATTCCACTAAACGTGTTTGGAGGAAGAAGAATGATGAGTACCATCCTAAGAACACCATCCCTACTGTGTTCAGGAGAGGATGACCGGGGCCATGTATTGCGAGATTTTGGGGAACAACCTCCTTCCCTCAGTTAGAGCATTGAAGATGGGTCGAGGCTGGGTCTTCCAGCATGACAATGACCCGAAGCACACAGCCAGGATAACCAAAGAGTGGCTCTGTAAGAAGCATATCAAGGTTCTGGCGTGGCCTAGCCAGGCTCCAGACCTAAACCCAATAGAGAATCTTTGGAGGGAGCTCAAACTCCGTGTTACTCAGCGACAGGCCAGAAACCTGACTGATCTAGAGAAGATCTATGTGGAGGAGTGGGCCAAAATCCCTCCTGCAGTGTGTGCAAACCTGGTGAAAAACTACAGGAAACGTTTGACCTCTGTAATTGCAAACAAAGGCTACTGTACCAAATATTAACATTGATTTTCTCAGGTGTTCAAATACTTATTTGCAGCTGTATCGTACAAATAAATAGTTAAAAAATCATACATTGTGATTTCTGGATATTTTTTTTTTTAGATTATGTCTCTCACAGTGGACATGCACCTACGATGACAATTTCAGACCCCTCCATGATTTCTAAGTGGGAGAACTTGCAAAATAGCAGGGTGTTCAAATACTTATTTTCCTCACTGTATATATATATATATATATATATATAAAGATTTACACTGGCAGCTCAGAGCTGTACAGCAGCATTTAAGTATGACATTGAATGAATAAATGTAAAATAAAACACTACATAGACTTCACTATAAAAATATACATTGATTCTTATTAAAGCTACTGTATTAGTTTTTCAGTCAGGAGCAGAGAGTGATTTTCTCTTTGTCTTTTGTTGTTGTATTAACATTAAAGGGATAGTTCACTCAAAAATGAAAATTCTGTCATCGATTACTCACGCTCAAGTTGTTTTACACCTGAATAAAGTTCTTTCTTCTGTTGGACACATAATCTATTTTGAAGAATGTTGGAAAACAACCAGTTGCTGGTCCCCATTGTAGGAAATAATAATATGGATGTCAATAGCTATCATCAACTGTCTGGTATTCAACTGTCTGTGTTCAACAGAAGAAATTAATACAGGTTTGGAACAACATTAGAGTGAGTAAATAATGACATTATTTTAGAGTGAACTGTCCCTTTAAGAACAAGCGGCAGCATGTAGGCTACTCTGCTGTCAATTAAAGACCTGCACGCATCTAATAAACAGACACACAGCGATTTTACTTTCACTTTAGACATAACCTACTGTGTTTATGTTAACCTTGTGTGTATTTGACAGTATTAGCGCAGTAAGACTACATAGTCCAGTAATCACGTGTTTGACAGGCGTTTAGTGCGGGCGCTTGGAAAAGCGCAAACTGTCCACAAGCACGCAAATGAAATGTTTAACCGGCAAGGCTTTAAAACGCATGCAAATAATGAACTTTCGTGATTGTGAATAACTATAGTGTTCCGTGAGTATAACTCTACCACCAACGCGTGATGTGAATGTATGTGGCGTTGTTCAGTATTGGGATGGAGGCAAATTATAGAATGTGTAGGAAAATAATTAATTAAATGCAAAACCGGAAAAACAATTCACAAGCGCGTATTGTATGCATGTATGTATGTATGTATGTATGTATATATATAAGTGGTGGGCCGTTATCGGGCTCTTATCAGGCGATAAAAAAAATATATCGCCGTTAATCTATTCTCAAAGTTGGGTTGGGATCTGGGTCTATACTACGCAAGCTATGATGACTTTCACCTTGATATTTTGGCTAGGAAGTACACCTAGCCACATTGCACTGTAGGGGACGAGAGAACGAGTCTTCGAACCTGTGTGTATGCCTACTACAGGGACTGCAGAATTATTAGGCAAGTTGTATTTTTGAGGATTAATTTTACAACATTAATAATTAAACAACAACCATGTTGTCAATGAACACAAAAAACTCATTAATATCAAAGCTGAATATTTTTGGAAGTGGTTTTTAGTTTTAGCTATTTTAGGGGGATATCTGTGTGTGCAGGTGACTATTACTGTGCATAATTATTAGGCAACTTAACAAAAAACAAATTTATACCCATTTCAATTATTTATTTTTACCAGTGAAACCAATATAACATCTCAACATTCACAAATATACATTTCTGACATTCAAAAACCAAACAAAAACAAATCAGTGACCAATATAGCCACCTTTCTTTGCAAGGACACTCAAAAGCCTGCCATCCATGGATTCTGTCAGTGTTTTGATCTGTTCACCATCAACATTGCGTGCAGCAGCAACCACAGCCTCCCAGACACTGTTCAGAGAGGTGTACTGTTTTCCCTCCTTGTAAATCGCACATTTGATGATGGACCACAGGTTCTCAATGGGGTTCAGATCAGGTGAACAAGGAGGCCATATCATTAGATTTTCTTCTTTTATACCCTTTCTTGCCAGCCACGCTGTGGAGTACTTGGACGCGTGTGATGGAGCATTGTCCTGCATGAAAATCATGTTTTTCTTGAAGGATGCAGACTTCTTCCTGTACCACTGCTTGAAGAAGGTGTCTTCCAGAAACTGGCAGTAGGACTGGGAGTTGAGCTTGACTCCATCCTCAACCCGAAAAGGCCCCACAAGCTCATCTTTGATGATACCAGCCCAAACCAGTACTCCACCTCCACCTTGCTGGCGTCTGAGTCGGACTGGAGCTCTCTGCCCTTTACCAATCCAGCCACGGGCCCATCCATCTGGCCCATCAAGACTCACTCTCATTTCATCAGTCCATAAAACCTTAGAAAAATCAGTCTTGAGATATTTCTTGGCCCAGTCTTGACGTTTCAGCTTGTGTGTCTTGTTCAGTGGTGGTCGACTTTCTGCCTTTCTTACCTTGGCCATGTCTCTGAGTATTGCACACCTTGTGCTTTTGGGCACTCCAGTGATGTTGCAGCTCTGAAATATGGCCAAACTGGTGGCAAGTGGCATCTTGGCAGCTGCACGCTTGACTTTTCTCAGTTCACGGGCAGTTATTTTGCGCCTTGGTTTTTCCACATGCTTCTTGCGACCCTGTTGACTATTTTGAATGAAACGCTTGATTGTTCGATGATCACGCTTCAGAAGCTTGGCTATTTTAAGACTGCTGCATCCCTCTGCAATATATCTCACTATTTTTGACTTTTCTGAGCCTGTCAAGTCCTTCTTTTGACCCATTTTGCCAAAGGAAAGGAAGTTGCCTAATAATTATGCACACCTGATATAGGGTGTTGATGTCATTAGACCACACCCCTTCTCATTACAGAGATGCACATCACCTAATATGCTTAATTGGTAGTAGGCTTTCCAGCCTATACAGCTTGGAGTAAGACAACATGCATAACGAGGATGATGTAGTATTGGTGTGACCGGTCTGAATATTGCACGGGATTGCACATAACGTTAATTCTACTAATTCCCGCAGATTTCGCGTTTGAATCTGAAGCGCACACACACATACCGTAATAAAGCCGCCTCTGACATACAAGTGCAAAAATGAGCTCCTTTTTCCAGCTTATTAATGGTCAAATACACTAAAAATGTCTCAATGTCCATCTTGGTGAGTTTTAACGTAAACACAGTCGTAACCAGCTCACAGGAACAGTGTTTGGATATGCGTGCGTCAGGTCTTAAAGGGACAGAAGTTATTTATTATTCAAAATACAAAAAGACAAACGATCACTTACGAGCACACATATTCTGAATGCCTTCGGCAAAATTCAAATGAGCCATTTTAATCTAGATTAATTTTGGAATTAATCTAGATTAAAAAATTAATCTATGTCCACCACTAATATATATATATATATATATATATATATATATATATATATATATATATATATATATATATATATATATATATATATATATATTAGTGGTGGGCATAGATTAATCTTTATATATATATACACACATATGGGCAGTGCCATGACTTGCCGCAGCCGTAGGCGAGCCGAATTCGAGTCCCAGCTCGTGATTCAGGCTTCTCAAGCCAACATCAAAGTTTGCTCACAAACTTTAGCCTCTAGTTGCAAATTGTGGCATATTGCAACTTGCAAAGCATTCCTAGCCTGGATGCCAGCCGAACTTAGCCCCGCCTACAACATTTGATGTTGGGCAGTTCGTTCTGGAGGGTCCGTTTGGGGGGTAAAATATGTGGGGGGTTTTGGCAGGGTTACCTGACTTGGCAACACTGTGTGCAGTTGAGTTCTGTTGACATTTGACAACTAACGTTATGCGTCGCTCCGTTGCTCTGATTGGTTGTAGGTCTATCCAATTGAGGTCTTTCCTGGTCCGGTTGAAACACGCCTCATAATCACAGCCCAACGGAGCAGTATCAGACTCATATTCTGACTAGAATTGAGTATGACGACGTCAGGCTAAAGCATTCCCATCTCGTGTTTTTATTAATGACGTTAATTAATTAATTAATTACATTATTATTATTGAACCATATCCATTATAAATAGTATCAAATTTGCTAATAATTTCCAAAGCTGTAAGAAATGCATTTGTATACAATTGAGGTTGCCTTAAGTGGGAAAATACAATCTAAATAAAACTGGCTGTTCAAGCCAAAAATAGCTGCAAACTTAACATTTGACTTGAATGAGCTTGAGTTCTCCATCTAGACAAGATGTGAGAGTGTTTGGATGAATGTGCAGGAACAGCTATTCACACAGACATGTGTCACTTTTTTTGCTACAAATAGGTCATGACAGGAGTCCGCAGGGCATACTTCGTAAAAATTGCACCAAATGATTTCATTTAGGAATAATTAGTAGTCATCATTTATTTATTTTATTTCCTGTAAACAAGCATAGCTTCCTGGGGAAACCATGTTAACAAACTGTAGTTTTCCTATGCCTTGTTGTGCTCCACACAGTGAGGTCATGAATCAGATCCAACTGGGTAATGGGTACAAAATTTGGGGGAAACAAAGTAGCCACACCAGAACTTTACATCATCTGCTGAAGCCGGCGAACACATGGATTGAATAGGACACACATCTGACAGACATTTGCTTGAGCCTGCAGTGCTGTTATAAAAAATGAATGCTTCAGCAATGCCCTCACCCTCAGCAAAAAGCCCAACATCTGTGAGTTGAAGCAGATTCTTAGACAGGAACAGACCGCAGACATCTACAGCCACTGAGAAAGTCAGCAACACTTGAAGGCAGGAAACATGAGACGATCAAGAGCAACGGTGACTGCATCCATCTACTAAAAATATCTGCACCGTATCCAGGTTCCTGAATTTTTGGATATTATTCCATGTAACAAATGGTTATTATTCTAAAGTATCTGCTCAGAGCACAAGAAAGATTGTATGGCCTTGTCATTCAGCAAAATGGTTTATTAAGAATTAAAAATTATTAAGAAAACTTTGGAGTGGAATTGCGGGTATTGTAAATAATTTTACTCAATCCCACAGGTTTCGTGCTTATAAGGTGGGAAAATCGTGAAAACGTTTATTCAATAAGCTCGATGGTTGAATGAGCAAATTAATCCACATAGTCACAGATTATTAGATCAAATCAGTAATTTGAAAACTTTGAGAGACAATTTCACAAACAGAGTGATTCATGGCTTCACATCACCACATTGTCTGTACAAGCGAGCTGCGTTTGGGGACATAATTGTCACTTGCCCAGTCAGGCCAGTGTTGCATCATTACTAGGGGTGGCACGGTTCACAAAACCCACAGTTTGGTTCGTATCATGGTTTTAGAGTCACGGTTTTCGGTTCTGTACGGTTGTTGTTGTTGTTAACACTCCAGAAATTTACTTCAGCATATGATATATAGCTTAATTATCCACAATTTAGGATACTGTATTAAATGTTTATATCATGTAGAAGTTGTTTCCTAACTGGCTGCCTCCTGCTTACACTGTCTACCGAGTCCGACACTTTGCCGTAACATTTTTCATGTTAATCATGTAAATTTTGATCATAATGCACTGTGGCTTTAATTCAGCGTGAGCAGCTGACCTGATTAACATGAAAAATAACAAATTTCACCATGAAATCATGTAGTGAAGTGTTCCGTGTGTTTCACAATCACCCTAACATCCAGCGCTGTGAAAAAATAATAAAATACACGAAAACACAACACTGCCAGAAGTTTTTGCCCTTAACTTCAAAGGCCTGTTTAAATGATTACAACTAGAAGCATATCTTAACATTTATCATGTGAACAAATTATATGTTAACTACTTATATGTGAACTATGTTATATGCATGTGTGTTTGGGACAGAGGGTAACACGGTCGCATTTGCAGCAGATATGCTGCCCATCATAAATCAAAGCACGACACAGACAGGGGTCGGAGGAGAACACGGGAAAATGTGACAATGGACAATATTTGTCTGTATTTGCAATATACGGTTCAGCTGCGCGAGACAAACGCTGCCAGTGTGTGAATGCTCTCCATACGCACTGCTTCTGCCCTGCTAACGCACTGCTTGCGCGAGCGGTGTGAAGCCGGCGTTATACGACGCTTTATAATTGTGGCATCCGTAATTGTAATCCTGATTAATTATGATTAATTGTGCATCCCTAGCTTGGATTTATATCAGCGTGATAAAAAACGACCTATAAATGACAGAAACCATCTTTGGGAAAAATATACTTGACATGCAAATTTGATTGTTTGGTTTGTTTCACATGCCATTTGAATGCATGGGAGAGGGCGGAGTTTATTAACTATACTACAGCCAGCCAACTGGGGGCGATCAAAACCTTTTGGCTTCACTTTTCTTGTGCTGGTGTAAAATCATTAACAACAAAATTACCCCATTGTAAAAGCACAAATACATATAATGAGCTTACATTCAGATGAGATAAATGTTTTTTGTTTTTTTAAAGCCATGTGGCCTGTGCACAACAAAAAAATTCAGGTACAGAACGAATTGCATGAGAAACACCTCAAGTGCTATAATTTCTGCTGAGTAAGAAAGTACAATGGTGTTTACACATCAAGAGCAGCTCCTTTTCCTAGTCATTAAACATTTAGAGCTTATTTATTAGTTTCTCAGATGTCAGTCACCATTATGATTATCATCAAGAATGCTGAGCACTCAAGGCACCATTAATTATTTCTTAATCCAACATAAACACAAATCAACTGGACATAACAGTAACGCTCTTGAAATTGACATACAAATGCTTTAGCCTCCAACTGGTAAAGACAACATCAACATCAGGTCATGTGAGTGTTAATGTTGTTTTCTTATCTACGGCAGCTGTCAAGCACCCCCATCATCCCATCCAGGACATTGGGGGAAACACATCTCCCCAAAAATTCAAATCAGTCATATTATAACCGAAACATGGGAATAATCAGAGCCATAAACGCATGGGGGATAAGACATTTCAAAATAACAACAATTATTGTATTAAGATGGATGAGCCTTGAATGCTTGCAAAAATGGAGTAATCATTCTCATTCATGAAAACGCCAGTTGCAAGGGACTCAGTATGTGTGGCAAATTATAGCAAATATAAAAACAGTTTCACAATAATAGCGTTTGAACATTGAAATCAAGGGATGAGAGAAACAGTAATTTTGTGCTTGAGTGGCTGATATCAGTACGGAAGCCCTGAAAAGCAAAGTGAACTTTTGTGAAGGTAATTTTTTCCTGAGTTTATTATATTTCCCTCTTTTATGCAACAACAAAAATGGGGAGAAAATATGCAAAATATATGAAATCAATAATAAAAAAATAGACTAAGATAGGCACCTAGCCTCATTTTATTTATCATGGATAAACACGCTGTTTTTGTGATTGAACCTAATCCAAACTTTTTTTAACCTAATCAAAGCTTTTGTGTTTAGACAGTGGTTATGACAAAGTGTAACTTGAATTATAATTACATTAACAGGTTTCAAAGTCTATTTAATTCACCTTAGTCTAGGTGTCCTTCCTCAATGAATAATCCTGCATTGGGACATACAGAGACAGATTTGATGTAAATCGGTGGGGAGTAAGGTTGCTGGGACATGAAATCTTCAGTAAAATGTGGCTAAGCCTTTTACGCTTTCAGTCTTTCATGGCATTTCTTAGAGGGCTGCCAGCCCCAATGACTGTCTGAGAAAGCTCCAAAGGACTGTTCGGAGAGAAAAAAAAAAAGGCATCGCTTCAGCCTCCTCAAAGCCTTTCAAAGACTCTTGGGAATATTGAGTGACGTAAACACAAAACCCCCACATCTCTGCCACTGTTATGGGTGATGGAAATGCAGAAGTGAGATGGATAATTTCCCACAGACTAGAGGCTACAAGTCAACAACAGGTGACAATGTCAGCTGTCTCGATACGAAACAACCCACTGGAATAAATGATTATTAATTAGATTAACAACTTTAAGAATAATAGAGTCAAAATAAAAATTTCATTTTATGATTTAATACAAATACATTACCAAAACGGTGGTAATCAAATAAAAAATATATTCTTAAACAATGTTTAAATTATGTAATATTATTATTGTTGTTATTATTATTATTATTTTGACAAGTATTCTATAGGCCTACAATAGTAATATATTTCTGTCACAATTTCATCTAGTTAAACCGTTTATTTTGACAGGTTTTAGTGAGGACCTATTTCAGTGAAGATCTGTGTATTTGATAATGGCTTTTAATCAAATAAAATGATGAAAATGTTCATTAGGGGGTCTCAGATCAGCTCTGAAATGTTCATATGTTCATGTCCAAATATGTTTTTTGAGATGTTAAACACCACAAGCATCGCGTAGGCCTACTTAAGTCTGTAGGCTAGTAGACGAAACGGCGCTGCTCATTCACACAGAGACAGAACAAGCAGATCATATATTCATATAGCAGTGTTTTGAGCTTTAATATTCACAGACCATGTCGCGATTTGATTTATTGTACAGCTCTACTATCGATGTATTCATTCATCCATCAGTTTGCGTGTTTTACATGACATCTGCGTTATACTGTAGGTAATGCCGGGATTCCCTCTGCATCACAGAAAACATTCGGCCTTAAGTTATAAACGTACCTTTATCTGCACAGAGGGATGGTGTTCCCGAACATGTTCTATGTGTTTCCTCCTTTGCATCAACATTTTTTTGCTAATTTGATATCCTCCAGGACAACACCCGGCTATTTTTTGTCTATAGCCAAAGTTTTTCCATACTATCCAGGGGTTCATGATGGTGTTTCGCTTTCAGCTGGGTCTGACGTCTGTCTTGTCCATCCGTCTCCATCTTTTTGTGATTTTTGCGAGTTCATTTTCCCGCTCTTCAATTCAATGCAGTCGTTTCCGGATCGCGATTTTTTCCCCCCTTTGTATTATTTATTTTACTCAGTAACGGATGTGGTTTAGAATGTAGCGAAGTACAATACTTCAAACAAAACATACCGTACTTAAGTAAAAGTAAAATTACAGATTTTGAAAACTACTTAAAAAAGTAGTACACAGAAAAGTACACAGAAAAACTACTCAATTACAGTAACGCGAGTAAATGTAATTCGTTACTTTCCACCTCTGCTGCTTACTTGTGTAAACACCACAATACAAGTACATATATAAACAAGTAATAAGATTCAGGTTGATGAGTAATGATCTTCCAGTGCTGTTTCAGCTGTGCGCCGTTTCAGATTCTATGGCGCATGGTAAATCCGACCCGTCAATCTGAGCAATCAAATCAATCCAAGCACGCCCCAGCTGTAATACAGTGTCCAATTGGTCTCTACGCCTCATCCCTAGTACCACTATATTCACCCACCAGACCCGAGATCTAGTTTTTATTGGTTGAACTTTCAAATGACGTTGGAAAACACTGAGTCATGATTGGATCCCGGAAGTTCTATCTTTAGCCAAGCAGCATGTCATTCTCTGTGATCTACACATTGTCTTATGTTGTGCCTGGGCTTGTTTGAGACCCCTTTCTCTAGTCTAAATGAAGATATGTGATCTACTATGGTTTACTAAGTTACAAACCAAAGCATTTTTTATACTGAAATGATGATTGTATTCTGCTAGTTAAGACCTTTTCAACAATATATGAGACAACATATAAAAGTTTATCTGTTATGTACTATGATTTTACAGATAACATTTTCATGTAAAGCAGTTTTTTTATGCTATGAAAATAGATAATATGTCTTCTAATATGTCAAAAAATTTAAAAGCACTTGTTAAGTGATGGTCATATTCCCCACTGTAAAGCCAAGCTTCAAAGCTTTAAAATGACACCTATTTTGTGTTGGTTAAGCAAGTGGTGGTAAAGTAACATAACTTAGTAGTCCCCCCCACTTCGGACTAAGGTTAAGGTTAATGATTAATTTATCAATTAATTGTTAATTGTTAATTTAAACAACGACTGACTATGGATATCATAAAGCAATTATTAAATTAATAACGCATTAATTTAATTAATTAGTTATGGGGGAAAAACGTGTTAAAATAATTAATGCATTCGTTCATCCGCGGAACACGGATTTCAAAGTATAATAACTGGCTGCAGCGTTGTTTTTCAAATAAACGAGTATGTGAACTCAGCATGTTTCCTAAATATCTGCAAACATGTTATTTTTATGCTTTAGTAGTCAAAAACTTACAGCACACGAATAATGAGTGCATTATCACATTGTGATGTTTTGTGAATGTGATATTGATTTTATACAGTAGTTCAATAAATAAGAAGTTAATATTGTGTTATATTTTAGACACAATATTGTCCACTTTTGTTAAATTCTGTCAACAAAAATATTACCTATAAAGTCAGAGCAAAACTGTTGTGCATCTTCAAGCAACACACAGCAGTGTTTCTGAATGAATCAAGGGCTGAATCAGAAATCGCCCCCTAAACCATTCATTTCACAACCATTCACTATTCCCTACGTTAGTCCACTAATATAGTTCACTTGAAGCAGTGAATGAAAACGAGTGCGTGAAGTTGGACAGCCGTTGAGTGTACATCGGATGTACCCTCGTTATTGCGGTGCAATGTGGGATTGAATGAGTGCACTCAATATCGTCCACTATGGTTCCGGACACCACTACAAATGGCTGTCCCCTCAAATAATGGCCTATTTGAGGGTATATAGGGGGCGATTCCTACTGGCAGTTATATCATTTCATACAAAAATGATACGCATATATATTAATATATTAATTTAAAATATATATATTAAAAGGGATAGTTTACCCAAAAATGAAAATTGTCATAATTTACTCACCCTCCTGGCTGTTGAAGGCTAAAAGTTTATGTGTAATAAATTCTACGTTGAATCAAATAAAATAAAAAAATTATCTAAGGCTACATTTTGTCATGTCTATTAGATGCTTTTCTCAAATACGGATTAAATACTTTTCGGGGGTAATTTCTTAGCTAATTTTGATGTGCGATTATTTGCGATTAATTAATTGCCACATTGTGTAATTAATTACATAATTAAAATTTTAAAAAGAAAATTGCACAAGCTTGTTTTAAAAATAGCTAGCCACACTCATTTATAGACACTATGATTCAAAAGTTTGGAGTTGGTATGATTTTAATGATTTATGCTCACCAAGGCTGCATTTAAAACTGTAATTATCTGTAGTAAAAACTGAAATATTGTGAAATATTATTACAAATGTAAAATAACTTTTCTATTTTAATATTTTTTTAAATATAATTTATTTCTGTGATGGCAAAGCTGAATTTTCAGCATCATTACGCCAGTCTTCAGTATCACATGATCTTTCAGAAATCATACTAATATGATCTGATTTGGTTCTCAAGAAAAAAGTCTTCTTAATAATTAATATTAATTATCAATAAATTATTATGAATTAGATTAACAACTTATTTTTATCATTAATTTATTAAAATGTTTAAGAATAATAAGTCCTATGAAATTTTTCTTTTAATGATTTAATAAATTTTTTAATTATTTAATACATTTTAATGATTTAATATTACCAAAACGGTGGTAATCAAATAAAATGTAACAAACTTTTATCCTTTTATGTTTTGTCAAAGGGCTGCAAAACAGAGATTTACTCAATTAAACCATGGATTTAAAAATATATTTTTAAATAAATAATTAATTAATTTATATATTAAATAATGTTTAATTTATGTATTATTATCATTGTTATTATTATTATTATTTTGACAAGTACATTCTATTGTAGGCCTACAATAGTAATATATTTCGGTCACAATTTTATTGATTGGATATTAATATTAATATTTGTATGGAAACTATGACACATTTTTTTCAGGATTCTTTGATCAAGAGAAAGTTCAATAAAATATTTTGTAACATTATAAATTAGTTTAATGCATACATTCTGAATAAAAGTATGTATTTATTTTACAAAAAACAATTAACTAATCAAACTTTGAAACATTCGTGTACTATTACAAGGTTGTTGGAATTGTCACTTCATAACAGATTTACTACTAACAACTAATTACCACATTTATCATTTTTAAGTTCTTGGAAGATGCTTTCGATCCAAAGCAACCTTGAATATTTCGTTTAATTATACTTACGCAATACAAGTCAAGCACTTATAACCCTCAAAAGTCAACAAGAAGTGCCAACTCAGGTTATAGCATGCAGTGCTCGATACAAGACGAATATCAGTACAATAAGAGATGCAACACTCAACAAAACCAGAACAAAAGCAAAAATGTTTGCTGAGCAGCAATGTTGTTATTGCTTCTAAATGGAGTATAGTAAGAGACTCTTTTTGTGACATGGTCCAAAATAATGATCTTAATATTAACCACTGTGACTGGTTACCCCACACTCAAATCAACATCTATCTCTTGAAGTAAAGAGCCCTTTCTGTGTAAATCACAGTGAGTCAGAGTCTAATGAAGCCCTTGGTTTGAAACGTGTCTTGACTTGATTTGCAATGAGCAGCCAGAAACCAGGTGCTTGAAGTCTTCAAAAATCACAATTCCCATAAAAGGATGACTGCCAGGATGAAGCAGTGAAGAGATAATTTACGCCCACTGTGCCTGATGCAAGCTGCTTATTACTTCAAACATTAGATATAACCTTTTCTCACATCTGACACTCTCAGCAACCTCTTGTTGCTCCACTCCATCATTCCTCCAGGAGAAACGGCACCGTCATTTCACTAGCTGTGCCATCTGTCATTTGCCTACTCATCTGTTTTACCTAAAACAGCCTTCCTTTAATTATATAAAAACTACGACATACAAGAATCTCACGTGGCATCCAAAAATGTGTGATTCTCTAAGCGAAGTGCTGCCAGAAACCTCAGCAGAAAGTAAGAAGCCATTTCAAGACCACCATCGCAGCAAACAAATCCATGACACACGGCTCCAAACTGTAAACAAACGCCTTGTCACCATAGAGACACACTGATCAAACATGTTTTTTTTCCATACCTACTGTTCTCCCGGTGCTCTGCAAGCATCCCTCGTTGTTAGAGACGTAATTTCGATCCAGAGATTGCTGAGAAAACAACCGTTTGTAATTTGTGCCGTGTCGACTATGAAAAAGAGAGAAGGCAGAGGACGCTGTGGGAGCGAGTGCCGATTCACGCTCTTTGCTGGCACTGCCAGGAGACCTGTGCACCAGAAAGCCAAGCAGCCTGCAGGGACTGGCACAGCTGATCCTCCCTGTCACCAGTTCTACCACGTGGCTAAATCATGGGGGGTGACCACTGTCATACCAGGAGATACCAAATCGGCAGTACAGGGGGATCTATCAATAGCATTTAAAGAGCAGATGGCAGTTCTGAAATGATCACACTGTAAAAAAAAAAACAATCTATCAACAGATCAGGGTAATGACTCTCTAGTCTACATAAGAGAGCTCTGGGTATTATGAAAAGGGGAAGTCAGTCATCTGATTCGGAGGATATACACATTGTGTACTAACTGAACACTGGAACAGCACCTACTAAATAACCTGAACCACTCGGAAATATCCAACATCTACAATACACAAACATGAGATATCATTTCACTGAAGATTCAATATTACGGAAAAGGGCCTTTTCAAACAATAATGGCACAAAGAAAATCTGATTGCAGCAAAGCCCTGAAGAACAGTCTGAGGACATAAAGATCAAAACCAGCTACAATTACACAAATGAAGAGAATGTTTGTTCAAAAAGCACAGAGCTGACACTTAATCTGTAGAAGGGCTTTTACTGGCAATGAATCATGAGACAAAATGCTGCTGCAAAAGTTCTTTGCATATAATGTGAGTCATGTTTCCCAGAGGTGGAAAGTAACGAATTGCATTTACTCGCGTTACTGTAATTGAGTAGTTTTTTCTGTGTACTACTTTTTTAAGCAGTTTTAAAAATCTGTAATTTTACGTTTACTTAAGTATGTTTTGTTTGAAGTATTGTACTTCGCTACATTTTAAACCACATCCGTTACTGAGTAAAAATAAGGGGGTAAAATTGCGCTCCGCAAACTACTGCATTGAAGGGTGACTAAAAAAAAAAATTCACAAAAAGATGGAAAAGGACAAGACAGACGTCAGTGATGCAGACCCAGCTGAAAGCCGTCATGAACCCCTGGCTAGTATGGAAATACTTTGGATATAGAAAAATAATAGCGTAGTGGATCTGGTGTTCAAAAAAATGCTGATGCAAAGGAGGAAACACATAGAACATGTTCGGGAACACCATCCCTCTGTGCAGATTAAGGTATGTTTATAACTTAAGGCCGAATGTTTTCTGTGATGCAGAGGGAATCCCGGAATTCAGTCATGACAATTGAATTTACAGTATAACGCAGATGTCACATAAAACACGCAAACTGATGGATGAATGAATACATTAAAAGTACAGCTGTACAATAAATCAAATCTCGACATGGTCTACGAATACTAAAGCGCAAAGGACTGCTATATAAATATAGGATTTTCTTTTCTTTCGTTTCTTCTACTACATACTCAAGTACTCGTGATGCTCATGGTGTTTTTAACGTCTCACAAACAATATTTGGACATGAACATTTCCAGAAGTGATCTGGGAGAACCCCTAACGATCATTTTCATCATTTTATTTGAATAAAAACCATTGTCAAATACACTCTGAAACAGGTCTTCAATAAAACCTGTCATAAATATATTACTATAGTAGGCCTACAATAGGATGTACTTATCAAAATAATAATAATAATAATAATAATAAAGATAATAATACATAATTTAAACTTTATTTAAAAATATATTTTTTAATCCATGGTTTAATTTAGTAAATCTCTGTTTTGCAGCCCTTTGACAAAACATAAAAGGATAAAAGTTTGTTACATTTTATTTGATTACCACCGTTTTGGTAATATATTTGTATTAAACCATAAAAAGAAAAATTTCAGGACTTATTATTCTTAAACATTTTAATAAATTAATGATAAAATAAGTTGTTAATCTAATTCATAATACTTTATTAGAATTTAGTTGATTAGACATTTTTATTGAAATTTTAATAAACAAAACAAGTTTCAAGTTTGTTACAATAAAGCATTTGTTAAATCAAAATAAATACATAAAATAAATAAATAAATACACATATAAATACACACACACATATATATATATATATATATATATATATATATATATATATATATATATATATATATATATATATATATATATATTATTAAATTATGGTTATTTATTATATTTTTGTTTAATATCGTGATGCTGTGAAACTGATGTTTTCATTTCTATTACAACCCTACACGGGAGAGTCCCCCACCCCGCTGTTAAAAAAAAAAAAAAAGAGTCTTGTACTCAAGTAAAATTTCACTGAAGTAATAGTACTTTTACTCGAGTAGAATATTTTGTTAATCTTTCACCTCAGGTGTTTCCAACAATGTAATTTGGTCAACAGTAACAGCTGGAAGTCTGAATTGTGTAAAATATCACATGTAATGGGTGACCTGCAGCATGCTGATTCACTGCTCAATAATACACACTGAGCACATGACATAACATTCAATTAGAATGACACCGGAGTAGTATAGGTATCACAACATAGCATATGGAAATATAAAAAAAAAAAAATCATAGTTTTCCACATTCAAATGTGCGTGCGTGCGTGTGTGTGTTATTATAAAATATTCAAAATAATTGTGTCCGGATAATCCAAATAACAGGAATCGGCCGATATTCCGCATAATTGGCTCAGATCGGTGACCAACCAGTCAGTCTCACGTCTTTCCAATTCCGAGCCGATCAGTTTTGTTGCGTTCTCGCTCTCTTCTCTCTGACGGCGAAGTAACACACACCCGCCTCCTCTCACTCACTCGCCTCATTCACTCCAGTTAAATAAAGCTTGTATTGAGCATAATTTTACTAATTCCCGCAGGTTTCGTGCTCTTACCAAAAGCTAAAATGATTGGCTCACTGCACTTAAAGGGTCGAATACATACAAAATGATGTCAAAATGGCCCCCTTGGCAAGTATTTAGTTAAACAGTCAGTTTTGGGAAGTAAATATAGTTTAGATAATGGTATAGATAAAGATAACAGATGTTGAGTAACAGTATATTGGGTCTAGGGATGCACCGATATGAACATTTTGGCCGATACCGATAACTGATAATTATTTATATTTGAAAGCCGATAACCGATATATTGGCCGATAAATCTAAATACAAATTTTAATAAACTCTGAGAGCCTGATTACAAAAACAAAAGGCTCACCATTAAAAGCAATGTACCAAACACTTCAACATAAATCAAACCTAAACACTACAGTAGCCTGTTTGAACCAGTGTAAGATTCCTTACCTTTTCAAATGAACAAATTAACACTCCTATGGCCAACTTACTTTATATATATAAAAAAATGTTAACACTTTACAATAAGGTTGAATTTTTGTTACTATTAGTTAACCAACAATGAATGAACAATACTTCAATAAAAAATATTTATACAAAATAAATATAATATTACTACTTATATTTGCACAATCACACATAGGTGAAGGCTTATAACTCCTGTGGATGCTCTTCCCCTGTTTGAGAGCGCGCCCTGAAACTGAAGATGATCACCGGTACAATGAAACACTGCGGGTTATTGACTTAACGAAACGCATCCTATATGACATTAATCAGATGTTTATACTACAAAAACGTAATATTACGACTTACATATGCTTAAAATGACGCGAATGCACAAGCGAACTTGACTGTGCTGGTCAGAATGCGTTGTGGACGCTTCCCACAACAGCGCTGAAACACAACAACTAAACCCAGAGAATTCACAACGTTTTATAACAAAAATATTCTCATTACAGTGTTATGTATAGGACAGTCCCAGTAGTTATTAATGCTGTGCATTTCTGTTTGAAATGCGCGCTGAAGTTAAAGACCGGTACAATGAAGTGCTTTACTGCATCGTTAGTTAACTCAACCAAACGCATCCTATATGAGATTATATACACAGAATAATAATAAATATAATATTACAACTTACAATGGCACAAAAGGCTGTGAATGCACAAGCGAACTTGACTGTGCCTGTCATGAAGGTGTAACTCCGTGGGCACGCTCTTCCCTCAACAAACGCGCTGAAACACAACGCTCTTTTACAGCCGTGTTCTATTCTCATTATTTTATGATTTTATGTAGATTATATTAGACTTGTGCTGCATACGTTGCACATAACTGTATTTTCCTTTTCGAAGTGATTCCAATCATATTTAGAGCAATTCAAACCCATCATGGTGGACAGCGCGTCTGTCTCAGCTGAAGGAAATAATACATTATCTATCGGCTTGAATATATCGTTCAAATTTTCTTAATGGACCGATAACATCAAAAATAATCATTTATCAGCCGATAACGATATGTTGCCGATATATCGTGCATCCCTAATTGGGTCCGTGCATAAACTCTTAAAGTGACAGCAGTCTAATATTCCTGCTGCTGTCTGTCATATTCATTAAAGAACAAAAGACAAAGAAATTCACTCGTTGCTCTTGAATTAATTGGCTGTATAACTTTAATTGTAAGCAATGCATTACTCTAAATTTAATTTTTACAATGAAGACTATCCAGTGTTATTTTACATTTGATTACTTTAATTTATGTAGTATTTCTTACCTGAATAATAACCTACTGTTAGACCCACCTGAAAAATGTAATGGGTTAGTTCACCCAAAAATGAAAATTCTGTCACCCTAATGACTCATCCTCATGTCGTTCCAAATCCTTCGTTCATCTTCAGAAAACAAATTAAGTTATTTTTTATTGAAATCCGAGAACTCTGCACTGAGAGTTCTACGGCGGCTCACCATTGGCCATTGATGTTCACGTGAGCACCACGATGCATGTGTGTGATGGTAAAGCAGGAGCTATAGCCAATGGTAAGCTGACATTCTGGCGTAGAACTCGAAAGTGCTGCACTGTATTTACAACGTAAAGCGTGTAGGAGACTGGCACAGACAAGAAGAAATAGTTGAATAATGCCATTATTTTCGTTTTTGCGCAATAAAAAAAGTATTCTTGTCACTTCATAACATTAAGTTTGAACCACTATAGTCACATGGAATATTAAAGGGGTGGTAAAACACATTCTTTCGAAGGCTTGATTGTGTTTGTGGGGTGCACTGTAACATGTGTTCATGCTTCGTTTTTAAAAAATTGCATTATTTTTCATATATTTTACCTTTATTCTACACTGCTCTGTCCCTCCTTGTAAAAACGGTCTGATGGTTTCCGGATTCTATGAAGCCAATACGCAATGGGCTCAGATTGGTTAGCTGGCCCAGTGTGTTGTGATTGGCTAACCGCCCGCCTAGAGCACGTTTATCAGAACGTCATGCCCCTTACCTTCGCCGGTAGCCTCAAGCTAAGCCTGTGCTTCGGGTACAATAGCATCAATAAAACCATACCAATTTGAGCCCGAATCAGACCCAGACAATTTTAGTGAAGATGATCGAGCAGAACCTGTTCAGTCCTCAAGAGTAAAGACTGCGGATCTATAGTGATCGATTTGCCAAATATCTGTTGCAAGAACGAACACTAAACATTGGCTTTACTAGTATCCAAATCAAACACAGAACCATGTTTAGCATGCCTGTAGATAAACGATACATAAAAGCTCTAATCAAAGTATAATTTACACTAATGCCAAGTTCGCTGTTGAGATTTTAAAAGTGTGTAACGTTAGGTGTTTGTCGGATAACCTTAAGTATGAATGAGCATTTAACAAACTGGTTTGCAGAGCCAAATGAGCGTTGTCATCTGTGTACTTCCTTGCTACAATAGACTACAATTAACAACACAAACTATTACAGGAAAACACATAGATGAAAAATAAATCCTACTTACAGTTTGTGGCCCGTAAACAGCTTCTTTTTAATCCATCTTTCAGGACAAGCCGTTGTGCGAATCCCGCTTTCATAGCGCTCGTGAAGATTGTGGAGCTTTGCTCCGTGAGATGAGCCGCGGTCATCCGCGCGCGCCCGTCTCTTGCGGCGTTCACACCGGACGTGAATAAATCGCACTATTCGCGCGAAGGTGGACGCTTGAACATTTTGAGTTTACTCGCTTCATTCGCGCGTGACATTCACTGCACAACAGACAATTCTCGTCATAGGAGGGACTTCTGCCAGCGGCTCGTCTCGGTGAGAAATGACTGACATGGGTTGTGTTTACGTCTTTTTTTGTTAAAATGTACTGTTAATGTGTGACAAAACGGAGTTAAGACTTTTTCAGTCGATAATGTAGCTGTTTAAAGCTCAAATCTGTGGTTTATTTATATAAAGAGTGCCTAATAGTACATTTTATCTGGCGTTTTCGGAGTTGTGAGCTCCAGCGGATCAGCGGCGCTTACACTGGCTGGTTTATCTCGTGCATCTGAACCGCAGCTCCTGTATTGCAAATACAGAAGAATATTGTCCATTATGTCACATTTTCTGGTCTTCTCCTCTGACCCCTGTCTGTCTCGTGCTTTGATTTCGTCGGCATTGGCAACAACACTCTCCAGCCTACTAACTAGCCTACCACAACAACTATTCCTCGCTGCGATTCAAAATGGCCTCGCCCCTTATTTCATATTCTCGGAGGAGGGGTTTATGTAAATATTGGGGTTGGTGATGTCAGCACACCCTGGAGGAATGTCTGTAGTCCCTACCGGCCGTTTGCTGTAGTCCTTAGAAATTGATTTCTTTAAAAGCAAATATCTCCCTTTGCTTTAAACTTTGAACGTTGTAACTTTGCAGATGTTGTTTATGCTCAAACAGCAACATTACACACTAGCTAAAGTTAGAAAAGTGAAATCGTGGTTTACCACCCCTTTAAAACAATGTCTTTTAGTGTTGTCACGATACTGGAATTTCTAACTTCGATACGATACCTAAAAAAGTATCGATATTCGATACCATTTTCGATACCACGGGGGGAAAAACGCTTCATATACTGTCAAATAGAAATTTTTTATATAGTTTCTTTTTTTGTCCGTCTATTGAAAGTCTAGGCAATTAAAAAATTATTCTGAAGAGATTTTATTTATATGATTAAGCTTTTTCTCATATAAACGTTGATCAATTACCATTACAATTATCTCACAAATTTGCTAACCAATTGTGTTGCAATTGCTTACATATACAGCACAAGGAAGCTTGATTTCAAATTGAATTTAAAAAGACGAGTAAACAGTAATAAAATAAGCACAATAGCACAAATAAATACAATAGAATAAAGATACAAATGAAATAGACTGCTTTATTTTTTCAGGTAGGTCTAACAGTATTCAGGTAAGAAACTGAATAAAAAAACAAAGTAATCAAATTTAAAATAACACTGGATAATCTTCATTTTAAAAAATTAAATACAGATTAATCCATTAAAGTTACACAAGTTAATCAGTCAAGAGCAGTAGGTGATCGTTTGTCTTTTTGTAGTTTGAATAATAAATAACTGCTGTCCCTTTAAGACCTGACGCACGCATGGATCCCAAACACTGTTCCTGTTACACATTCTGAACTGGTTATGACTGTGTTTACGTTAATACTCACTAAGATGGACATTGAGAATTTTTTTGAGTGTATTTGACCATTAATAAGCTGGAAAAAGGAGCTCATTTTTGCACTGTATGTCTGAGGCGGCTTTATTACGGTATGTGTGTGTGCGCTTCAGATGCGAACGCGAAATCTGCGGGAATTAATAGAATTAACGTTATGTGCAATCCCGCGCGAAATTCAGATCAGTCACAGCAACAATAACACGCTGTCATGAGGAAAAATCCAGCAGAACACGTGTTCGCCGTGTTCAGAGGGTTAACCGGACTGAATGAGAGGAGGCGGGTGCATGTCAACTCGCTGTCGGTCAGAGAGGAGAGCGCTGCTGATATCGATACTGTAGAAAAGGAGTATCGTATCGTTTCAGATATTTCAGTATCGATACATATCAAAATATCAATATTTTTGACAACACTAATGTCTTTACTACCTTTCTGGGCCTTGAAATTGGTAATTAAATTGCAGTAGGAGGGGTCCGAGAGCTCTAGGCTTTCATCAAAAATATCTTAATTCGTGTTCCGAAGATGAACGAAGGTCTTACGGGTTTGGAACAACATGAGGGTAAATAATGACAGAATTTTCATTTTTGGGTGAACTAACCCTTTAAAGCAGTGTTTATTTCATAGCTCTCTTTATTCTATTACATTTATTTGTGCTGTTATTTGCAATTTGTTTATTTTTATTTTATTACTGACTTTTTACTTGTGGGTTTGTTACGAAAATCAAACTTTGCATTGAAGAAAAGTACATTTTTGTTTGTATATGCTGACAAATAAAGTTCTTAGAAAGAAAATCGGCAGAGGTCACTTTTTTAAAAAATCTGAATCGGCCAAGAAAATTGCAATCGGTGCATTTCTACAAAAAAATATGATTAGGGCTTGAGTATGTGGTGGGTACATTTCCCTCACCATTTCCTGTCAAGTGATATTGATGTGTACACAGGCTTCTTATACTAAACTGAACATTATTGCTCCCTGCGAATCTCACTTAAGATGGTCAAATACCCTGGAAGTCCACTGCACAAGACATTATCAAGCAATATAACTTTAGTTATACACCCTGCCTGTGTAGGTTTTAAACTCACAGTAGGGTTTTTTTTTTTTACATTAGAGCTATACATCCTAAAGGGCTTAGGCTAGATCTTAAATGTGATTTAATTTTCACTTAAATGTGAAATGCACTAAGCTACTGTAATACCATCATGTAATGACATTTAAGATGCTTTTACATTGTCTAAAAACGCATGAAAAGAAACAGAAAAGGTTTGTAAAAGAACTTGGCCTACAACAAATATAAGTCAAGCAAGGTGTAATACTTAAAATAAAAACAAACTGAAAAATTGGTTTATAACCTCTAAATAGGGGCAATTTAGGTCATGTGTGACTGATTTGGTCCCAAGCCAATATTATGATGGCTCTGGGATAAAATCACAGGTTGAATGACTTGCACAATGCAAGGGTGGTTTGTTTATATAATAAAAACAACAATCATAGTCAATCTCTAATCTTTTTCACAGTTCTGTATACCCTCACCAAAACACACCAATTAAATGGCATATAAAAGAGGAGGCTGGAGGTGTCCAGGCCACAAACAGCTGTTCTTGAGTCCATGACCTCTACCTGATGTAGCTGCCCACTACTTCACCATCACACTGTGTCCCAATCAATCACCATGGCCTCCACATCACAACTTGAATAATGACATTACTGGGATTAGTTTCAGCCTTCATGAGTGTCCATGTACAATGTTAGATAGATAGACAATTTACTCAGCGTGGGGAATTGGAGTACATTATCAGCCAGACAGCCAACACTACACAGACTTTACCACATATAATAAACACAGAAAGGTAATGTTTAAATGAAAGGTAAAAAATATTAAATAAATAATGACCATGTATAAATAGGAAAAGGAAAATGGGAATTACACGAGCGAGTAGAAACACACATGAACAAGACTAGAAAACAACATTTATATTAAATTATGAACCACAAATAACGTTACATTCAGTACAGTCGGGGATGAGGCGATTTCTTCAGTGACAGCACAATTACAGCTCACCAAACACCGCCTAAATAACCTCAAAATACGCCATAATAATCACGCATATGATTAACTCTAGGTCTACAATAATAAACGATCGTATTTGTGAATTTTCTCCACATGAGTGATTATTCGCCTGCAGCTAACAGGCTAGCGGAGTCCTCCTCCTATCCTAGCCACAGCTAGCCAGCCCCGGCTACACACAACCATAACATGCCGAACTGTGCGCTTCATTTTCACACAGCTGGATTGCATTGAATGTCATTTATATAAACCAAATAACATTAACATTTTTAGAAAGATGCAAAAACGGGAGAAAGGGCGCAGTATTTTGGATGAAGAAAGCTAGCGCCAGTGGGCAGTGTGTATGTGTTTTGCATGTCTCCAGTGTATCCGCATATCCATGAGAACTCACCAGACCAGCCGATGTGTTCAAGCGTCAGCGAGAAGCGCTCTAAAGAGATCCTCTTGCGCTCTTCCTATCCATATTTCACGGGTGATGCCAGTGCTTTCTGAAGCGGGTACTGGTTCTGTTAAATCAGCTAGCTAGTGGCCATATTTAATCCTCGACATCCCAAACAACACAGGCTTGAGCTCGTCCCAGCTCCAGCGCTACTTCAGATCTCAGCGGTGTGGGAGACGCTGCCTCGCAGTGCTCGCTGTAGTGCTTTAATTACACGGGAAACGGCGACCCCTGCTGGCCAGAACGACGCATTTGGAGGTTCGGTTTTTTACTCTGTTCAGCAAGGTAATAATCGAAGGCCAAGCTGACATAATTTATAGTGTTTGTTTAATGCCACAGCAGTAAAATAAGAAATAAATATCAATTTTACATGATGCTGATGTGGATGTTACAGTTTTAGTGCAATCAATATGTAAATATATTCACTTGTAATACATGTATATTTAATCAAACACATTTCTCAATAATAATAGGTCCTACAACTTTATGTAACATCCATTTTACATTCATAAGATATCATAAGCATATGCCCCCACATTAAGGAGCAGTTTACTTATAAGGTGAATATTCAATGCTGGTTTTAAACACCCGGTTATGAACATAATTATGTTCTTGGCAACAACATTTCATCATAACCATGACAAAAGCAAATATAACAAATAACATTTCTACAGCATGCACAGCTGAAGCATGTTATTTCATCTAAAATCATGTGGCATCAAGGTCAATAACAAAATAAACAATTATGTAACATGAACACAAAAATAAACATTTATGTATGATTCAGATAAACAACATTATGGACGAATTTACACAAGTAAACCTAAAATATAATGCATAAGAATGCAGTATTTCTCCATGTTCATTATGCAAAACATAATTGTATATTTCTCTTTATTCATTCATTCTTCCTGTCTTACTGGAACAATCTATTTTCGTTGCATTTAATTACACTTTAAAGGTAGATTTTTAAACATTTTTATTATTATTATTATTTAAATGAACAAGCACAGAGCTAATGTTTTGATCTTATCGAACACAGTTTGATGGAAAATTAGACATTTCAGAAGAAAACATTAGAATTGGAATGTAAACATACAATAAAACTATTGAACATATATTAAAGGATAATGACTGTTTGGCATATTAGAAAATTATATTAGTAATTTCATGACTTGAATGAAAAATATTAATCAACCTAACCCTGAAATTTACTGTACTCCTGTTTAATACAGCCATAAACAGTATGGTAAAAGTGCCTGTCTGGAGCCATAAGGTCAGTGACCATCTCGGTGTGGTTCATTTTAGGTATTAGATAAAGAGACATACTGACAGAAAGAGAGGAGAGCAGCTCAGAGAACATCACTGATGATTCCACCGGAACTATGATGTCATTGGTTCCATGGAGCAAACCCACTGGAGGAACTCTGCATGAAAACCATAGCAAATAATAAAGCGCTTACTGTTCATTCTACAATGATATAATGAATTGCTCTGACCCTCACAATAGCAAACAAAGAACTTCATTCAACAGTCCGACTGTATTCTGCATCTTTCTGTACTGTACTCGTGACCTTACTTGGTAAACTGCATTGGTAATTTAACAAGTTGGTCAATAATGCCACTAAAATAGCAAACAGATGAAAACAATAACATCTTATAACTTACTATAGTAATACAAATGTGTAAATGTGAAATGTGACTATGTCATACCGTTTCAACTGATCCTTGTTCAATTTCTTGAGTAATGATGTTGGTGAATAATAATCAAAGTTCTCCACACCATCCATAGCTTTGTGCATAGTTGACACATATTCAACAGCCCGCATTTTCTCATGCTTATAATGATCCATTATACTGTAAACGCCACTCAGACCTATTAGAAAAACAAAAATCACAACTTGAATGAAAAATATTGCTTTACTTAATTGTTTGTTTTTCTAAAAAAAAAAACACTATATTAACAGTGCAACCGCTATGCTAAATTATAAATCTGGAGCATCGATTTACCTATGATTCCTTTAATGGCAGATACAAGATCTCTCTGTTTGTTGGTCTCAATGAACAATTCTTCTACATTGTTCACCAGAAACAGTGTGGTAATGGCACACAGATGAGCCCCTGCTGAGTGACCTATTAATATTATGTTGTCCTGCATTAAAAAACAGTGTAGGTTCAGAATTAGATTTCTACATCAATTTAGCCTAGGTGAAAATGTTTTATTGCTTACAAAACAACATAGAAAATATACACTACCATTTGAAGGTTTGAGGTCGTTAAGATTTGTAAAAAAGTTTTTGAAAGAAATCTCTTGTTCTCACAAACAGAGTAAAAACAGTAATATTGTAATATATGTGTAATAAATATATTTATTAAAAGTACTATATTTTAAAAAGTCATTTATACCTGTGACGACAAAGCTGAATTTTCAGCATCATTACTCCAGTCTTCAGTGTCACATGATCCTTTAGAAATAATTTGTATTATGCTGATTTGCTGCTCAAGAAACATTTCTTATTATTTCATATATACACTTCTTATTATAATTTGAAAACAGTTGTGCTGCTTATTATTTTTTGTGGAAAGAGTGATGCATTTGTTTAGGATTCCTTGATGAATAAAAATTTCAAAAGAACAGTATTTATTTGAAATAGAATTTTTTGTAACAATGTAAAAGTCTTTACTGTCACTTTCGATTCATTTAATGCATCTTTGTCGAATAAAAGTAGTAATTTCTTTCAACAAAAAATAACACCTCAAACTTTTGAATGGTAGTGTACAATGAAAGCACCTTGAAACATTAAAGTGTTTAATATTAAATTAAAAAAGTGCATTGAGTAATGCGGCATTTGTGGTGCAATTCTAACAATTTTTACACCTTAACAGTTTTGTTCATAGAACAGAAAACTTACTTGATCAAGATTGAACACGTTTCCCTTTTCTCTCACCCACAGCAAACTGTCACTAATGTCTTGAATCATATTTAACACATTTCCCTAAAAACACAGCATACATTTACAAAAAAGAAATCCACAAAAAAAATATATATACATTTATTTATAGGTGGTTTACCTTTGGATATATGGAATAATCTGGACAAATTACAGAGGCATTAAGCTCTTTTGCCATTTGTAAGGCAAGCAGGCAGTAAATAGAGCGGTCTCCTGAGCCCCAGGCTCCTCCATACACAAATACAACCACTGGTACAGGAGCAGCATCAGAATGGCCCCTGCTTGGTGAATAATATAAATCTAGCTTATTCCCTCGGCGACCAAAGGTGAGGCCCTAGAAAAGGACAGAAGGACAATGACATAGTGCATTTTCAAAACATTTTAATATTACAATTCATGCTGCATCACAAAACTATCACTGTACTAAATGTAGATGTAATAGTAGCTTTGTTTCTTAAAACTTTCTCTCTCTGTGGCTCTGTGCTGTATAGCTCACTGTGTGTCCTGTAGCTAAATAAACCACACCCTTTCATTAACAGAAATACAAAAATAGAACTAACTTTCACATAGTGCTTGTTATTTTTGTCATTACTGTACCACAGTTTCCACTGAAAATACAGTTTGCCATACTGCAGATACTTCAGCATTTCAAGCACGGCTCTTGTCAGGCAGTATATGCGTCTGCAGGGAGTGCAAGAAACAACAGCATCATTAAAAAAAAGCCCACAATAAAAGTACAGTAGCATCAAAATGTTAATGCTGTGTCACCTTGGTTTGACAGCCTCTAAATATTTTTGGTACCCTGGTTTACTGGGCCAGCCATAGAGCCACTGGGCAACCAGAGAAATACTGTAAGGGAGGCCCACTAATAATGCCCCTGCCACCAATGGAAGAGAGAGATAGCACTTCAATACGATCCTGAAAGAGAAATAAACAGAAGCACTAACATCATTTATATTACATTAGGGTATAATGGGAACACTTTACAATAGTCTTATTTAATAACATTAGTTAATGTATTCACTAACATGAACTAACAATGAGCAATACTTTTGTTGCAGTATTTACTAATCTTTGTTAATGTTAGTTAATAATGCTGTTGTTCATTGTTAGTTCATTTTAACTAAAGTAGTTAACTAATGAAACCTTATTGTATTACAGTATAATGAACATTCATTGTATGAACTATTCATCTGAACTATTTATGACTCTTGTATGACATTAACATGATAATTATATTAATTTTATGCCAGCTGCTGGTCATTTTTTAAAGAAAATGTTTATGCTTAACAAGGCTGCGTTTATGTAATTAAAAATTCAGTAAAAAAGAAGTAATATTGTGAAATATTATACAATTTGAATAACTTTATATTTTAACATATTTTTGTAACGGTCACCAGCTGGAGTGCCCTTGAGAGCCACCAGAGGGCACTCCACATAAGACTATGATCACTCACAAACTACATTTCCCATAACTCACTGCCCGGACTCATCATCACTTATCACTGATCACATTCACCTGTACCTCATTCACTGATTGCATTCACCTGTGTCTCACCATCCTGTTAGTCTCGGTCTATTTATACCATGGTCATTCATTCACTCACCGCAAAGTCTTGTTTAATGTTACACTGCAATTCTGAGCACTTCTGAGCAATTCTGTTTTTTGATACCTTGCCCTGTTCCCTGGATTACTCTCTTGCCTCTGGTCCCTGCCTGTTTTGTTTGTTTGTTTGTTTATTTGTTTCTTTGTTTGGACTGCCTGTCTGTGTATGACCCTTGCCTGTACCTTGGATTACGCTTCTGGATTGCCCTCAAATAAAGCTGCATTTGGATCCACCTTCGAGTCTCGGAGCAGTTCGTAACAATTTTAAAGGGGTGATGAACTGAGAAATCAACTTTCCCTTGAGCTTTTGATATATAAAAGGTCATGGCAATATAATATCCTGTAAGTTTCAGAGCTGAAAACTTCCTTGTTAGTCAAAGAAAAGCTTTTATTGACACCAGGCCCAGAAAACGAGAGCTCTCAGAATATGCGGATCTCTTACGTAACAGGACCTAGACGCCGCCTCTGCATAAGGTTCCTTCTGAACACACACTTATGTGAGTAGGCTAAAACATGTTTTTTTTTTTATATGTGTTAGTTTTGCATAACATTACAGATCGTTTGAAATCTATTGATTACATACCTTAGCACGCTGTCACAGGGTGAAGAAGGTGTTATTGAATTGGTTCGCTCGTGATCGGACTTGTAACGTTATGGGCTAGGCGCTAGTGTGTGTGTGTCCACACAACGCGAGTGAGTGTGTGTGTGTGTGTATGTGTGATTTAATCATTGCGTTTGTTTGATATTTTGCGAGTCATCTGAGCATTTCCCCCAGACGATTCCTGGGACAGACGGTAGCTGAAGCTCATTAAATATGCAAATCTTATCCAATCCTAGCCGTGGGGTGTTTACTTCCAAGTGTTCATCAAATCCAAGTGTTTTTCAGAGAGCCTCAAAACCAAGGCACAAAATAGCCTATTACTTATTCATTATGATGTTTTTGAATGTAAAAACCACACAAACGACATAAGTTGACCTCAGACAACAGTATAAAAAAAATAAGAAAGCCCAGTTCATGACACCTTTTAAAATGTAATTTAATCCTAATGGTACTAGTGCATCTTTAGTCTTTAGTGTTACACGACACTAGAAATCATTCTAATATGCTCATTTGCTGCTCAAGAAACTTTTATTATCAGTGTTGAAAATGATTGTGTTGTTTGATTATATGTGGAAACAAAGGACTCTTTGATGAGCAGAAAGTTCAAAAGAACAGCATTTATTTGAATTTGAATTTAATTTTTAACAATGTAATAACCTACTGTCACTTTTGATCCATTTAATGCATCCTTGTTGAATAAAAGTAGTAATTTCTTTCAAAACAAAAATCACTTCAAACACGTATGATTCATGTAGTATGTTGAATGACATTATTTCAACATGATACTTACATTATTATTATGCCAGCTGCTGGTTGTTGGTTCTAATACCTGGAGTAGCAAAAGGACTGAGATATAAATATACATAGATGCATAGAATCAGATGCTGTTTCAGAAAGTTATAACAAACCTACCCAGGAGAACGACTGTATCCGATATTATGTATTCTTTATGTCGACAGCGCCTCCTACATGAAGATACAGTCGGTGGGCTCTCTTCTCTCTTTATCCAAACGGATACACCAGAATACAATTCAAATATACAGAAAAGTAAAGAAGGACTTACTCATATTGAAGAGAACAATTACAATGTGCATTATGCATAGTCTCTAACAACTTCTCTCTTGTCTTGTGTCTACAGCAAGACTTTCCCATCAATTTTCTTCGAAACGTAAGGATTCGCAAGGCTTGATTATGCGTTAGAAAAGTCGCAAGCAGAGCAAAATAAACAAGGTTGACATTGCATTTGTTACATAATGACTGTGTCCTGGATTTAGCTACATGCTAAAAGATAGGTCAACATGTATTGAAAACAGAAGATTAGTGGTGCAAAGAGTGCATTGTGTCAAGGCAGATCACCTGCAGATGACAGTGTCCCGTAAGCCCAGATGGATGGATGCATTCGCTGCATGAACTTCCTGACTTCTTCTTTTAGCATGCGCAGATAGCATACTATGTGTCTTATTGGCTCGCTGGCTCACTTGGGCGGGACGAATGTGCTTGTCAAAACCGGTCAAAACTGCCGTTTAGATAATAAAAAGACGTCGACAATTATCTATAAATTAGAAAATAGAAAACAAATCGTATTGATATATTTAACGTTTATTAGTATTACATGTTGCACGCTTATATCATAATCTAGCTCAAAATAACACAAACATCCTCTCATTGGTTTAAGCGCTTGTCATTTAAGATGATGTTCCTACTGATGTCCAATCGACACACATACAGTTTTATCCTTCACAACTTATATTTTTATATTATTACATTTAATATTATTAGATTATCTCAAAATATCATTATGTCATAATAATCCAACGTGAATGGTTGACTGAATTTGAGGTATTTGTTGGAATGTTCCTAAAATGCAAATAACCTGATATGACTAGGCTATATCATAAGTATATTATCTTCACAAATTCTTCTGTCAAGGTGTAGTTTTTTTATTACGACATAAAAAATACGAAGTGGAAAAATTTGTGAAGATAATATAGTTATGATAAATATTAATATTTTTATTTTAATATTATTTTAATGTGACTTCATTTGACTCAAAAAAGTGTATATATATATTATACAGGGCTCTACGCTAACATTTTTCTTGAGGAGCACTTGTGCTCCTAATTTTAAAAAAAATAGGAGCACAGTTAAAAATTTAGGAGCAATAACACGCATACCAATTATAACTTTCCCATTACAGGATGATCTTTGTCCCTTTAAATTAATGTCCAGGGGCATTTTTACCATTATACGAGCAATGTTTTCTAATCTTATTAAATGTATGCATCATCTTTTGTCAATTTCTTCAATTAAAATAGAAAAGTTTTTTTTTTTATGTTAATTTAAACAATGAATTCAGTTAGAGCAATAAGACACAACCAGACTGTTACCAATCTAATTAAATCAGCATCAAAAGATCAATCTTTGCACACCGAAGTGGCACATCAGCTCTATCTGAAATGCTGTTTAGACACATTTACATAGATTTAATGCAGCTCATGTGTAAATAATGTTGTATGAATGTTTTAAATATAAGTTTTTGTATTAAGAAATAGGCTATGTACAAGTTAAACTTAAACTTAGTTAAAATGTTTATATTAAACCGCCAGTAGGTGGCGTCAAGTCTATGTGGGAGTCATTCATTCAATCGTTCAAACGCAAATTCATTGAATCGAACCGCTTGGAGATGCGCAACAGTTCTGGTGTAGTTTTCACGAAATAAACAGTATTGTGGCTAAAACGTTGTCACTTAATATCAAATTGTCTATTGGACTTTTGTACAATATCAGTATCACATTTGCAATCACGCCAATACTCGGAGCAATAGCCAGGGCCGTTTGAAGAAATTTGGGGGCCCCAAGCAAAATGGACATGGAGGCCCCCCCCCCCCCCCAATACCCACCCACCCGCACGCACGCAAAGCCTAAAGGAACCACAGCATAGCCATACAGTTTAAGTTCATCCACACTTTATATAAATAAAAAGGTTTACAGTGCAAATACTGTTGTTGCATATACTGTGCATAAAATTTGAAAACATTTGCAAAAAACACCACTTTATCATAAAAAAAATTTTTTGTAAACCTTTAAGTAACCATTTTTTAAACATCTATAAACATTACATTTACATAGACGGACCAGATATTCCTAACACTGGGAATACTTAAGGGTTACTAGCTGGTTTGTAAACTATCTATAAACATCTCAAATATCTGGATGGTTATTATAAAGTTGCAACAGATGACTATAATACCTTGTTAAATAGTTAATAAACAGTACCAGTAAAACATGTGGGCAGTACCAGTAAAACATGTGGGCAGTACCAGTAAAACATGTAAACAGTACCAGTAAAACATGTAAACAGTACCAGTAAAACATGTGGGCAGTACCAGTAAAACATGTAAACAGTACCAGTAAAACATGTAAACAGTACCAGTAAAACATGTAAACAGTACCAGTAAAACGTGGGTTGTCCTGATACTGTACTTCAAAATGTAAAAGTGTAAAAATTGCCACAGAATAAAGTAATTGTTCAAGATCCATTGGTAACTTATAAAAATAATGTCATATTTGCAAACTGTCACTACTGTATATCCCGACACTAGCACATTAAGATAAGCTATGGAAAAAATCATGTTCCTCTGCCTCTTTCTGGTTAAATAATGTTTATAATAATTGTTATTATATAATTGTTTATAGCATGATATATTAACTATTCCAGGTTATTTATGCATAGCATAAATAATAGTTAGTATAGCATGCTATGCCACTTTCATCAAAACCTATTACAAAGCTATAGCAATGTCATGTCATTCCGTCTGGTCGAAAAAAAAGTTGCACTAAGTGTTCATTACAAGCAGCATTTGCCGTCAGGCAGGTAACGATAGCTAACATAAACATATTTTTGCTAGCCTACCTGCTGCAAACTTGCACCATTTTTGTACAAGACAAGTAGAGCTATTTTTTCCAGTGTAATTTATCACATACCACTATCTTGTTTTTTCTTATCCTCCTCTTCCTTTCTCTTTTTTCTTTTTTGGCTTCCTGAAGCATAAAATTCCGCTTCAAAACCGAAGAGATTTTGTATTTTGCCGGCTGCAGAGATCGCGTGGTTGGCTGGCTGCTGTCAGCGACTACTGAGAGGGGCCCCGTTAAGGGGGTTCCCGATAACTGTGTCATTGCACTTTACTGCATTGACTATCAATGGGGCGCTCACACAGTTTGTCGTTTCATTTTATTCTTAACCTGTCGTTGTCTTGGGGCCCCAGGCCAGCTCGGGGCCCCAAGCAATTGCTTGGTTTGCCTGTCTTGTCGCGACGGGCCTGGCAATAGCTGTCCGCAACTTTAGGCGCTCTGCGCTTAAAGGGCATATTGCAGGTTAAATTTTTTTCGAGATTAATATATAACATTGTATGAAAATACCATATGAAAAGGTAGTGCAGGATTTAAAATGTTTTTAAAAGACATAAGAGCACAAATTTAGTAGATAAAGTGGCCATTTCGTTGGCCGCTTGGAAAAAGCGCTTTTTTTTCAACATCGCGTCATATTACGTCACGAGAGGGAGTGGTTCGCCGAGCTCTGCGTTGGCTCAGTGCAGAATAGGTTGGTATTCAGTAGAGTCTGTGTATTTTCGGTAGTTTTTCTATTCCAATTTATCATTGTCATGGTAAATTATTATCCAGCCTGTCAGGGCATCGAGTCCACAGGTTTCCTAAAAAAAAAAAAAGTTAGGAATTCTGCATGGTGGCGTTTTGTGCAGGTGAAGAAGCGGGACTTCCCTTCGCGCATCTGCTTCAAAACACACGGTGGTGTGTATAGTGCTTTAGACCGGAGGATTATCATCCCAGCGATATGATGGAGTCAAACATTGTTATACTCATGTAAGGCCGGCTACACACTGGCTGCGTGACGTGAGCGTGGCGTTTCTATCTGTAGACCTGCTACACACTGCAAACATGTTAATGTTAACTTCATAAATATATATAAATAAATAAATATTTATATAAATATATAGCCTACTGATACAGCAAAGACAACGTCAGCACTCGGCAGTATTGACGGCCGAATAGGCTACAAAATATTTTGTTCTGCCTGTGCAATATTTGAAAATCGATATTATATAATTTTTTTTAATTACAATTACATCTTTATTTATGTCAAAACCTAGAGACTTTCACACATAAAAATGTCATTTATTAATATGTATTCGTGTCAAAATGACAAACAGCTTTTCCTATTCTATTTTGCCTGGAAACGCTTCCAACACACTTGCGTTTCGCATCGGTTCTATTTCTATTTTCTAGCACGCGCTTTCGGCATGGCTCGAGCCGCACGTGTCACGCAGCCAGTGTGTACCTTGCCTAAAGGATGAATAAACATCCACACGCGATGCTTCTTTGCCGTCGTGTTTACATTAATGAATACAAAGTATGTACATTAACACAAATGAACACAGTCTCACACTTTTTCGAAAAAAAGTTCTGAATTATGTGATATTTTATTCATGCCATGTATGCACATTCAAGTTCACTCTAATACATTCTCATAACGTCATACATCCTCACACTAGCGGTGAATCGGCACGAAATAAACCCATAATACAGAATTAATGAATAAAGGATAAACACAATAACACAACGTTACTGTCTGTGGCTCGGCGGCCGGCGGGAGATGTGACGGTCCCGGATCCGGCAGAGATGCAGCTCGGAGAAAACGTGAACTGTGCTCCGTGGCGTGAGTCTTGTAAGTTACCAAATCAGTCGTGATGAGAAACCGCTAACGTTATATCACATAACGTTTAGTGTGGACGGATATTAACGAGTGTGACTTTTCCTGATGGTCAAAGCCTATAAGTTTCTGTTATTGGTAAGTAAATCAATAACTTACTAGATGACAATAACGTTACCAGCTTTGCTATTGCCTGATACATGATAATAATCAGTACAGTGTTGTAATCTGAGCACAGTGTTCATATCATTAGCTAGCTTTATAGCTAACACTGGTCTCTCTCCGAGACACCTGCCGCTGTTCTCCACTGTTTCTCCTCACATAAATACTCAATTTGTCTCCTGTAATCGTTGTTCTGTCTAATCCTGGTCTGTCCCTAATTGTGTCATAATTGTATGGCTGTGGTCTGCCATATGAGTATTAATAAACATTTATAATGTCCTCAGCGTCCGAGCTGTCATTGCGATCCATTGTTTTCCTATCCTTGAAATTCACCGCACTCCCTCTCGTTATGTCACGTCCGGTTTTGGCATTTTTAGATGCGGAAGTAAAATTTTCTCACAAAAACGACTCCAAAAGCCTTAATAGTGTATTTTAAAGTATATTTTAAAGAAAATCTAGTTCCTACATTATTTTTCTATACATTGACTCACTGGAGTCTCTAACCTGCAATATGCCCTTTAACTGCACGCGTCTCGCGGAAGAACACTGCAGCCGGATCTACTTTTCTCTGTGTGTGTCTATGGCGAGTTACGCAGGGACTGTGTTCCTCCGCAGCGCTGAGACCCGAACTGGAATTGAATAGTCAGAATATAAACACTTATTATATGTGTACCGTAGTGATTCAGGGTAAGACAAAAACACGGTTTGGAAAATGGATTCATGATGTACTCACTCATATGCATCTAGTCATTTTTAAACACAATAAATGTTATGGACTGCAGCTGATAAAGATTAAATCAAGAACTCATAGAGGGGCGTTTTTAAATTATTTTTTATTAATTAATTTTGTGGCATTTTTGCCTCAAGCCAGGGGCATAAATCAGAAGGCTAATAGTATAAAGGCTATTTTATTCACTTTAAACGTCAGATGAAGTGATTCTTTTCTCTTTAATACAGATTAGGCTAAACACTGTTACACTTGCCCACCGCCGCTCCGCTGTATAGTAATAAAATAATTTAGTTCAGTTAGAGAACTGACAAAACAATTAAAAACTGAACGTGTCTGCTCAATACAGCACGAGCCGAACGAGCAAACAGCTGACAGACAAGATTATCGAAGATTTGGTTTCAAAGCGTAAAAGCGCCTATTTAAGGGAGTGTGTCATTGTACTGTTTTGTTGTTGTGTTTTTCATTACGAATAATAGGCTAATGAACCCAAAATTCAAGCAACCCGCCCCCAAATTAAAAAAATTGGCTAATTCTTAACCGAAAGTTTAGTCAGATCTGTGTAGGGTTTTGCTCAATATGATAAGTGGCAGATCAGAGGGCTTGCTGCAGTTGAATATCTAAATATCTGAATATCATTGTATAAAATACTATGTGGATGACGCAAGATAATTTAATAATTATAATATGACTGCGTGGTGAACCTTAATCGTATTTAAACTACTATCGCTTTGTGTTGTTGGTCAGATAAAATGACAGAGAAAAGAAAAACGGACATTAGATAATTTTTCAGTACACCAAAACGCCAAATAAGTACGATTTTTTTTTTTGTGGTACACATATCCTTACAAGTACGATTTTGGCTGTATTATTTGTGTCCCCTTCAAAAATTGCTCTTGAGACATTTCATGTTTATTGTCCCCCCCAACTTTTAGATGAAATTTACGCCCCTGCCTCAAGCCCCAATTAATTTCTGACATTGTTTATGATAATCAAAATGGGGTAATTCTAGTTAATTTTAGCTGCAAAGAAACATCAGCGCGAGGCGTCACACCCGTTTCACCCATAGACCGTGGTTTCACCTTGTAAACAATATGAATTAGTAGTGTGTGTGCGTGTGTGTCCTGACATTTACCCCACAAAGATGGCAATAGACTATCCGAAATCCTTATCCGTATGGGGATTTTGGTCCCCAAGATGTTATACGTCGTACTAAATGTTTTTTTTTTTTTTTAAATGCAGAAAGTTGTCTGTGGGTAGGTTTAGGGGTAGGGTTAGTAAGGGCATAGAATATACATTTACATTTACATTACATTTGGATTTAGCAGATGCTTTTATCCAAAGCGACTTACAAATGAGAGCAATAGAAGCAACTAGAACAGTCAAGGGCAACAGTATATAACAGTATGTAAGTGCTGTAACAAGTCTCAGTTAATCTAGCACAGAAGGTTTTTTTTTTTTTTAATAGACAGACAGACAGAAAATGAATAGAATGTTAAGTGCTATTCTTGATTGGTCAGGTGCTGCTGGAAGAGATGTGTCTTTAGCTGTTTTTTGAAAATGGCTACAGACTCGGCTGCTCGAATTGCGATAGGCAGGTCATTCCACAGGGTGGGAAAAGTCCAGGAAAAGGTCTGTGAGAGTGATTTCATGCCTCTTTGGGATGGCACCACAAGGCGTCGTTCACTGGCAGAACGTAAGCTCCTGGAGGGTGTGTAAGTCTGAACAAGCGAGTTTAGGTATATTGGTGCAGAGCCAGTGGTTGCTTTGAAGGCGAGCACCAGTGTCTTGAATTTGATGCGAGCTGCTATTGGGAGCCAGTGGAGACTGATGAAGAGAGGCGTGACGTGTGCTCTCTTCGGCTCGTTAAAGACCACCCTTGCCGCTGACACATAACATAAGTGTGTGTAACATAAGTGTGTGTGTGCAGAGGCGTAGCAAGCTTTTCAAAAGTGTGGAGGATGAATGTGGTTTGTTTGTTAACAATAAAAACGATGAATACAATGACAGAAGAGTACAAAAGGTATAACATACAAGATATATAATATATATATTATACATACCTCTGTTTTTTTAACCACGGTGTTCGGTTGGGTTCTGATGGCTAGTCACATCAGTTTTTTGCTATTCTATTCTTTAAAAAATGCTAATTTTTTATTTTACTTAAAAGACTTGTAAAACCTTACTTAAACTTAAAACTTTAATGAATACAGGTTTGGAACAACATTAGAGTGAGTAAATAATAACATAATTTTAGAGGTGAACTGTCCCTTTAAGGACAGCATGTTCACTATAGGCTGCGCTGCTGTCAATTTAAGACGTGCATCTAATATACAGACACACGCAAATTGACTTACACCGACTGTGTTTATGTTAACCTTGTTGTGTATTTGACAGTATTAGCACAGTAAGACTACTTAGTCCAGTAATCATGTTTAGTGCGCTAGCACGCGAATAACAATAAAAAATATTGATGTGGGCATGCGCAGTAAGCCCTGGTAGGACAATCTGACGGGTAGGATGAAATGTCAGGACACCTGTTAGGCTTTAAAACGCATGCAAATAATGAACTTTCGTGATTGTGAATAACTCTAGTGTTCTGTGAGTATAACTCTCTGACACCAGCCCTTACTGGCATTGCAAGCGTGTCTAGCACTGTGTAGTGATGGGATATTATCTCATATCAGCGGTAGACTCACAGGCACACTGCAAAAACAAAACGGTAAAAGTGAACGGTAAAAAAACAGGAAAAGTGTGGGTGTTGAACCCTCTCACCGGGAAAAGTGTGGGTGTTAAAACACCCACATCCCCCAACGGGTGCGACGCCCCTGTGTGTGTGTGTGTGTGTGTGTGTGTGTGTGTGTGTGTGTGTGTGTGTGTTTCTATAAAATACAACAATTCCAGTCAAGCTGTAATTTTGTCAAATGATGATGCTGAATGAAAAAAATGGTTCTAATTTGCATATATGAATGGCCATATAGACAATTTGTTAGCAGTGCTTGTAATATACTTCACTTTAATAACTGTAGTTTTCCAAGTAGCCTACAACACGGTCTTAAATGCGTGAACCTATCGGTGCTGTTGGAGGGGTGAGGGGCACATATCTGAAGCCAGAGAAAGCTCTAGGACTCGGAGGCGGAGTTTGAGTTGCTCCTCCAGTGCTCACTGCTGCTCGAACAGACAAGTTTGGGAAAAGATTTTTAAGTGAGGAGTTACCGAGCCGCCATGAATTTGTTAACACAATGATTTTAAAACACACTATTTCTCAATTTCAAGCGGAATGAACACGCTCCATTGATGTTAAAATGATGAGAGCGATCCTTTTAAACGGACTACTCTTGCTCTTGGTCGGACTCGCACAAGGGGGTAAGTTGTTTAAATTGCTGAAGTAGGCTATGGCTAATGGAAAGCAAGTAAGAACATTTCAACATGTCCCTCTGTGTAAAACATTTGAGGTGGGGGATTCAGCAAGAGCAAGCGGACGATCTTTAATTCCCCCCAAATATCATGCACCAGAGGACATGAGGCAATGACTTTTGAACAACCAGCCTTACTGTTTCTTATGTCTGCTGTCTGTGGGAGGAGAATGCCTTGTCATGTTCTGTTTGTGGAATAACTGACGTTAATACAAACAAATATATTAAAATATGCATTTATTCAGTTGATTCTTCCATAGTCAAATCATGCTCTTTTCCAGTGTTGCATGTGCCTCCTAAATCATGTCTGTTTAAGTTTGTTGTGTACAGAAAGTAACAGTCATGATTGCACAGATGTGTGGCTTTCAGAGATTTCATATTCACAGTTTGCCAAATGTCAGTACAAGGTAGCCTACTGAAAACAGCCCTTTTTTGTTATTAATATCAATTAAATGCTAGTGAATCACTGCATTATGAAAGCAATGCATATTATTAGCCTGGATGTTTATTCAAGTGGTCATGTTTTTCCTAACTGTTTAAAAAATCTCATAGAACTATCCATCATTCAAAGAGCCATATGACTTATATGCTGATTCCTGTGGTGAACATTTGAATATTAGTGTCATTTGCAAAGTGGGTTAAATTGTTGCATCAGTTGCATTTGTTTAGTGTTGAGCTTCACAATAGCAATTCCACTGAATTATCAAGATGTCTTCTGTGGTCTTATTTTGGAGTGCAGTGTCCAGACTTATAAAATCTCCAAGATGTCAGATGCAAGTCCTCTTTGTGCAATAAAAAGAGACTAAAGATAGTGGCATCCTAGTTTTCTCCTCTCTTACTGTCAGTTCAGGTTTGTTAGTATAACTCAAGCCACAAAGGTTGACCTCAATGTTTAATGTTTATTATTATTGTAGATATACTTTTGATAAAATGTTTTGCCTTATTATTGCTCCTTTGCATTTTAGACCAATATTGTTTAATATGGCTCGACATATAATTACTAATCATTGCATTGTACATGTTATTGTAATCTTATATTCCATAATACAATCTTTATTTCCGCAATTATATTAAGCTATTTGTGCCAGCCATGCAATGAATCACATTGCTTCTCTGAACTTTGCATGGTGCCTTGAGCACTGTAAATAAAGGACTTAAAAACTAAAGGAATATTCATTCAAACAGAACATTTTATTTATGCAACTTGTAGCATCACAAATGAGTACTGACATCAGAGTAGACTTGCATAGTTTCACAGAATTACACTAAACATCAGTAAGACATTCAGTCCTAAAGTAGAAGTGTTCTGTAACAAATTGCGGGGTGTAATAGTAACACTTGCAGAGAGAGGTTGATGAGAGTGTAGAACACATTAGTGTAGATTAAAGGGTGATGTGGAGTGGCTGGGTTAGAAAACAGCTGCGTCCAGGCCTCCATCAATGGACAGCAGGGCTAAAACAATGTGGCCATGTCAGAGTCTTTTATGTTGAGAACAGGGTGCTGTCAGGGCAGAGCATGCCAGCACATGCACATGGGTATCACAGTGCTTCCCTGGCGCCATCCGGCCTGTCCTATAAAGACAAGTGTTGCTGTTTTTATTCATTCAGTCACTTTTATTTAATGTCTATGTGAAAATCTAAATCGTTCACCCAAAAATGAAAATTCTGTCACCCTCATGTCGTTCCAAACCTGTATGATTTTGAAGAATATAAAAAAGAAGATATTTTGAAGATTGTTTCAAACATAAAAAAAATATATTCCCCTTTTTTCAAAATACTTTATTTGGGATTTCCACAGAAAGAAAGAAAAAAAGCCATACAGATTGGAAAAGTGTGTGACACAAGATTTACATTTTTGGGTGAACTATCCATTTAAATGTACATAGAATTAATTTTAAAGTCGCCAGTTTAAAAGTGTAATTGAAAAGTGATGTAATTTAAGTTTAATTCACAATATTGAAACCCATTAATAATAGGCAAAAAAACAAAGAAATTAATGCAAAGCTTCACTCTGCTTCATTTGAATGAACTCATGGAGCCTTCAGGGCAAACAGAAAATGGAAGAAGAAAAAAAACGTCATAGGTGATGTTCTCTCATCTGCAGCTTCATTCTATGGTGATGGATTTGTGCAGTTAAAAGGGACAGAGTCGTCTAGCCGTAACACACTGCACGTTCGTTTCCGCACCTCCAGCCTGAGTGGCCTGCTTTTCCTGGCTGCAGGGCAGAATGATTTCCTTTTGCTGGAGTTGAATGCTGGCAGACTGCAGGTGAGTCACGTGTTGCTACATCACCCTCAGCAATGTTTAGATCTACATAGTTTTGATCTACGACCAAGACTACATGTTGGAACATGTCAATAAACTATTGTACTGAACTATTATAAGGATAATGTTAAGTTGCTGCAACATTTGAAAAATATATAATACAATTGTATTTTGTTTCAACACCATCTTCAGATGAAATGCAGTGGTGCATTTTATTCTGGCCTAGTTATGATACTGTGTTGCTTCCATGGCACCTTCTTTTACATTACAAACCCGATGATTGCACTGACTTAAGGGCTGAAGAATGCGAGCTTAGTTGACATTGTGAGAGAAGTAGATACATGACTGGAGGGTCTGCTAGAGTTGGATCATATTAAATAAATTCCCACAATCCAGTTCAAAAACTTTACATGAATTTCTGAAATGGATTTGGTTTTTACATTTCTCTCAGTGGCAGTCGCGTAAGATTCCTTTTATAGATGATATCTTAGGGCTACAACAGAATCGATTATGCTGTGCTCTTTGAGGTCTGATTTTCCTGTAATTGAAAGTATCTTTGAACTCTCACATTTATCTTTGGTCATTAAATTGTGCTTTTGCTATCCTTTGGCTGTGACCCTCTTGAGTACATCACAGGTTATAATTGCTTTCCGTTGAGGAAAAGCTAGACATATTCAGCAAGCTTTGACAAGCTTGTCTTAGCTGTCTCCTGTAAGGACAGTGACATTTCATGTTAAGAGTAAAATTAATTTGCTGTAGACAAATGGTAATGATTAAAATGGGTTAATGATTAAAAATCAGCATGGAAGATAATTTCATGAAAATGAAGTCCTATTTTTCAAACACATGGATTTTCAAACTTTTTGATGCCTTTTATATTTTTTCTCCATTCATACAGTGTAAAATATATTATAGATATTATAACTACAACATTATTTCCAAAATTAAATAAGTGGCTTTTATGTTGTCACTGTACTGAAGCCAAAGCAAATTATTAACATATTATCTGGAAAACATTTACTTTAAATATTTTATGTATTAACCTAGCATGAAAAATAAACTTTTTCAATTCAGATTTATTTGTAAAGTACCTTTCACAATAAATATCAAATCAGCATGCTGAAAATGTGGAACAATTTTATTGTTAAATTAAAAGAAAAGAAAAAAATTAGGAAAAAGGTCTTTTAACATTTTCCACAGACCACCTTGTGGTTTTCTGGAAGTCCTTGGACCCCAGTTATGTAAAGTGTATTTTATAAAAATAAATCAATAAATAGTTTTTATGTTTGATTGTGTAAAGACAGTTTTTTAAACATCTATCATTCACAGGTAAGGTTGGATCTGGGCTCTGGAGAGCAGATCCTTCTCTCAGACAGTGGAACCCAGCTAAATGATCTGGCCTGGCACACTGCAGAGCTTCTCCATGAGTTCTATAATGTCACACTGACTGTGGACCACCACTCCAAGACCAGTCTGCGAATGCCAGGCCCAGAACGAGAGCTGCACATCAACGACGGCCTATATGTGGCTGGTACTGGAGGTTTGGATCAGGGTTATCTGTCCAGCGATCTCAATGGCTTCCGTGGTTGCCTCGATGAAGTAATTTTTAATCAGCACAATCTCCTTTCATCACTGAGGCCCTACTCTGGGTTCAAGAATGTCTATGAGGTTTCCCTAGGGTGCAGCCCTCAGTTTTTTGCCAATGAGGATGATCCGATAAGTTTTTTCAGCTCACAGGCTTACATATCCCTTCCTCCTTGGATGGCACAACATGAGTGGGCTTTTGAATGCTCAATCCACACGTCAGCTGAAGAAGGGATCGTCGTGTACAGCTCAGCTCGACAGGGAGATTTTGTGGCCCTGGAGATCCAGAAAGGTCTCCTTGTTGCCATGGTCGGTAAAGATGGAAGTAAAACAGAACTACGTTCCCTCACCTTCATCAATGACAACAAATGGCATGACATTAAGCTCTTTTTCACTCCAAAAAGCCTCCAACTCACAGTAGATGGAGAGACTGTAAAGTCCATCATAAGCTCCAGATCAAAAGCCTTTCATCTGAAAGGTTTCCTTTTCCTTGGGGGAATCGATGACAGCACGCGTTCTGAGGTCAGAAAGGTGGGTCTTTCCTCTGTAGCAGGGAAGCGTGTTAAAGGTGGCTCCTTCAAAGGATGCTTCAGAGACATTAAAATAAATGATGTCAAAATGGGTCTCCCCAATGCTGTGGTAACCAAAGACATCTCTGTTGGCTGTGATCCTGAAAAGGAGCTGGATATAAGCACCACAGTAAGCCCAACAACCCTTCCCATGACCCTTGTTGACTCTGTCACTCAGCTGCCACCCATCGATGTGTCCACCCTTGCCAAAGGTCTTGTCAAGAAGTACGGACACAGTTTTTTACAGCTTAGAAACCTTGTTGTCCCGGAAGGGGGTCGGGGAGCCTTGGATTCTAAGCATATTAAAGTAAACCTCGATTTCAAGAAGCTTGGCATCCGTCAGTCTCAGATCATCTTTAGGATTGAAGAGCAGCCGGTGCATGGTCAACTTAGGCTTGATGTAGACCAGGAGCAGGCTGAGCATACATTCAGCATGCTGGATTTGTGGCATGGTAGGGTGATGTACATCCATGGAGGATCTGAAGATCCACAGGACTACTTCATGTTCTCTGTATTCTCCAGTAGCAGAAAGGAAGTGCCAAGCTATCTGAAGGGACACAAGTTGTACCGGTATAATGTCACCGTTACGCCAACCAACGACGCTCCTGAGTTAAGTCTACCTGAGGGGAATCTGTTTATTCTTCTGGAGAACTCCAGGAAGAGGCTGACCACTGATGTTCTGAAGGCCATAGACATTGACAGCAATTACACAGACCTAGTTTATTCGGTGTTAGGGAACCTTAATGGCGATGCAGGATATTTGGAGAATGAAGACAATGCAGGTACACCAGTAACTTCTTTCTCTCATTCAGCTCTTGTAGACGGTAACATAAATTACGTCCACGCGGGTGTGAGGAACTCTAGGATTGTGTTACGAGTCAGTGATGGGGAGAAGGTGAGTAACACAGTGGTGCTTAGAATCATGGCTGTGGGACTTGAGTATAAAATCTCCAATAACACGGGTCTGGAAGTGACTCAAGGAGAGATGTTTCTGTTAAGCACCAACCAACTGGCCGTCTGGACCAATGCATTGAAGCAGGTGGTTGACATTCGTTATGATGTAATTGAGCCACCAAGATTTGGTGAGCTCCAGAGGATGCACTCAAGTGGAGAGTGGAAAATCACCAGCTCTTTTTCCCAAAGAGTTCTTGAAAAGGAGCGTTTGAGGTACCTCAGCACCTACCAGTCCATTCAAACAAGTAATAGCACTGACCACTTCAAGTGTAAAGTAACTGTGGCCTCCAGAGCTATTGAAGAACTGTTGTTTCCAATAAAGGTAAAGTGGATAGACTACACAATAGAGAACAATGAACCTGTAGAGCTGGACAAAATTACAAGAGCTGTAATTGACCCTGAGCATCTGTATGTAACCGCACACGGTGTAAGCTTATCTGAGGATGAGCTTTGTTTTAGATTGTTGACTTTACCAAAAAGAGGAATAATCAAAGTGAATAATGCCAAGTTGGATGTGAATTCCACATTTTGTCAAAGGGATATCACAGATCTGAAAGTCGAATATCAACTTGTGGAAAGATCGTACGAGGACACCAGTGATGAATTTGTTTTCCATGTATTCTCAAAGCATGCACATTCTGCTAGTCACATTTTTAAAATCAATATTAAAGCAGATGTCAACAGCATTTTCATGACAAACAATGGGCTGGCACTTCTTGAAGGTGAAAGTAAACTCATCACAAAGGATGAATTGTTTGCTGAAACTCTGAGCACTAAAGAAATGTACTACACAATCACAAAGATGCCGCACCATGGGAAGCTAATGCGAATCAACTTGTCTAACTCTACCAAAGACTTTGACAATATTATGTCCTTTACCAATCAGGACATTCTTGAGGAGCGCATTATGTATGTTCATGATGACAGTGAAACAACTTTTGATAGTTTTACCTTCATAGCTTCCACAGGCCCAGTAACAAAACTTTCTATAAGAGATAATGACATTGGTTCCAAGGAAGGCATCTTTAACATCTCGCTACAGCTGGTTAATGATGAGAAACCCATCCGCATTGTAGACAAAGTTTTCCATGTTGTCAGAAATGGACAGAAATTACTTACAATCGATGACCTGTGCTACCATGACGCAGATTCAGACTTTAGCGATTGGCAGCTTGTCTACACCCGGCGTGGCATCCCGATGGGGGATTTGGTTCTTGTGAATGACACGTCACATAAGCTGTACCAGTTTCGCCAAGAAGACTTGGAACAGAAACGAGTGTTGTTCATTCACCATGGGATGAACTCTGGCCGTTTTGTCCTCTTTGTGTCAGATGGCAAGCACTATGTGTCCTCTCTGTTGGATATTAGCACACAGGATGCTTATTTAAAAACTGGCAACAACACAGGCCTGTTGGTTCAGAAAGGGCAAGCCAAGACGCTTAGTAATGCTAACTTTAGTGTGGATACAAATCTTGACATCCGAAATGACAATGACATAATATTCAAAGTCCAAGAGGCTCCAAAACATGCCAGTCTGTATTTAAAAGACAGCAAGACAGAGTCATTCACCCAGAATGACCTGAGAAATGGCTACTTGTCTTATCATCATGACAACAGTAAGAATCTTGCTGATGTTTTTACACTCCTGGTGGAAGCAAAGGACCTTCGGCTTGATGTTAAAATCCATGTGAAGGTGTACCTGGAAAGCCATCAAAGGCCACCCATCATCCTTCATAACAAAACCTTGCTGGTGGAGGAGGGGAAACCAGTCAAGATTGAGAGCAGTAAACTCAAGGTAAATATCAACATCAGTTAGAGCTTTTTTATTGGGCAATTTTTAGCATTATATTGCTGCTTCAAATTAATCATGTTATAGATTGATATCTTTTGCCAATCACAGGTTATTGTAGAGTTGTTTGAAGACTCTTATGTTCAAACACTAGAATGAATAAGACTTTCCATTGCTACATATGAGGCAATTTAGGATGAATGATTGACTTAAATGAATCTGAATTTCTAAAACACTATGAGAGAGACTAAATTCGGAGTAGTATACTAGAATACTATGCTATTCCGAATTCAGCCAGAGACAGGATAGTTTCATTATCATTGTTGGAAAAAGTAGCTTGTTACTGGAAAAGGCAAAAAAATATGCTGAAAAAAAAAATGTAGTTAAGTTAGTAGTGTCGCTACTTGTAGTTAGTTGCCCACGAGGCTGTATGTTAGATACAGAAATAAAATAATATGTGTTTTTCTTCAGGTGACTCATGAGGCTAGTTCACCCTCAGAAATAACCTTCACCATCAAAGTTGCTCCATCTTATGGCTATTTACGGCATTTCATTGAGAGTAAAGATCAGTACCAAGGAACACTAGAGGACCCATTAGTGACCTTTTCCCAGCGGGATATTAATGATGGCAACATTCAGTATGTACAGGTGGCACCTGGCCAAGTGAGTGATTCATTCACCCTGGAGGCTAGCAATGGGGTCGCAGAGGTCAGTGACATCATCATGTCTGTGGATGTCATCCCACACCTTATACCCATTGAAGTGTCTAATATCACTCTGAAGGAAGGGGCATCTAAAGCTCTCACAGAGGACATCATCAGGGTAACGAACCCACATTTCTCAGGCCTCAATTTTGTGTACTACGTCTCAGAGGGTCCCATGCATGGCCGCATTGAAAATTCACGTTTCCCAGGGATTTCCACAACTTACTTTACAAGGAAGCAGGTACATTTTTCCAATTTTGAACATATTATAAAGAAAAAATAAAATATGAAAAGGCATAAACAATGACCTAGAACCGTTTTTATAAATTATTATATTTATTTATATCTTGTTTTATTATTTTTAAGTCACTTTTTCATATATATATTGCTATTTTTACATGGCAGGTGGAGCAGGAGTTTATTTATTATGTCCACGACAACACAGAGACCTTGGAGGACCACTTTACTGTCACAGCAAATGACACAGACCTGCGAAAACACAGTGCACCATGGACTGTGCATGTCCAGATCACAGCCGTCAATGACGAGGCTCCAGCCATTACAGCCAACAGGGTTCTCAGGGTGAGATTACTATTTATAAACCTCTTTTTATGACTGAGGTTAGCTGAGGTTCCAGTCCTATGAATGTTTTATGGAGTATGAGGACATTGTGTTTGCCATGTAAATAGCCTTGATGCTAACATGGGTGTTAATTTTTTTTTTTACATACAAACAAATCCATCAATTGAAGAATAGAGATGAGTACACCAGTTGTTTCCCATAGTTGAGACCCATAAGACCAAGCTACTAATTGTAGACATGAAAATGATTGGCTTTAACTTCAAGAGAGGTCCAAGTCACAGATCACAGACCAGGGACAGCCAAATGGGCTGCTCCACATGCTTCAGATTCCTTAAGACATTTCAGTGTCGTGCTTTTCAACTTCAGGGATTTGTCAACTGACAAACCCTCACAACAGTACTTACAGCAGGTTTTCCTCTAGCTTTAATTATTGAAATGACATGATTTTAAATGATTTTGCTTGTTGATTTCAAACACAACTATTTAAATATTTATAATACCCACAAGGTGGCTCACAACTGCTACTTTTAAAATGCATGTTTGCTTACAAATAATGAGAATCTACAGTGCTTTGTATTCAATTGCTCAACAAGGTTTTAGAGAAATTAGACGTGTCATAACTGTAATGTCTTTGTCTACATTAATGTCTTTGTCTACATTAATGACTTTTCTTCAAAAGGGAACTTTTTTTAAAGCTACACTATGTAACATTTAGCCCTCTAGAGTTAACAAAAACAAAAAACAAGAAGAACTGGGTTTTGGTTGTGCTTTGGCGCTGCTCCTCTGCACAGATGAGTGTGGTTTGAGGTACCAGTGTACACATGGATACAAAATATCTTATCAGAGCAGATGGACAACTAAATAACATGTTTGCTTGCTTGGTTTTTTTGCTTGGTTTGCCATTTTGAATGATCCATAATCAATTTTACAAACTTTCCGCTTTGTGCGTCCCACAGCCAGAGCTACTTATGTACAGATATGATGTGACACATGCGGGTGAAGGCCGCATGCATGCAATTTACTGATAAATCTTTCCCGACAGCTCTAAAACAAATCTTTATTTTTGTATCTCCTCTTATTAGATTTTTTATTTTTTTTTGGTATCCACTGAAAGAGTGTCTCTATTGATTCCTCCTGATTCTCTTGATTATCCTGATTCCACTTTGTACTCTTGATAATCTGGCAGATTTTTAACAATGTGGAATCCCAAAAATCCTCTTATGCTGGAGTCAGGATGTCTCCTCTTCTGTGTGTTTTGTATTGTTCTTTGGTATCTGATTAGAAGATCAGCATTCAGATTAGTTGAGTTAAGCTTGTTTTCCCCTAAACTGTGTTTAGTTGGAGTAAGATTCAGTCAGAGTTCCATGACTTGATATGAATAAAGGTATGTCTCAGCAGAAATGTGTTATTCAGGGGTTTCAGAATTTATATTTAAAGTTCACCCAAAAATGAAAATTAGCCCAAGATTTACTCACCCTCAAGTCAGCCTAGGTATATATGACATTCTTCTTTCAGATTAATACAATCTGAGTTACATTAAAAAATGTCCTGGCTCTTCCAAGCTTTATAATGACAGTGAATGGCTGTTTCTGTTTTGAAGTCCATAAAAGTGCATCTATCCATCATAGAAGTGCTCCACAAGGCTCCGGGGGGGTTAATAAAGGCCTTCTGAAGCGAAGTGATGCGTTTGTGTAACAAAGATATCCATATTTAAAACTTTACAAACTGTAATCTCTAACTTCCGCTAACTGTTATACACATTGTTGTTCACGAGGGACTGGCGTTCCAGCATATGATGTAAGCTCCGGTGACGAACGCAGAAGAGCAGAGGATGGAGCAAAACAAAACTTGGTTCTCACGAGAACTAGCATATTCTTACCGGAGCATCCTACGTCATACGCTGGAACGCCAGTCTCTTAGCAGAAGTTAGAGAAGTTTTAATTATGGATTTTTTTTCTTACACAAACTCATCTCTTCGCTTCAGAAGGCCTTTATTAACCCCCCCGGAGCCGTGTGGAGCACTTTTATGATGGATAGATGCACTTTTATGGACTTCAAAACAGAAACAGCCATTCACTGCCATTATAAAGCTTGGAAGAGCCAGGACATTTTTTAATATAACTCCGATTATATTCGTCTGAAAGAAGAATGTCATATACACTTAGGATGACTTGAGGGTGAGTAAATCATGGGCTAATTTTCATTTTTTTTGGTGAACTATCCCTTTAATAATTGTAACTTTAGATTCATTGGCAGTTACGATTCAGTGTAAGCTTTTGAATGAACTAAAAGCCTTTCAAGCACTAATCTGTGCCTCATTATTTGTATGATTGTTTGCTCAGGTGTGGGTTGACTCTGTCACAGAAATCACCAGTGAGGATCTGAATGCAGAAGACGAGGACACGATCCCTGAGCAGCTGGAGTACATCATTACCCAACCCAGCAATGGTCACCTGGCTCTGAAGACTGCCCCTAACAAGCCCATCATGAACTTTACTCAAGCTCACATTGACCAGAGACAACTGCTTTTTGTACATAGTGGTGAGATATCGTAAACTACCATCTTCATTTTCAAAAGCATCTTTCACATTATCAGATCGTTTTGTCAAGGTCTGTGCCATTTTGTTTCAACCACTAGATGTCAGTGTTGTGCTTTGAATCATAGCACAGCATAGTTCCTCACGTTCTTGTCCTTTTTAGGCGAAAAATGGTTTGAGTGTTACAGAATAATTGCTTTGTCATGCAGTTTGGACATGGTGCACTTCATCAAACAGGTTCAGTTATTAATAATAAATCAAATTAGATTTAGATGGAACCTTTAATAAATATTGTTTTTGAGTTTATATACTGTATATGTGTTAATTTTTGTGAGACTTCATATTTAGTATAAGCTGGTCATTACGTGAGATCACATAAAATTAGTTGTTTAATTATGTGGCATCAAAGGTTTAAAAGTTTCTCTGATGCTGCAGTGCATTGTGTGCTATTCAAATTCCTGGAAATTATGTTGTTTGCTTTTTTTCCTTCTTAGGCCCAATGGCAGGAGGCTTCAACTTCCAAGTGAATGATGGTGTGAATTTTGCTCCCAGACAGATATTCAGTATTACTGCTCGTACCCTTGTTCTCACTCTTGAGAAAGCTGGACCTCTTAAGGTGTTTCCAGGTAATGCTGATTTACTTCAGGTGAACTTTAGCAGTGATCTGGTATATTCTGCCACACACAGATTATCTATAAGGAAATAGTTTCTGTGATATCAAATATCAGATGATATTAAGAATTTTTAAAAAGAAATCATTGTAGATACAGTATTTTTTTTTTTTTTTTTACAGTATTTATTTTTATCTCTGTAGCACTTCTTCATATCTTAAAGGGTTAGTTCACCCAAAAATGAAAATTAGACCACAATTTACTCTCCCTCAAGTCACCCTAGGTGTATATGACATTCTTCTTTCGGACGAATAAAGTTTAAAATAAAATTCCTCTCACAGTTCCTCTCACTAGTTGCAAAATGCTTACGCTATGTCTGATGACATTGCACACCAGTTACGCTCCTCAGACGTAGCGTAAGCATTTTGAACTGCGAGAGGCACTACACTTTTTCCGTAAGTTGAATACAGAAGACGGTCCACCGGAAGCTAGATAATTAATAATTTACTATTTTTTCTGACACAAATACGCCACTTTGGCCTTTATTAACCCACCGGAGCCATGTGGAGTAGTTATATGATGGATAGATGCACTTTTATGGACTTAAAAAATGACACAACAATTCACTGCCATTATAAAACTTGGACGAGCCAGGACATTTTTAATATAACTCTGATTGTATTCGTCTGAAAGAAGAAAGTCATATATACCTAGGATGACTTGAGGGTGAGTAAATCATGGGATAATTTTAATTTTTGGGTGAACTAACCCTTTAATTGTGAATGGAATCTCAGATAATCTCAGATACTCGTATAAGTACCTAAACAAATTGGGCTCTCCATCTCTTTTTATGGAGTTAAAAGTAAAATAACGTCATGTTATTCACAGCAGTGAGGTCAGCATCTGGCTGCCTCGCATGCCAAGTCCGAGCTCCAGATTGACGCCTCCTTTCCGCTCTGTATAAAGTCAACAACGCTGTCTCCACCCACTCATACACAGTTAAGACTTCTTAGTCTCTGTCTGAGCATCAACACAGTGTTTCATGGTTTCATAATGTTTCATGGTTTCTCAATCCTAAGTGCAACGAAACCTTGTAACAACAAAACAGCTTTAATTCTCGGGCTATAAATAGCTTGGTGGGGAGCCTTTGAACACTGCATGTACACTGTAAAAAGTCCCTAAAGTTATTAGACTGCAGTCATTTGCTTAATTTTAGAAACACTTACTCAGATGCCACATAGAAAAAGTGAAAGAAAAAAAACTGCCGCATTTTCAAGTTCTGCTTTTTCTGCTTTATTTCAATTGTATAAATGGCTCTAACAACACTTAACTAAATGATAGCATCTAAAATAGCTTTCTGTTTCACAAAAGTGCGCCTGACTTCTAATGAACTGAATTTATTTGTTCATGAAGTTCATTAGCCTTTTAATGTTACTTTCCAGTTTATTTCATTACTTTATTCCTAATAGATTTTTGTAGCTTAACATGGACAGGAATTTGGAATACTATTAAATAAATAAGTAATAATTGATTATAAATGAATTAATCGACAGTATGTTTGATCAAAAGATCCTTTATTCTGTTCAAATTAGAGCCACTCTTTACAAATGTTTCTCAACACCACATCCTGTCATGCTATTCTTGAGTCTTTTGTGCTGAATGAGTCGCCAGGGCTTCTTTCAAATGGTTAGACATAACAGAAAACTATAAATACAGAAAGGATGACCTTCCATTTAAGGAATCAGTTGATTATTTTAGCAAAATATTTCTTGTAATATAGCAATGTAACAAGTTCAAATTCAGTCACTCAAATTTGCTTTAGCATAAGTAATCTGAAACAGGATCTTATGGATCTACTTTCCTACCCTCGATCTTTGACCGTGTTTCAAGCAAATCTAACTTCCAAATTTGTTTTTGGTTGTAATTTCTGGTTCAGATGCAAAAAAAGCTAAACATTCACATTTCAAAGCCCATGAGCTACTATACACCAGACAATGTGGTTTTGTTTATAGCATGTACCAGCCCAATGTGTTGTTTTGGAAGTTTCCAGGGCTATTCTTATTGTTTTTTTTTCTTGTTTTTTTTCTTCATCTAGGCTCCTTAGCCATGATTTCAAACAACGTTCTTCAGGCCATAACGAATGACAATACCGGCATCACAAACCGGACCATTTATTTTACTGTGATCAATCCACCAGCATTTGGAAAACTAGTCAGTTTGCAGGCAGACAAGACCACAACAGATATTTCATCCTTCACACAACAAATGGTGAGTGTTGCCAACCTCTTTTCCCATATCAGTGCCATGCATATCAGAGTGCAGGGCAATGAATTATACATTTATTTTAACTATGAGCATAATCTGAGAGCCTGTCATGTTTGAAAGCTGAATGTAACATGTCCTAGTTAGCCGGCACAAGGGGAATTGGTGCTAATATAAGCTTTTGCTGATACTTCAAACGTAGAATGACACAATGTTGATATGTTGAAAGAGTAATAAGAGTTAAATGTGTTATATCAGGAAATAATATTTTACAGTCATGTTTAAGTTTTTTGTTTGTTTTATGTTTTAGTTACTCATGCAACTGTAATCATTACAGGTGGATGCGAGTGAAGTAGCATATCAGCAAAGTCATGGGACCTCTTTGGGATGGGGAGCGCTAGATAAGTTCTCATTTACTGTGTCGTCTCCTCCTGCTACGCTTGAAACCCAGACGTTTGACATTGACATTTCTTACGAAAATGTTGGACCTGAACAAAGTTCTGTGCTCCTCAAAAATAAAGGTACAGTGTGAAAATCTGACAAAAACAATTCATATTAAATGGTATACAGTCGATAAAGAATATTCTATAAGAAGCATACAGAATATTCAATTATTTATACCTCTGTCCATCAGTAAAAAAAAAATTATGTTGTTAAAAGAAGTCTCTTATGCTCACCAAAAATGATCAAAAATACAGTAAAAACCATAATATTGTGAAATATTATTACTATGTTTTCAAATTCAATATATTTTTAAATGGAATTCATTGCTGTGATGGCAAAGCTGAATTTTCAGCATCATCCTTCAGAAATCATTCTAATATGCTGATTTGGAGCTCAAGAAACATTTCTTCTTCTTTTTATTATTATTATTATCCTTAATATGAAATGGAAAATATTAATTAAATATCAATATTAATATCCTAGAAATTGTCAAGTATACTCTGTATATATAAATCTGATATTCTGACTGAAATGTCATGCTTTTGTCAAAGAAAATGTATCTTTTTTTTTTTTTTTTTTCAGGTGTGGAGTTAACTGAAGGAGATAAAGTGCTAATTGACAAATCAATGCTGGACGCATCCAATCTTATGACTAAACAACCTGAATCCAAGCGCAGTTCTTATGAGGTTTGGTACCAGGTCACATCTCTTCCACAGCATGGCATCATCGTCGTTGGGGAACGAAATCTTACAAAAGAAAAGCCCAATTTTTCTCAGTTCATTCTAAACAAGTATGGAATCACATACCATCACGACAACTCCGAGACCACCCTTGATCATTTTGACTTTGATGTGTATCTCAACCTAAAGAGCAAACCACCATCCCGCCCCTTAGATACAGAGGTTGTGTCAGAAACATTTAACATCACCATAATCCCCATAAATGATCAACCACCTGTTCTAAAGACCAAAGCCCCCAGCCTCAAAGTTGTTCAGGGGGACACCATGATTATTGGACCCAACAACTTAAGTGTGGTTGACCTGGATAACCCACCCACTGAAATCCAATACACTGTGATTAGCAAACCTAGCAATGGTTTCCTAGCCATTGCAGAACACTTGAACGAGTCTGTGGACTCCTTCTCTCAGGCTCAGATCAATAATGGAGAGGTGTTCTTCGTACACGATGGCAGTCCTTCATCTGGTGCGTTCTACTTCAGCGTCACCGACGGTTTTCATCGTCCGTTATATAAACTGTTCAATCTGGAAGTGATAGAGATCACCGTTTCACTTGTTAACAATACAGAGGTGCTACTGGACCAGGGACACACTTCTGTAACCCTCACACAGTCACACCTCGCCGCAGTGACCAATGGTAAAAACACTACAGTGTACTATAAAATAACAATACCGCCACAGTGTGGTAAACTCCTACTGGACAATGAGGACGTCACTGTTTTCAGTCAAGATGATCTCCAGGCAGAAAAGCTAAGGTATCACATGGTCAACCTTGAGTCGTCTCATGATAACTTTGAGTTTGCGGCCTTCACAACAGAAGCGAACCTAACTAACCAAGTAGTTAATATCACTGTGAAACCTCTTATTAAGTACACAGAAGGGGCAACGTTTCCAAACGGAATTCGTATTAAGCTGAAGCCACATTTGCTAAATGTGTCTGAACTGGCTTTGTTGAGTGGTAATGACCCGTTGTTTGAAATGACCTCACTACCGGAGAATGGCAGGATTGTCAGGGTGACGAGTGGCAAGGGAAGGAAAGCTGAATCTGTGAGCTTTTTCACTTTTAGTGAACTACAGCAGGAGAAACTGGCCATCGAGTTAAAGGCCAACCTGACGGGCGTCCATGAAGTAAATGACTCTTTCGGATTTGTGCTTAAAGCCAAAAACGTCCAACCTGCCAATGGGATTTTCGCTTTCAGCATTGTACCTCACGTTCCCACTCTGGAGATGTCAACAATGATCCCAGTGTCCACAATCAGACCCGTTTTTCGTAACCAAACCGCTGCAATGAGTTTCTTTCCATCCTCAACACCTTCACCGGTGCATACGACGCAACGGGTGACCAAATCCGGGTCACGATTCAAGGGTCGCAACCGTTGGGGTATGGGTACCACTAACCTAAAACCAACCCATGGGGTGGAGGAGATTTATCCCATTAATGATAACCCAGTGAAAGTAGAGTCCGTTTCCCAGACAGGCTCCTCCTCAAATTCAATGATCATCCTTTTGCCCATTCTTGCTCTTCTGCTTCTGGTCATCATTGTGGTCGTGTCAGTGCTGCTCTTAAGAAGGAAATGGAGGAAGAAACCAAAGCCTTTAAAGAGTACATCAGGTCTTCCAGCTCAACCAGACAACCCGTCCCATCAAGACCAGCTACAGTGGCCTGCAACTGTCCCCATTGTAACCGTCACTCCTCTTACTCCAAGAAACGCTGGAAGTTCAGCCATAACTAGACTGCAAACCAGAAGTGAAAACTCCCATTATGGCCCATCTGTGTCTCTGTGCTCTTTCGAAGACCTGGAGCCTGAAGCTTCACAGCTTTGCAGGACCACTAACCCCACCCTGCGAAACAATCAGTACTGGGTATGACCTTAAGATTCATCACTGTACTCTCTGTTAATCATTGATTGAAATGTGATTGAAACACTTCATCTTCTTATGTTGCCCCAGAAGTCAATGAACTATGTATACTGTATATTTGGTTTTTGCATATACATGTATTTACAGCCTTGATTTTTGCAAATATTGTACATGATCAACATTTTCCCAAGAACTCAAATACTAGGGAGGAAAACATGATTATGATGAGATTTGGGAGTATTGTGACATACATCTGAGTGAAACAGATTATCGAAAAAGATGTAGGGCGGAACTTCGTTTTATGTATCTGTTGTTGATTAGATTGAAGCCAATCTTAACACAATCTTGTAGTGTGGAAAGGGGTTTAAGAAAAGGAAAGGGGTTTAAGTAGGTTAAATGATTGGAGAAGTCCAACATACACTATATTGCCAAAAGTTTTGGGACGCCTGCCTTTGGACATGAATGGACATGAATTTTAATGACATCCCATTCTTAATCCGTAGGGTTTAATATGGAGTTGGCCCACCCTTTGCAGCTATGACATTCTTCTTGAAGCGCATTTGTGAGGTCAGACACTGATGTTGGATGAGAAGGCCTGGCTCGCAGTCTCCGCTCTTAATTCATCCCAAAGGTGCTCTGTCGGGTTGAGGTCAGGACTCTGTGCAGGGCAGTCAAGTTCCTCCACACCAAACTCGCTCATCCATGTCTATATGGATCTTGCTTTGTGCACTGGTGCGCAGTCATGTTGGAACAGGAAGGGACCATCCCCAAACTGTTCCCATAAAGTTGGGAGCATACATTTGTCCAAAATGTCTTGGTATACTGAAGCATTAAGAGTTCCTCTCACTGGAACTAAGGGGCCAAGCCCAACCCTGAAAACAACCTCACACCATAATCCCCCCTCCACCAAACTTTACACATGGCACAATGCAGTCAGGCAAGTACCGTTCTCCTGGCAACTGCCAAACCCAGACTCGTCCATCGGATTGCCTGACAGAGAAGTGTGATTCGTCACTCCAGAGAACACGTCTCCACTGCTGTAGAGTCCAGTGGCTGCGAGCTTTACACCACCGTATCCGACTCTTTGCATTGTACTTGGTGACGTAAGGCTTGGATGCAGCTGCTCGGCTATGGAAACCCATTCCATGAAGCTCTCTACGCACTGTTTTTGAGATAATCTGAAGGCCACACAAAGTTTGAAGGTCTGTAGCTATCGTAACTTAAATTCACTGAGCTCCTGAGAGTGACCCATTCTTTCACAGATGTTTGTAGAAGCAGTCTGCATGCCTAGGTGCTTGATTATATACACCTGTGGCCATGGAAGGGATTGGAACACATGAATTCAATGATTTGGAGGGATGTCACAATACTTTTGGCAATATAGTGTGTCACCAGATCCAGTTATGACATATTGATAAAAAATGACAAGGTCAAAACAAAAATGAAATGTATGCATAGATGAATCATTAACAGTAAGATCGATTACAAGAATTTAGAGAATACTGTAGTGTGAATTTCCTTTTAATGCTGACTTATTGCTGAATTATTTTTAATCCTCATTGGCAAACCAAGTATTTGAGAATGTTCTATTGTATTTCATAGAAACTTTCATTTTTTGTGCATTTTCTAAATGCAGTCATTTTTGAAGACACAAGTGATTCTGTTTTTTTAAGAGTCGTTTTTGTGTCTACCTCAGACAACAAAGTCAAAACAAGAAAACAATGTATTACACTGAAATCATTTCAATGGGATTACATTATGTGTTACTATGTTTTGTATGAAACTGAAACTATTTAAAGCCGTAAGGATATTTATTTATGATTTTAGAATTTCTGAAGTATTATAATTGCATATATTCCGGTACGGAGAAAATATAGGTGTGGTGTGCACATTTTAACGACACAGCTATGTATATTTTGGGTACGTTTTACTTTATGCGTGTTATATATTTGTGTGTGTCATGATGTAATGTTTATGTAAATGTTTTTGTACTCTCAGGAACTTCCTCTTAGACGTTATACCATACATCTTTAAATGATGCAATGTGCTGAAACCACTGGATTCTTGCCACTGATTTCTTTATTTGTAGTAAATAAAACTCTGGCTCACAGTCTCTGCTCTGACTTACATTTGAACTACTACATATAGCATTCAATTTAGCAGCTGTGGTGTGGTCATATTACTACATTTATGAATTGTATAGTTTTTGAATATACTGTATGTAGCATAGCATTTTTATTCCCACTGCATGTACAAAAATGTCAGTGTGGATTTCAAACAACCCGCAAGCTGAAACTGAATCCACTCTATTTACAGTAGGTTCAGTCCTTCAGAAAATTTGTCACGGTATATTTTTCAGTCATTTGTCTGATACACTGAATAGTTCTATCAATAAATGGAACATGTTCTGCAATCCAGCCATCTTGACTCCTGTTCAGCTCTTTTTGGCTAAGCAAAATGGGATCAGTGTTTTGGAATCAGCATTCAAATGAAATGTATCAATACAGACCTCATTTCATTATTCAGATGTATATTGTGGCTTTTTGCCTTATACACTCGAGCCACTCTTTTGGATGTTAGGAAGGCACACAAAGATTAAAAACAGCAAGGTGCCTCTGGGGATGTAATTGCTATGATACGTCATTCCTCGTATTTAATTACTGTGATTTCAGTTAATAGGTTCTAAAAGTGGCTTTTTCAACTACTTTCCAGATACATGCTGAGAGCTCAAAATCTCAGAGAGTTTGTGGTTAAAAGAAAATTAAAAAAGAAATATACAAGTCATATTAATAAAATGCACTATTATTGTAATATACTATCCTAATAATAAATGCAATTAGAATCAAATACATCCTCTGTCACAAGCAGCATAAGTGTAATAGAATATCAGTTCCTATTGTTGCAAATGGTTTGCATTACAAACAATGCAAGCTGGTGACAATCCACTGAGTCTGCCAAACGTGAACCCTGCAATGTGCTGACCTTCTACAAACGTGACACTGTGAAACTCAGTGTCAGGATGATTCGCACCAATATGCATCGATAAGTCACCTTGACAGTGGCTTATCTGCTTATTCTGTGATTTAATTAAGTCAGAAAAATATAATGGCAGTGCATGAAAGAAAACTACTCCCAAATCAACTTCAAAACTAGTTTTCATTGTGGGTTTGACAGTACAATAGCTTTATAATTATGTAAAATGATCTCTTTATATGTTGCATTTCAGTGAGTGACAAAAAGAACAAAAGACTAACCCTCTTAATGAATCCCATTGTGCAGAAACACATTATCTATTATCTGTATTGCTTTTTCCTCCTCCTTTTTCTTAGTGGAAGGGTTAATTGCTGTAAATGAGTCCAGATTACTATAAGAAAATGAGCTGAGCATGTTCGCACTTAGTTGCAGTGACTACATGACTCATCCTGAGGTATGATTTGTTAAAGAGGGTCCCAAGAGATAGAGACATAATGAGTTTAAGCCCTCCAGATCATAAAGAGCTGCCCAGCAACAGAGGAATCACTCTCCTGAATCCCTGAAATTAGATTTCATGTCATGCATGATGAATCAAGCCAATAAGAGTGTTTAAGGGAAGACATTTCTCAGCCCCAGCATCTGATTTGATCTTTGTTAATGTACTTCTAAATGTTTATTTGTTCATTTAAAATTTACTGTCCAGGAAAATTTGTGGAGAATGCACAGATTTTTGTCCAATCAAATGCTCTCGAATAAGAATATCCCTCCCACTCACCTGTAACCAACTGACAAGCAGCAAATCATGATCATGTGATGTAACTAAAGCCTATTGGCTTTTTTTTTTATTTTTTTAAATGGAGGAATCATTCAATATGCCCTGTCCAAACTTAATTTCAACCGAGTTGACCAAACTACGAAATTTGGATTTTTATGTCAGCCAAGAGTAAATGATCTAACATTAGCACCTAAAATACTAATCTGAACAGCCTGACAGGCCCATAATAGTTTTTAGATAAATATTTATGATAAATGATCTACCCAATACAGATTATACCGTGAAACCATACATTTTTATTGTTCCAGTTTTCCTAAGGTTCCAAACTTCCTTGTTTCGCAAAGAGGACAATCAAAAAACTTGAATAGTCAGTACCTGGACTAAGATCTGAATTTTATGGTTTATTTTTTTCTCTTACATGAACACCAGCATTATTTTAGTATAAATTGTATTAGTATTTATTGATATTTTGAATTAGCTTTTATTTTTACATTTTCAGTCTTCATTTTCATTTTAGTTTTAGTAATTTTGTTATGTACTAAAAATATTTAGTTTACATTTTTTAAGTTTTAAGTTTTCATCTAATATTTATATTTGAACTTAATATCAATTAAAGTTTAGTTTTAGTTTCAGTTAACAATAACTAACTAACAAAGAACCAAGACTCTAATTTGACAGTTAAATGGGTAACTGAATCCAGTGGAAACACTTTACAATAAGCCGGTTTTGTTAACATTGGGTAACTACATTAGTTAACACAAACTAACAATGAACAATACTTCTGCAGCAGTTATGTTCATTTCAACATTTACTAGTACATTATTCAAATCCAAAGTTGTAGGCTATTTGTTAACATTAAAGTACTGTGAACAAACATGAAGATGAACATATTTATTAACTAACATTAACAAAGGTCAATAAATGCTGTAGAAATATATTGATCATTGTTAGCTTATGTTATAGTTATTGCATCAAATGATAACAAATGAGACCTTATTGTAAAGTGTACCAATCCAGTTAAGTAAGCAGTACTTGCTGTTTATTTCCCATTGTTCAGCCAACTTAACATTAATTCATATAAATACAAAGGGGACACCAGTTCTCCTGAATAATCTTGGATTGACGCGAGCATGTTCTAAAATCAGTTCTCGGCAATCTAAACTAATTCTCAAATACACCCAAATAGGGCCTTAGTAAACTGAGTCTAAATGTAGTATGGATGTGAAATGTAACATTTGGAGACAGAATTTCACAGTTCTGGGTGAAGATATCATTACTGTTGAAAACACCCTTAACTTACAGTAAATGAGTTTGCGCAATTTTTAACGGTTAGGGGGAAATAAGTCGATGTTGATGCCTATCGAGAGCAGAGGGACTCACAATTGTTCTTCTGAAAACAGAAGAATACATGCTTTTTTGAGCAAAAAAGCCTTTGAGCAAACAGAACGTTTTACTGCAATTTTGAACCTTTCCTGAATCCATACCTCTTGTCTTATTATAGAGATTCAGCTCCCTGACAGGTTGATGGGAACCAATAAGGTGTATCTAGCTAACCTTGGCCATTTTTGCACTTTACATTTCTGCAATTTACTGTGATGAAGTGTCACTACAACACTTCAGAGAAACAAATGAGACACGATATGACATGTCCACTAATACAGTGATTTATCTTGGACTTTACCAAATTCCCCACTTAAACTCACCCTATGACTTTTTTATATGAAACTCTAGGTCCAAAATTTTTTTCCATTTAGGAAAATAATTTCTTGAAAGATTTAGTGAAAATCATGAAATCATGTTTTTTTTTTTTTTTTTGTCTCTCTGAATAACAGTTCCTCACACCAATATGTCATACATTCTTTTAACAGTAGCTCATAATTGGTGTATCAGCTGATTTAAACTCAATTAATCATTTTTCAAAACGCCCAGCTGAAGAAGATAACTACAAGATGAGGCATTCAACTGCAGTTAAAGTTACATCTGCTTTGTGCAATGAAAATAAAAAATGGCGGACAACCACTTCCATCTTTGTCTTCTGAATTTAGATTTGTGAAAGATTTATGATGCTTATTGAAACAGAGCTAAGTCATGCTTTTCTCAGGTTGACACTGTGTGTGTGTGTGTGTGTGTGTGTGTGTGTGTGTATAATCAGGCCTCTTGGCCAGCAGCCAGAGAGAGGAGGAAGCAGTCAGCGTTTTTCAGACATGAATGAGGCTCTGCTGAAGAGGGCTTCCTGTGTGGGGCTATAAAAACAACACGCCAGTGAAGAATGCCTTTCTGCCAGGTACACATCCACAGGCTCGGCGCAACTCCCCTCACCTTAAATGGACCACAAACAAGCAGCAGGGTTTATTTCATGTTTAATACATCTCATTAGTAAAGGGGCAAAACTTTTAATGTGACAATCAAAGTGACCAGTGCAATTAAATATTGTTGTTGATATAGAGATAACAAGCTGCAACAGCTTTTATAATTTTTTTTGGGTGGGTGTTTTTTGTTGTTGTTGGGGGGGTGGGAGGGGATCTGGGTGTTCAAATAAAAAATCTAAACAGCTACATAATTTAATGCATGAACACTGATTTATACTGTGATAAATAAAATATTTACTCGAAGACTTTACTGTTTGATGTATAAACGCAAAGATAAACATAAATCTAGCACTGGCAATAGCACAAAATGTTCAGAGAAAAAATGAATGTCAAATAAATAGTAGTAGTAAGTTAGCAATGAGAGTTCAAGTAATTTTTTCCCAGAATTTAGATTTTTTTTTCTGAACATTTTTCTGAAGCACCTAGCCAAAAAGACCTGGTTTAAGTATAATAGTGTCTTTCCAATTCACTTGAGAGTGGGCAGGTCGAGTTAATGGTCCATGGAGCGCTGCCAGCATTACCTCATGGGATATCACTGCTTGTTATGCTTAAGGGTTGGTCACTGAAAAGTCAATGCTGACTCAATTTTTTTCTGTAAAGATACATTAACAAGGAGCTTTCTTGAATCGTCTGTATTTTTTTATATTTTTTATTGGTCAGGTTTTGAAACCGATACTCGTATGGGGTCTATTTTAATACAAAAGTATTAGATTTTTATAGAGTATTATAAAGGAACACGCCAACTTTTTGGGACACTAGCTCTTTCACCGTATCCCCCAGAGTTAGATAAGTCCATACCCTTCTCATCTTCATGCGTGCCATAACTCTGTCTGACGCACCCACCGCTAGCCTAGCTTAGCACAAAGACTGGAGGTAAATGGCTGCAGCTAGCCTACTGCTCAATAAGTGACAAAATAACGCCAACATTTTCCTATTTACATGTTGTGATGTGTATAGTTACATCGTGTATTTCACGAGTTTGTGTGCCCATATAATTTTAGTGAAAGTGGTAAACAGATTTGGCTTGCTGTCTGCTATAGAAGGACTTGGAGAGGATATTCTACCCGAGCTCCAATTGCCCCCATAACAGGCAAAATTGTACAAAAGGAGGAGCAGGGGAGGAGGACGGATGCTGCAGGAACTAAAAATGGGAAGAGGTAAGCTGCTGGTTTTATACCTTGGTATTAATTGGAACATTAGATGGGCGTACTCCTCCCAAAATTACGTTTTATAACTTCACTAAGACTGACCGAAAATGAAAAGTTGTGATTTTCTAGACCGATATGGCTAGGAACTCTACTCTCATTCCTGCGTAATAATCAAGGAACTTTGCTGCCGTACCATGAGTGCAGTGGCGCAATGATATTACGCAGCGCCTGAAAATAGTCCCCAGCACGCTCTCTGTGTAAGCAGGTTGTCACGTTGGTTATGTTGACAGAAGTTAGCCTATTTTCAGGCGCTGTGTAATATCATTGCGCCTCTATACCCATGGTACGGCAGCAAAGTATGTATGGACTTATCTAACTCTGGGGGATTTGGTGAATAAGCCCCAAAAAGTCAGCGTGTTCCTTTAAACACAAAGGAAGTGGGCTAAAGGTGTTTGATGTACAGTGATTCAAAACACAGAGACAATTCAACGAAAGTTCACATGGTGCAGCTCTGTCAGAGCCTTGTGACTTGCTTCAACTTTTTTTCATTCTTTGATTAATTTTTTTTCAGATGAATCACAGACAACAGTCAAGTTTGTAATAGCAGAAGTAACAAATTCCTCATTGTCATTGAAGGGAAAGAAACAGAAGCTGCAATCGTTTTTATTCCCTATCGTGATGTATATATCTGTGAAATGGCTTCTTGAATAAGACAATATGTAGGGTGGGACTTGATTTTGTCCAGGGGGAATTGATTGGAGTGTTGTGGTTTGCTATTGCAGTGATCTCATGTGAGTGACAGGTTGTCCCGTCCTCATGCCAGTAAACACGTCATCAGAGAAGAGATGCCTTTTCAAGAGTGATGGGAAGTTATTTTGATTAAAGAATTATGAGGGCACAATTTCAAAAAAATAATGGCATGTTCGAAAGATCCCACTGACCTTGGTTTGTATCAGTCCCTTCTCTCTTCCTTCACTGCTAATGTCTCTACCATAGACTGCAAAAAAAAAAGATGGACAACAACAGTGTTCAAATATGGCGCAGACATCTTGGAGCCTGAGTCTGCGCAGTATTGAGCGTGAAATGCAGCTGCGATATCAAAGTCCCGCCCACACTCCCGAACTCATCCTTTCCAATCACCCTACTACCTGTCTGCTTGATCCTATACCCACTCATCTCCTTAAAGCTATTTCTTCTTCATTTGTATGCGCACTCACTCACATCATCAACACTTGTCTTCACACTGGTACATTTCCCACAGCATTTAATAAGGCTCGGATAACCCCACTGCTTAAAAAACTCACTCTAAATCCAGCACAGACCGGTTTTAAAAGTACAGACCGGTATCCCTTCTTCCATTCATTGCTAATACCTTTCTCACACAGAACAACCTCCTGGACAACAACCAGTCTGGTTTCAAAAGCAGTCACTCAACTGAGACTGCCCTGCTCTCAGTTCTTGAAGCTCTGAGACTGGCAAGAGCTGCTACCAAATCCTCAATACTCATCTTGCTGGATCTGTCTGTTGCTTTTGATACAGTTAGCCACCAGATCCTCTTGTCAACCCTCAAGATGAAGGGCATCTCAGGAACCGCACTTCAATTGTTCAAATCTTACCTCTCAGTTAGGTCCTTCAGGGTGTCGTGGAGGGGTGAGGTGTCTAAGTCTCAACACTGGGGTGCCTCAGGGTTCAGTGCTGGGACCACTTGTCTTCTCCATCTACATGATATCACAAGGATTTGTCATTTAGAAACATGTTTTTTTTCCTCATCACTGCTATTCTGATGATACACAGCTCTACCTCTCATTCCAGCCAGATGATCTGACGGTAGCTTCTCGCATCTCAGTCTGCCTGACAGACATTTCTTGCTGGATGAAGGACCACCACCTTCAACTCAACCTTGTGACAGAGCTGCTTGTGGTCTTGGCCAACCCAACACTTCATCACAACTTCTCCATTCAGTTAGGTTTGTCAACCATAACTCCATCCAGGATGGCCAGGAACCTTGTAGTTGTGATTGATGATCAGTTAAACTTTATGGACCACATTGCTAGAATTACAAATTGGCCTTATACAACATTCAGAGCAGGCTACACAACTCCTTGTCCAAGCTCTTGTTCTATCCAGACTAGACTATTGTAATTGTCTCTTGGCAGGCCTTCCAGCATGCACCTCTGCAACTGATCCAGAATGCTGCAGCAAGAGTGGTCTTTAACAAGCCGAAGAGAGCGCATGTAACATCTCTCCTCATGAAATTGCACTACTTTCCATTTCCAGTTTACCTATAGAACAACCACTGGCTCTGCACCCCTATACCTAAACTCAATACTTCAGTTTACTGTCGTGTCATCCAGAAGCTTGTGTTCTGCAAGTGAGCGGTGCCTTGTGGTGCCATCCCAAAGAAGCACAAACTCCACAGACCTTTACCTTGACTGTTCCAAGTTGGTGGAATGACCTCCCTATCTCAACCCAAGCTGCTGAGTCTTTAGCCATTTACAAGAAACTGCTGAAGACGCAAAACTTGACCAATACTAATACTAACACTTACTATTCTACTATTCTATCCTATCTATAATATACATTGCTACATGTTCTGTGCTGGACTAACTGGGATTGGTCACGGCACTTGCACATTGTTGTCCTATTGTTGGTTTGATTGCCTCTATTGCTTTCCTCAATTCAATTGTCGCTTTGGATAAAAGTGTCTGCTAAACAATTAAATGTAAATGTGCACAAATAAATAATTTATAATAAATATTGCAATATTCCTTAAAAAAACAAAAAAAACAATAATTGTCCATTTTGAGTTCATGGTGACTATTTTAACTATTTTAAGGGAACTCTGGAAAACCTGCACTTATTTACTAACCCACATGGTACTTTAAATCTGCATTGTCTTGTCGAACAGAAAAGAAGGTATAATGAGGATGAGGATGAGGATGTGTTTTACCAATAAAATTAAAGTAAATTACCTGTTGTGTGGGTTAAATAAAAAGGAGGATGTCACCACACTTCCTTTGAGCTTGAGTTTGTCTCATTTTATAACCTCATCAGATTGTGGTATGCAGTGGCTTTCTGGGAAGTTCTATGGTCAAAACCAAGGATATGAACTGCAAACACTGGAATGTGCAGTCTTGCAGTTGTTCGGTGGGGAGTGGTTTTCTAGGGGTTTCCAGTAACGTCCAACCTGTAGGCTATAAGAATGGTGTGGAGTCCACATCCCCTTAGCAGGTCAAGTGCACATCAAAGTGTTGTGATTGGAAACAGAAGTTCATGCAGCAAGTTCCTGGCACTGCTCAGGTATGCTGGGAAACTGTAAAACTGAAAACTGCAATTGACCAATAAATGCAGCAGCAGGTCAGTCAACTCCTGCATAATTAAAGATCATCAGCACATCTTGTCAGTGAAATCTATAGTGAAATGAGCATGCTATTTTGATTAGTTTAATGATATACATGCAAACAATTTGCTTCTTTTCCAAGTCCAAACTCTATAGTATATCATACACAACTAAAATGTAAAAGAATGTTCATTTTAAATAAATTAATTGTTTTAGTTAGCAAGAATTTATATTTCAAATGAATGCTGTGCTTTTAATTAATGTTTTTGAACGTGCTATTCATCAAAGGAGCCGGTAACTACATTAACATGGACTAAGAATGAACAACAATTTTACAGCATCTATTAATCTTAATGTTTACTTCAACATTTACTAATACATTAAATCAAAAGTTAAATTGGTTAACATTAGTTAATGCATAATAAATGTTTCTTGATCACCAAATCAGATATTAGAATGATTTCTGAAGGATCATGTGACACTGGAGTATGGAATGAGTAGAATGATGCTGAAAATCCAGCTTGTTTATTGATGCCCTTTTTAATCTCCCCTAAGAGATATATTCTCTTACAAAAAATGTATAACTCATCATGCAGGTGGATCTGAAATCGAGTTTAATGCGTAAAAAAATCTCAGGACTCTATTATTTATAATATGATTATAAATTATACAAGACCACACACTGATAAGTGCAGTTAGATGTTAATAAGACATTCATGTCCTCAAAGTGATATGATAAAAATGTAAACCATGTAACAAGAAATTTTTTTTGTGTGTTTTCAAATAGGCTTTGATAAGATTTGATAAGGTCCGGCATCAGCAATATAGAAAGCCATTTGCAAATTAGACGTACTCAATAACCTGCTATGAGATTATGAGATATAATGTCAAGCTGCACTGAGTTTAACATTCTTCAATTATTAGGGAGGAATTTTAATTTTGTTTTCAGATGTGTTTTCCTTCTGGCTCGTGGCAGCGGCATTCCTCAGGAGGGTGGAACTGAAATTGAGTTTAATACGTAAAAGTATCTCACGACTTCAATTTAGTTGTTATGAACTGCCAAAAACTCACCCTCATCACATGAGTTTTATGACTAACCCGATCACAGAGGTTCTAGAATAAAATCTTAATCTAATATTGTATTTTCTTTTCTTGGTGAAGAGCTATTATTATGATTCCTTAATTATTTCCCAATCATTTATATGACATTAGACATAATTTAAGAATTTAAAGTGGAGGTGGTAAGTATTCTTTAAATCTACTGATATTGCGATATCAACTCTCAATCAGCTCCTTTGGGAGGAAACATCTGGAATGCATTTCCTGTGAAGCCGTTTAAAGCCAGCGTTTAGTATTCTGGTATCCACAGTACCGCATGCCTCTCAGACGTGTTCTGCATGTGACATTATATATATATATATATATAATGTGTGTGTGTGAGAGACTAGACATGGTGTGCAGAGCATTACCAGCCTAGTCACATGTTAACACAATTCCACAACAGATGCGCTCACACTCACGGATGACGCAGCCTAAACAGGAAAAGTCAGAGACATTATGTGATACAAACAGTTGTCTGAGCTTGGACCGCTAAGAAAATAATTTTTAAAAAAAATATTCGCATTAAATTACCTCAAAATTAGTCACTTCATCAACAGTTATTACCCTTCTAAGCATCACATCATTGTGTTTGATAAGCTGAAGTCATAGTATTGTAAAGTAAAGCAAAGCAGAATGCTTCATGTGTCTGCACTGGACAGGTCTAATAGAGATGTTTTGAGTGAGTCTATGTGCACTTTTTATCTTGGAAATCTCAAAAACCTCCAGTAAAGTGAGGATTTTGAGACAGGATAGCCCATGGCTGGCAGTAGACTTGTTTGGCACACCTCCCGGAGACCCGTCCCGCTGAAAGCAGAGCGTGCTTCAGTGTTTACAGCCAGCAATGAGGAAAGCGGCTGTGCCCTGGCCAACTAGAAGAGCAGGCCGGTCTGGCAAACAGGCTGCGTTCCCACGGCCTGGCCTTGAAAAAGGCATTTGTTACCATTCACAGTGAACACTCCTCCCATTACCACACCACAAACTGAAAAATCACTGTTAACTGACAGCAATCCCAATATGCACTGTATACCGACTGATATTCGAAACAGTTTCAAATGGGTAGATGGTAAATAATCTCCAGTACCTTAGATTTTAGGTTCAAAATTCTTTATACATGTAAGAAAAAGTAAATTTTATTTTTATTTCTGTATTTGAATAAACAACACAAACATTTTCCATACAGTGTATTTTGCTCAATGCTAATTGTGGTTTTATGGAGTTTTTTATCAATCTGTATTAGAAAATGTTTTCAGATATGGCTTGACCACCTGGTATGGTAGTTTCTCAGTAAAAAAGATCCTGTATATAGTTCGAACTGCTATGAAAAAGATTGGACTAAAGGACTATCCCAATATTCAGACCCAGTATTCAACAATGTACTTTGAATGAGGCTAAAAGGATTTTAAATGACCTGCCTCATGTACTCTATCCCTGTTGTGAACTCTTACCCTCTGGAAGAAGGTATAGAATTCCCTGTTATAAACAAAACAGGTTTAAAAACTCTTTTGTGCAGGTATCAATCAGACTGTTGAACATGCAATAACAACGTTTACCTATTCTTATGTGTATAAATATTGTGTATAATTTTTAATGTACCAGGTTGTCAAAATGCTGGCTATTGAGTTCATTGCAAATTTCCCTTTTAGGGACAATAAAGTATATTTCATTTAATTTCATTAGGTCATAAATATAGCCTGTATAAAGAGATTTTTAAACATAATGTAGATATGATAAAAATCTTATTCCTTAGGACATACCAGATGTTTGCTGTGGTAAACAAGATATAAAGTGTTTTTATTGCTGATGCAAACGAACAATCACAAGTGTCTGTTATTATCATGTGCAATGTGAAAGAAATAGGGCTTGATATATTTCACAAGTGTTGACAAATAAACATCTGCATCCATTTTCACATTTTTCATGCTTCAACACTATTCAACGCTTAAAAGATTTCCTCTTCCCTTCAGCTCAACACTGATAGTTGTACTGAAACTGCGTCAATATTGGTTATATATATACTGAACAAACCAGGGGTCGAGAAAACAACAAAAGTAAAGAATGAAAATGAACTAGGGCTGCACGATACATCGAAATTATCGCCTCTCTGAAAGGCGATGTGTGATCCCGAATTAAGTTATCGTTTGTGTCTTATTGCACTCGTCTGGGCGGGTATTCATGTAAACACAGTCAGTTATGTATTAAGTTAATGTAAACAAATGGGAAAGAAATCAGATGTGTGTCAATAGGATAAACCTGCAGCTGTTTGTAAAACAACAAACGAAAAAGAGAAAATAAATTGTATAGCTTTAACAGCTATAGATTTAATATGAATCAATGTATATTTCATTACATTTACATATTTGGCAGATGCTTTTATCCAAAGCGACTTACAGTGCACTTATTACAGAGACATTCCCCCTGGAGCAACATGGAGTAAAGTGCCTTGCTCAAGGACACACTGGTGGTGACCGCTGGGATCGAACCAGCAACCTTCTGTGTGTCAGTTCAGTGGTTTAACCCACTGGACCACCATCTTCCATCATTAATGTGAAGACTGCAGTGTTTTATTTTTTACATTTGATTATTTAGTTTCTGTATTGTTTCTTACTCTAATGTAGGCCTACCTGAAAAAAACTTTAAGAACTGTTTATTTCATTTGTATCTTTGTTTTATGGTATTTGTCATATTGTTTGTAATTTTAACCTGGATATTCAGGTTGACGTATGTAACCCTTCTGCGAATGAATACGTCAGTGACGTCGAAGCAACGTCGAACGTGACCGACTGAAAGGGAACTATATATTACCAAGTTGAGCAAAGAGGTGTTGGTATTTAAATAGCTTTTTTTGTTGACATCGATGTTAAAATGACTACTTTTTATGTAATGCTAAAACACTGCTGGTCACTTTCAGAAGTTGTAGTGTGGCTTTCTTTTTACAGAAAGAATGTGAAACATATATTGGTTATATCATTTTCAGTTTTTAAATATATTTAAATATAATTTAAGTTGATTTTACACACTTAAAGCAGTATCGTATCGCATAATTGAACAAGTTATCACAATTTTCTTCAATATCGTGCAGCCCTTTTAAGAAAACAGTTTTTTTTTTTCCTTCGATTTCCACCTGTTCTCTTTTTCACTATGCCTGCACAGGATATGCTCAGCAAAAAGACATCTTGTCGTCATTGATTATTTATAACTACTTTCAGTAGATCAAAATATGTTGAATGTGATGTTTGAATGTGCCTTCCTCAGAACACGTATGATACAAAAATACATTCAATGCAACAAGCAGTTAGGTGAACAATTTATTTGGAATCTTCTTTAACATTTCAGAACATCTAGATGTGGTTCATAAGCAGAAATCTGTAGTAGAAAATTAACTGAATTCTCTGAGGACTGTTAGTTTTGAGAAATGTCATTATCCAAAAAAATGGCAGGCTGAAGTGTACTCTTGTCATCCTGAGTGTGCTGTGTCCTGTTTACATCACATTTAAACATTTTTTAGGTGCCTGCTCATTTGTCTCCAAATAACGGCCTGACGGCGACTACGGTTTTCCCTCAAATGCACAATCTGTTCTGCATTGGACCCAAAATATCATGGGGAGTGGGGGGTATAAATCACACGGGATATCAAATTAGAGCATTGTGAGCAGCTACTCCCATGCTTATCTCACAACATGAGCCAGCTACTCCTCCGTCCTGCCATTTTAAGCAGGGGTGACTTTTAAGATGACATAATTAAGATTTTTAAAAAAATCGAACTTTTAGAATAAGAATAATATATAGTTATTTTTAAGAAATTATAAAAATACCAACAAGACGAGATTGAAAGGCACAACAGTGATGACAGCGGCTCTGTAAGGTCTGTAAACATCTAAGAATGGCTAAGTGGACTTGAGTGTTTAAAAGGTGGCAGAGAGAAGCCAAACAAGCTCATTAAATCATATCAATATTGCATTCATCTGTGTGAAGAACACGGTTTAAAATATGACATTAGTAGCAGGATCAAAGACATTCCATGTTCCATGTCCTGCGTGTCTCTGTCCTCCTCACATAGGAAAACGCAGTCCAACCTAGACGTTTATTATCGCCATCTCACTATATACTTTCCCCAAACAATTTTCAGTTCCTTCTAATGGACATTCATTGTACAGGGATAGATTTAATCAATTTTAGACTCTTGGTTTGTCATATATTGCTAGGGGCTGGCTAACCCTCACCTGGCTCTCTGCCGGGCAAGGTAAAGCTCTGTCGGTCCAATTCAAACGTGGTTCATTTAGGCATCATCATACTTCTGAAGCGCCTCCTCCAGCTTGCCTGTGATCTTCTGGAAGAAGATGATCTGCTGCTGGAGGTAATGCTGCATCTGGGACTTGAAGTCCTGCACTCGAGTCTGGTGGAAGTGCTGGATCTCAGCCAGTGTGGCGAAAGAGATGATGTTGCAGCGCTCCCTGATGCCATCTGCCTGTAGGCTTTCCATCTTCCCTTCCTCTACATGCTTCTGGCTTTCCTTCACTTTCGTCAGAGCACCTGTGGAGAAAGCAGAACCAGGATGAGACTAAATATTGACCCAGATTCAGTCAAGATAGAAGTTATGACAAATAGCTCAACAGGTTACACTTGTTTATACTACGGGGCCGTTGAATGCTTGAATCTGATTGGCTGATGAACGTTCTGAGGTGTGCAATTATTTTCTGGGAGACGCACAGCGAACGTAGTTCCAAGCAGCTCTCTTGACCGCATTACAGTTCCATATCACTTCGCATAGTTAACTGTAATAATAACGGACATTACAGGACTAAAAAACAACAATATGACAGACGATTTTCCTAAAGTAAATCTTAATATTTACGGTGAATATAAAACGTTCAACAACTGGGCGGCAGCAGTATTAGACCGTCCAGATGAAATCCAACAAACGGAAGCGGACATCAAAGGCAAGCTTTTCTGTCTCATTACTGAAATCACACATGCTCGCACACGCACTACAGTTTGGACAAAAAGGTGTCAGCGCTGCCCTGACGATTTGATCAGTTAGCCTATATAGTGGAGAATTTAAAGGCTACACGTGACATTTTTTCACTAGCGAGGTAATAACAGCTGTTTAGAGACGCACAGAGGGAGCCTAATTCACACAAGCACTCGCTCTCTCTCGCTCTCTCTCTCTAATAACTTCATTAATAACTGCAGTAGAATGCTATCAACGGCTCAAGCCTTCGTTACCAGCTTTAAAATGACGTTTCTGAATTAGCAAAAGAGCCGTTGGATGAGACGCGGAAGAAATCCTACTCACAGTCCTACTCACAATAGCGATTTAAGTACAAAAACCGGACAAATCCCTTTAAATATATCTTCGGATCGATGTCTTGAGGTGTGGTAACCGTAGTATAAGCGGAATAATTGACGATGGGCCGTTCAATTATTAGAACAATAATGCACTCCGCTTCGCGTCGTGACCGCATCACCACCTCGGGTGTGCATTATTGTTCTAATAATTGAACGGCCCATCGTCAATTATTCCTTACCTGTTCTTCTGCATGAATGTGGCTGTTGTAAAAGCATGTTTGTTTTGCAAAGAGCAGTATGGCACCACCAGGATGTCACTTTTATGATATATATCTCAGGTTACTATTTTACTAGTTTGGGGAGGTGCATATATACATACATACATACATACATGAGTGCTAATGAGACATCAGTGAATGAGAGAAAAAAAAAAGAGCAGAATGGACTGTATGGAAGTTATTAAAAGCACAATAAACCATGGAAGGAAATGGAATCCAGTACTGGATGGCAGGTTTGAAAGCCGCCTCTCAGTCAGTGTGTGAGATCTGTATTGTGTTCTCTTGTAAAGATCATTGCGTTTAAAAGGTCCAAACACAAATTAATGCACCAAAATGAAAAACCCAACTGTCTCTGTGATTTAAACTTTTTTTAAAGTCAGATTAAACAGCGCTGACAAACAGGAGAAACAATACAGTCAGAAGGCTTTTCGATCTACAAATCTCCATAATTTACATGGATTTTCTACTACTACCATGGATAACACTAACTCCACCATGGTACTGTGGCAGAAATGTGGGATATTGGAATCATATAGAACTGAATTATATTATTCATGTAGACATTTATTAAAATGAGTAATGGAATATTATTACAGTATTTCTTTGTGATTTGAGCTATAGAATTTGTGCGTTCATACTAAATGTGTTTAGGCTAGGCCTAATTTTTTTCAAACAAATACCATAGAAACCATATAGATATATTTTACCAAGGTAGTGAAGAGCTATATGCGTGATTTTAACTGTGGTTATCATGATCTAAATGTATGATACAGGAAGACCAATGGTTAATTTTAATAAAACTATATTAAAAAAAATATTTACATTTTACCATATAAAAATGAGGTTGTTACAATTTTTATAGATGTCCATGTTTTTGTTAATGAACATAAATTTACAGCTGCATCCTAACTCAAACTACTACTACTGTCAACTCACTGTCGAATGTGCATTTCTAAGACAAAACAGGTAATATTATTAATACTGCAGCCTGCACTGCAAACTATGCCGAAGATATATGTCAAAGTCAAGCAACACAAAGTTTCATGACCAGAAACAATATCACCTATTAGAACATGCAGAAACTAAGAAATTCCTTTTTTTCTATTAAGAAATGTATTTTGTTAAAAGTGACAGCAGCATAGTGAATATAATTGTATATATTTGATGATTTTTGTTGTATTATTTACTTGAACAGACCTATCTGAAAGCTTAAAGCACTATTTAATTTTTGTCTTTGCTCTATTGTGTTTATTTGCCCTATTACTTGTAATTTGCTTCTTAGTTCATTACAAATTGTTTACTTCAATATTTGCTTGGGAAAGTGGGCTATATCTTTGAAGACCCCTGCTTTAGACCAGTGCTTCTCAAATCTGTCCTGGGACCCCCACCATTGCACATTTTGGATGTCTCCCTCATCAGACCCACCCACTTCAAGTCTTGCAGTCTGTACTAATGAGTTGATAAGATGAATTAGGTGTGTTAGATGAGGGAGACATCTAAAATGTGTAGTGGTGGGGGTCCTCAGGACAGGTTTGACAAGAACTGCTTTATACCAGGGGTTCCTAATTTCAGTCTTCGCGACTCCCTGCTTTTCACAGTTTGTATGGGCGAATTCAAAATGGCATTTTTGCATCCTTGAAGGGCACTTCGGGAAGGGAACGACATTTGTAGGGGCGTTTCAAACGAAAGTGAACAACCGAACTTCTTCACGAAGGGCCCTTCCAAAAGTCAAGGATGAAATGTAATAGTTTATGGAAATGTGACCTAGAGCTTAGATCGGGCTCAAAAAAATCAAGCCCAACCCTACCCGAGCCTGTGCACGTTGTGTCCGAGCCCGGCCCAACACATTAACTGTAATTATGAGCCCGAGCCCGATTTGAACCCGACCATTTTTTAATACATGGGCGTTCTGAGAAGCCTGTAATGAGCGAAGCGGACGGGTGTGATGCATAGCTCAATAATCCGCTTTATGCAGGCACGCGCTCATGAACCATTCACTGGTAAAACAATGCTCGCTCAAATCCCGCTCAGACATGACATGCATCTGTACTAAAGGCCTACTTGTTGTAGCCATTAAACAATGTATTTTGTTAAATATTTATGTTTAAATATTATAAATGTTATTTTTAAATTTCATCTGATTATAAAAAGTGCAAAGATATGAGTGGGTCAGAAATTATTTTGGTGGTTATTATATTTAGTTTAATATTAAGTTTCGTTTTGTATGAAGCCCTTCTTTAAAATTAATTTAGTTTTGTATAAATTGTATCTTAATTTTAATCAAGGTTTCGTCAGCCAATTGCTTGGATTTAAAAAATAACAAGCAAATAGAGTAATAGCAGATTATAAGGGTGAGATTAAGTCGCGCGGGAGCGATCACATGCATTGCACATGAGCTGGAGTGCGTCTCATAAATAAACAAAACTCAGCAGCTACTGCCTCACTTTTCTTTAACTTATAGCTAAGAAAAGAATTAGACTAGTTAAGCATTAAGCAATGCGCAGTGTTAACGCGAGCAGCTCATGACTGGCGTCTCGGAGCGTTTCTGAATGTTGCGCTTAATCACTGCGTGTGCTGTGAGTTTAACACGCATTTTTAGACTAATCCTGACTTGTGCAACTTTGTACACATTTGTTTCTTAGTTGTAGTATTACTTTGCTAAAAAATATATTATTTCTGATTATGGCATAGCTTTCTGCCCACCCAATTAGGCTAATAAAGTAATGATTTAAAAAAAACACAAACGATCAAGGGCCCGGCCCGAGGATAGTGCCGGGAAATCTCGGCCCGACACGGCCCGCGGGTCGGTTCGGGTCAAGTTCAGGCTCGGGCAGAGAATCTAAACTCTAATGTGACCAAGGGTGATGAATCCACATTATTCATTTTAAAGGTCCCATGTCATGGCATTTTTCTATTATTTTATAGTGTTTCCTGAGGTGTACTTATATTGTTAGTATGATTTTTACATCATAAAATGTCATAATTTAGAAATAAAAGGCATTTTTTCAATACTAATGTTTGCCCTGTGGCTGAATGCCCTGCTTCAAGAGGCGTGTCTGCTGTGAGACTTCAGTAAAAACGCCCACTGTTGTGATTGGCTGACATCTTTGCATTTTAAATGAGCGGAGGGGGCGTGGTTTAACGAGGCACGAGCAGGCACGAGTCTGCCAGAGAGACAGATGGACCTGAGTTCACTTCTCATCAGTTCTCTCAGCACGTATCAGTTCAGTGAACTGTTGTAGTTACTAGCATATACTTCAGGTTATTAGTTTATTTCTAGTCGGAAGGGCTGTCACTCATGTCAGAAAGTTAGTAACTTTAGTAAATTATGGATCAGCGCTGACTCGAGACGCGAACCGTTTAGAACGATTCAGTCCGATTTGGTGAACTGGTTCGGTTCACTAAAAAGAACCGATTCAAAGAATGATTCTTTCGCGAACCGGACATCATGGAGACGGAGCGATTGCTAACAAAGTTATTTATAGTAACTACTGAGTTATGAGAGCGCTGTCAGTCAGCGCGAGTTTATTGTGTTTGTATCTGAGAGTTCTGAATAAACACGAGTCCCAGTCACGCCGAGTCCGTCTTCATCATTATTCTACCAACTTTGTAACACATGCAATGTACCATTACAGCGAGATGAACGAGTTAGTAAGTGTTGAGTATAGCATTATTTCTAGATATGTTCCAATCATATGAATAGCGTCAGTGACGCGCATTGAGTAACGTTACACAGCGCAAACAAAGACACAACAACAGTAATCAAATGTAATCCAGTTTATTGTGGGGAAAGATGGCTAGCCTAGCCCAGATATGCTCACGCTTACCCCCCTTCTGCTTAATCTCACGCCACGTTTGGTGCCTCCGCTGTGGGCCAGATGCAGTACTGGGGGTTGGGGATGTTGAAGGCCGAGCTTCGGCGTGTGTGAGGTTTATCTCTAAAGATGTGACTGCTGATGTTAAACAGAAAAGACTGTATGCACATTTTAGAACCGATAGACGCGACGAGGACGTACAAAAACACTGACTCACAAGATTGAAAACACGAAAACACAGTTCTGTCTGGAGAGAGAGAAGCCGCTGCGTGTGCACGAATAATAAATAATTAGCTACACATAAGAGATCACTGATCACAGATCAGAAGGAACTGAAGAAAGACTTCTGTTTTCATTTGTACATCCAAACACTGAGAAACTGCCAGCATTCACTCGTTAACAAGGAATGATCTCTCGAGTGTTTGCATGGGCGTGCCAGATTCTCTGGGCGGAGGAAAGGGAGGTAACCGTTCCTGCTTGGACGTCAAAACAGGAGACTTCAGAATTGGCTCGTCTGGCCTGTCATTTTCTCAAAGGCAGAGAGAGACAGCCAGAACTCGGGTTTACACCGATCAACATTTCTATCCACTTGGGGACAATATTCAGGCTAGGGGAACTCATATTAATGTTGAAAAACCTCATAAAATGAAAATGTCATGCCATGGGACCTTTAAAGCTAAATATGGTGGGAGGGTTGGAGTTAACGTATAAACATAAGTTATTTTGTTTTGTTTTGATGTGATATGATATGATATATTACACACATTTTCGTCATGCATTTCATATTATGTTCAAAAAAGTTTCAGGTAAGAAATTGGTTTAATGCTTTATGTGTTTAATGCTTAACTTATAAAGTTAAGAACATATCGGGAAGATTCAATTGCATCAATTCACAGAAATTCAATTTGGCCAACTGAAAAATTTAGATGTGATCAGTCACTAGAAAATTTTCAATTGGAGACCTGATTTTTTCCCCCCAGTGCATATATAAAGCATATTTTAAAATCTTCATTATAAATGTACATTTATTTGTATTAACTCACTTTACACATGCAAACAGCCGCATAAAAAACACCCCTTTTTCAGACTGGAATCTCACTTAGGATGGCGAAATATACCCTTTTAAATCCTCTTCGCAGCTCACATATGGCTGAATGAAACCCAGCCCTCAATTGAGCATGTCAGATAAAGGAGACATACAAAATGTGCAGAGCGGGGAGGCACAAGGACTGGAATTGGGAACCCCTTGCTTTAGACTATATGGCGATCATGCTTCGATCAAATACAAAATAAAATTGATTTCACTACAGCTGATGCTTCTGAATGTATGTCTGAAATAAATGTTTGCTTAATATCTTTTGTTCTGGAGCTTTTGTCTCCAAGAGGAAGTAAAGTGAATGAGTAATAGGATATTTGGCAGCTGCATGCAGCTTTGCCATTGTTGCAAAAGTCTTGCAAGCTCATAGAACATGGAAGTTAAAATGCAATAAAATCATGTTTTCCTCTGTAGAATATGGCTCGGTTGTGTCAGATTGGTAAAAATGTTGCTTTATCAGCGACAGACAGGGCTGCTTTTGTCTTAGTGGAAATGACAGGAAAAAAGTTTTAGAAAAAAAAAGGCATCAACAATAGTCGATCATTATCAAACCTAGACAGGGTGATAAGGTCACTCAGAAGGTGTTTATTTTTCTATAATGAATGGCAAATAAAAAATATGATCATGAAATATTCATGATATTCATGAATATAAATATTTGACATTGTTTATTATTTTAGGGAAAGAGAATATGATACGAGAGACGTGAAACTAGCTCAGCTATACAGATTGCAGATTTCTTTAAGCAAAAATATTTGACTGCAGAATGCCATTTTACTGACCAATCAAATGAGTGTAAAAAAAAAAAGTTCAACAATGTCAGTCAACGTCCCAGCAACCTGGTTCATATTACAATGACAGGAAATGAGAACTCTATTAGGTGTCACATCGAGTGACTTGACATAATAACAGTCATAGTCATTACACAGGATCTTCCAACTTACGAGGAAAGAAAAGAACTTCTAACAGTAAGGAACATTTTTACGGTGACGCATTGCTGCCACATACATATTTTTTTCACTCAATTATGTCGTAATAACGAGATGTTATGTCGTTTTAACAACATCTTTTCTCGTAATAACGAGTTCTTATGTCGTAAAAACGTCAATTTTCTCGTAATAACGAGATGTTATGTTGTTAAAACGACATTTTTCTTGTTAAAACAACATATTTTCGCCTAATAAGGACATGTGTTGTATAGTGATGTGTACAAAATATGCCTGTATCCACATTAGATCATTCATTTAGCCAAATGCCTTTGTCACACTTGTTTGAAAAGCAGAAGCAAGCTCAGCGTAAAATAGGCTCATCCGCTGTCTGTATCAGTGGCAGTGCCCATAGCACGAAATTGTTGTAATTTATTGACAGCCATGGGTAACAGGTGCCATGGATCGCTCATGATTAGCCTCAGTGGCGTAACTTTAACCTAGTAATAACGGACCCCGGTGCAGCCACGAATATCATAACTATCTATAGGCCTACTGTAATTAAGACAAATATTCAAGAAATGTATTAAAAACAGAAATACGCTATAGTTTCAGCCTTATGCTGCGTTCACACTTTTAAACGGTAATGTGTGGAAAAGATGACAGAATAATACTAAGACAATAACTAGAGGGGAAACTAAATAAATATGAAAATGTGAGTTTACCAAAAAAATAGACTGAATCGAAACTATAAATGTGCATTACAATACGAACAAACACTAACAGTCAAACGAGGCTGGCGTTTGGCCATCAGGAACTGCAGCTGAATCATAAATGCTGAGACAGCAGTTACAATTTATTGCTAAATGTATCAGGAACCGTTGTGTATTTGAAAAATACAAAACTTTGAACAAGAACTTTAAAGGTAATACAAAATACAAAAAGAAAATTGAGAAATTGAAAACAAAACAGGCAAAATATAAAAATTTTTTAAAACTAAATTAACCCTAGTCTTAAATGTACAGATTCTGCACAAATGTTTCCAGTTCAAGCTTGTCTCAAATGCAGAACAAATAAAGGTATAGAGTCTGTAACAAGGTGTATTAATTCAGATTTCATGATATAGTTATCCTCTCTCTGAAAGCCTTGTGTGTATCAGTGAAGTATTGAGCACAGATGGCTGATTTCCCTCTTCGTGAGGAGAAACATGCAAGACATTCCCAAACATCCCATCCCCCCAAACTCCACACTATCTGCCTTCTGGCCAAAGAAGCCTTCACTTGAGAGTAACCCAGATCACTGAAATTCCTCAAACACACACACACACACACACACTCCCACGAACACCCGGACTCTCACAGAAAGTCAGTGCATTCAAGGAAGACAAGATGCAGGTCAATAATGTAAAAGACAAGCAGGCAAGTGAGACACCCTGTGTTGGGGAACGTTACTTTTAAATGTGAATCGTTACAATCTAATAACTATTATGTTACAGTTACTTCGTATAACACATTCGTTATTTTTGCATCACATTTTTTTCTGTCATCAGCTGACAGTCTCTCTATTATCTAGAGTGAAAGCACTACACTCACTTGCAAACATTATTTACATGGCTGTGTTGTTTTTGCTATGGACGAAGTTTGTTCCTTTTGACATTTCCTGACAGACTATACCACGGAAATATTTTAAATCCGTATTTACACAGCAATGTGTATTTACACAGAATTGCAACTGTGAGAATCGGGACACAACTAAACATTACATTTTCGACAATTAAAGCTGCTTAAAATGGCAATGTAACAGAAGTAGAGACAGATTTTTTGGGTTGTATTGTGACCAAACACATCCAAGTGTAGCGGATTATTGAAAAAGAAAAAAAAATTAGGGTCGAACTTGGTTCTATTAATCAGTAGTTGATTTGATTTTGAGATGTCGGTGTTGCATTCATCGCAAGCTTGCAGTCCATTGTGGAGGGGCGAGATTTAAGCAGAATAAATGTGCAAATTGTGTTACTAATATGTTACTAAAGAGAAATTTCACTGGAAGATCGAATTACAACATTTTGAGGTACTTTTTTTTTTATTTTTATCTCATGCACAACCAACAGAAAACAAGACAATAGCCCCTTTCACACATACAGTCTTTACTGGTACTGTTGTGAACAGGACCTTTTCAAAAATACCTGTAAATCGGTTTTGGTAAAATACCAGGATGAGAAGTTGTAACATAAAGCCGAAAATATACTTCTTTTTTTTACAAGTACGCGAGCGCATGCGCACAGTCGAGCGCGCAGCCTTGCAAAGTATACTTCTTTTGACTCGTACACGTACACAGGGGTTCGACGCTGTGCAAAACTGTGCATATCTCTCGCCATGACTTACAACCCATGCATGTAAATGTTAATCGAACAACGCAAGACAAATCACTCACTGCTCTTCGCTGAATAACTTCAGTAGCTTTAATAAGAATCAGTCTATTATTCAATTATACAGTGCTGTCTGTTTTATTTTTTACATTTGTTTAATCAATTTATTACTTGAATACTACTGTTAAATACACCTACAGTGAAAAAAATAAAACAGTTTATTTCATTTGTATATTATATTGAATTTGTAATGTGCATCTTTGTTCTTATTTTTAGTAACAAAGAAAATAATAAAAGGTCTAGTTTGGTCTAAATGGTCTGTCATTCTTTTCTTTTTTTTGTTACCTTGTACTACATTTTTTAAAATAGGGAAATTAGTTTGGCTGTACTGGTCAAAATAGTAAAACCAACATGAAAAAATAGTGAATGGAGATTTTTCTGAAAAAATTTGTTATATGATATTTTTGCCATATTGCTAATCCCTAGTTGGAACATTTTGAGAGGACAACGATAGACCACAAAAAGAAGACGTTATGGCCGCTCGCTCTTTAGATAGGCCTAAATCTTAAAAATAATTTTTTTTTATTCCAAGTACTGAGAGATGAAACACTATAGACTGAACATGTACACAGGACATGTACACAGATTCGCGTTTTTGTTTACACAGAGAACCGTTTTCAAAAGTTTGCGTTGTAAATGCGGCCAAAGCGCATAAAAAGTTTTACGTTTTTTTGTTGTTGTTGAAAACGGTGTCGTGTAAACAGCCCCTAAAGCATAAAGGATTCACAACATTCTTTAGTGTTCTCATTACAAAGTTATGTAATGGCAAATTGGCGCTGCACAGCTTCCACCTAACTGTATTTTTCATCTACTTTATCAAGTGATTCCAGACATCCCTGCGTGTTTTCAAAGCTATGACGAGAAATTATTTTAATTATAACATAGGCCTATTTAAAAAATATAACGAGAAACACTGGATTATTAATAGTCAAAAAGGGTTGGTAGATAATGAGAATGACATCATTTTCAGTTTAAAGAAAATAAAGAGGAATGTGTGACTCAGTTGGACTGCCCAAAGTTATATGAACAAAAGAAAGTCAAGTAAAGCTAATATTTATATGTGCAGTTTACTTAATAATGTTATGTTAAATTTATAAAAGTGTATTATGTTAGGTGAACACATTTATTGATTTAATTTACCTTATTAAATTAACTTGCTCTACAAGTGTTAAGGCCTTTGCACACTGAGTCCGATATTCGCATGCGAAATTTTCGCACGTCAAAAAATAAATTCGACTACACGTTATGTCAGTCACGCTTGCACACTGCCTCCGAAACTTTCATCCGTCACAAAAAAATTCGGAACAGGTTCGATTTTCTGCGTTTTCCGCATCCGTTTTTCCCATCTACAGTGCTGAATCTGATGCCCAACCTAAACTGCTGGCAATGGTGGTGAATGAATCGCCAGTGCTCAGATACCTACAATTATATATAGCCTACAAATATTATTGTATCAAAAATACTACTAATATTATTATATCACAGCTATAATTATAGCACACCAAGTCCCTGTAAACCGTGTGTGTGTGTGTGTGTGTGTGCGCGCGGATCCCTAGGATCAATTGATTCACGGAAATTGGTGGTCTTCTTTTTAATATGTGGCTCCAGTATCGCTAGCAAAGCATCAAACTGAGCCACTGACAGTCTAAAGTAAACTTTGGATCGGTCTGGATAATCCCGCAGCTCCTTGATAAGGAGGTGGAACTCTCCTTCCTCTCTACTCGATCGCAGGAGTGGATGATGGAACCATTATTTCCTCTTTCTTTTTCTCTTTTTAAGAAGAGAGAGGACAAAAAAAATCATCCTCACTACATTTCCTCAATTAAAGCTTCAGATAAGCTGCATTTATTGTTACCAATCATTTGTAAAAATAGATTTTAATAGGTGGAACATCAAACAAAGTAATAAAACAGTTGTATGAAAATGGTCTGAAAAAGGAGGAGACACACGTGGGAATCTGCGCTCGACTGAGCCACTATAAAGCTTGCCTATGCAGAACCTCTTCAGGAATGACTTAATACGTGCTATTTACACAACATGGTCCTGCCGGTGAACTGCAATCAGAGAACGCAAGTCCCCTACAACTCCCTTAAACATATTACACAGATCTGGATCATGACTATTTGCATGGGATCAAATTATTTGTTTTGTTTTTTAAACAAATGAGAAGGCAAATGCAGATCACTGGCACAACAAAGTGAGAGAAAAGTCCAATTTGCTTTGGAAAGGCACCATTAGATTCATGAGCATTAAGGAAAATACAAAAGTCACCCGCTGTGAATTACCAGACATTGGCTAGTGCTTCAGCACCTAAATCGAGACCAATGAATTTCAGCTTTTCAGAAGCTGCCGTGTCTTATGGTGGCTGAATCTTATGACTCTAATAATCATCTTCCCTGGAAAAACAGCAGTGACAGTGAAGACTTAAAGAAGCAATTAGGCCCTTTCGGTCATGACTGATGGATTAAAGGATCGTCCGTTCAAACATAAATTTTTTGTCATCCCTTACTCACCCTCATGCAATTCCTAACCCTTTATTTTTTCTTCCTTCAGTGAAACACAATTGACGATATTAGGCAGACTGTCTCATCTGCGGCAAAAATAATCTTTTATTCATCAAGGATGAATTAAATAGGTTTTTGCATCGTTACATTTTCAAATAAATGCTCTTCTTTCTGAACTTTCTATTCATCAAATTAAATAAAAAAAATAAATAAAACAACTGTGTTCAACAATGATAATAGTATGAAATGAATCTTGAGCATTCAAATCATCATATTAGAATGATTTCTGAAGGACCATTTGACACTGAAGACTGGAGTAATGATGCTAAAAATTCAGCAATGTCATCACATAAATACATTTTTTAAATATATTAAAAAAGAAAAGTTATTTTAAATTGTAATAATATTACTGTTTTACTATGCTTCTGGTTAAATAAATGCAGCCTTGAGCATAAGAGACTTCTTTCAAAAACAAAATACTTTTTAACGGTGCTCACCATGATTTCTTTAGTATGAAAAAGAGATTGACAATTACTCCTTTTGTGTTCCACAGACAAAAGGGGTGGGGTATTAGATGACCACATAATTTTCAGTTTAAAGAAAATAATCTGAGGAAAGTGTGACTCAACTGCCCAAAGTAAGAAGAGGTCACAGTGTATCAGACAAACATTTAAAGGCACAGGGCTTAGATTAAGCCTAAATTTAATAATAAAAAATAAAAAAAAGTTTAGAAACAGTGGCACTGAGATTAAGATTGCCAACTGTTCATGAGCTAAGCTGAAGGCCACACAAAATTTGGATGTCTGTTGACTCTGCAGAAAGTTGGCAACTTCTGCACACTGTGCGCCTCAGCATGCACTGACCCCGCTCTGTGGTTTTACATGGCCTACCACTTCGTGGCTGAGTTGCTGTTGTTCTCAATTGCTTCCACTTTGTTATAATACCACTAACAGTTGACCGTGGAATATTTAGTAGCGAGGAAATTTCACGAATGGACTTATTGCACAGGTGGCAACCTATCACGGTACCACGCTTGAATTCACTGAGCTCCTGAGAGCAACCCATTCTTTCACAAATGTTTGTAGAAGCAGTCTGCATGCCTACAGGTGCTTGATTTTATACACATTTGGGCATGGAAGTGATTGGAACACCTGAATTAAATGATTTGGAGTGGTGTCCCATAGGGATGCAACGGTATGGAAATTTCACATCACGATTATAGTGACCCAAATTATCACGGTTATCGATATTATCACAGTTTTCTTCTAATGAGATGAAAGTGTTCAAAAAGAACAGATGCACACACTAAAAACATTTCACCAAGTTTTATATTTGAAAATCAACAAATAATAAATAAATCAAGCAGCTCTATGTACTTTTTAAGCTAGATTCTATTCTGTGGGATTTCCTTTCTTATAATGGCCGTCGCCAATAGCAACGCATAACATAAATAATAATAATTTGGTCGAAATATAATTTCTAATATTATTTCTGTAAATATATTCTCAAGCAATATTCTCATCAGTGTTCTATCAGCTATGACACATTTAAATCTAGCATATTTTGTGTACGAGCCCAAACAGTATCCTAGTGAAGTAATGCATATCCATATTTTCATATGATTTGACAGTTTATTTTTATTAAATATCAAAAATCCAAAAGGTGTGCATCATACCTGACAGATGAACACTTTACAGTCAGTTTTATGACTAAGTCATTCTCTTCAAATGCTATTGAAGTTAGAAACGTGTATACCAATGTTGTATGTAACTTTAGAGATGGTCAGTAAATTTGCGAACATCAAGCCGGCTTTATAGCAGTCATATCAGATGCGCTGTGGTTCTGCTGTGTTTGTTTGAAACAATTTTTGCTGCTGAAATAGAACAAAAACAGTCAACCACTGTATGATGAATGAATCTCCTGCGTACAGCGCACGTTCATCTCTGCTTTGAGTGCAGAGTGCTGATTGGCTGAAAGTGCGTGTTCGTCGGTGAAAACCCGCCCTATCTGGGTGCAGGTGCAGGCATGACTGATCGCGTACAACCCAATAGGGTGTCGGAATGGTTTGTGTTTATCCTTCTCATCCAACCACAATCAAATTCTATCTATCTGGATAGGATTATTTTTTTTTTTGGACGACAAGCCGGAATGAAAACATGCCGAAATGGAATAGGAGTAACAAGGCTATTATTAAAATGTAAGGAGTAGAAAGTACAGATAATTGCTTGAAAATGTAAGGAGTAGAAGTAAAAAGTAGGCTGAACAATAATTACTCCAGTAAAGTATAGATACCCAAATTTTCTACTTAAGGTAACAAAGTATTTGTACTTCGTTACTTGACACCTCAGCTAAGATTTGACATGTTGCTAACACAATAATAATTGTGCACAAAAAGGTATACTCATCGCTTCATAAAATTAAGGTTGAACCACTGTAGTCACATGGACTATTTTAACGATGTCTTTACTACCTTTCTGGACCTTGAAAGTGGTAATTAAATTGCTGTCTATGGAGGGGTCAGAAAGCTCGCATTTTTCATCAAAAATATCTTAATACGTGTTCCAAACATGAATGAAGCTCTTACAGGGTTGGGATGACATGAGGGTGAGTAATTAATGACAGAATTTAAATTTTTGGGTGACTAACCCTTCGATTAAAAAAATTATTTAATTACTTAATTTTTTCAATTACGCATGAAGTTTATTTACTTTAAAGTTTTAATTAACATGAAGTTAATTTTACAGCAACAGGTTTCCTCACTTTTTATAAGTTAAGTCAACTGATCATTTTTTAGTGACTGAAGGTTTATGCACAGTGCTAACTTCCCCAGCTAACCACATCACATTTGAGTCATTATTTCCTCTCAGTGTCATAAAAACCACATATACTTCAACAGATTTCACGACATGTCACAGAAAAGCAATGGAAAAAAAGGGTCCCATCTATACCAAAATCAGTATGTTCACTAATGGCTCTTCACTTCCATCGCTAATGGGGGCTCTATAGTGACACAAATCAATACATGCTGTGCTCATGTGTATTTTATCAAAAATACAGCAGACCTTTCATATATCCCTGTGGACATTATGACGGCCTTGAAATGTGATAATCTTTAAAAAAAAAAAACAGCAAATGCATTATGTTGTTAAGTTACACAGGTGAAAGCAAATTCGTTTTCATCTGTTGCTTAATGAGATATGTTGTGGTTTAGTTGGTTGTAGAATATTTTAGGCATCATTTCTGAGGTGCAGTTGTTTTTATGGTATTGATTTTCATATCACCATGAAATTTATTAAAAGGGTGACAAAGTGGAGCGGGTAAAGAGATGGCAAATGACAATGTGATGAAACTGTAACAGCTAAACGGACATAATGCAGCTATGAACAGAATTCAAAGCCAAGATGAGACAGAAAGTGGTTATAATATGCCCCCTACTCATCAGGGGGGTTTGAATGTCTTGAATGTCTTGAATGTCTCTTTTTGTTTGCCATAATCGGAGCACAGATATGATGTCAAGATTTATTCTGTCACAGTGGTGATGGAAAGTGGACAGATTTGCTAATAGTTTTCTACTGACTCATTCAACGTCTGGATGATTGTTTCCTCAGAAACCGTAGATGTTCTATCTTATGCTCACTGCTCACAGTTGCTCGAGTTAAGTGTGACATTGGGGGTGAAACCACAGACACAATGCAAAAAAGAAGACATTTCTCACTCATACACCTATAAGGCTGATTTTTCCATGCTGAAATGATATTGGTGACAATGACAATAAGAATTTGCTAAAAAAAAAAAAAAACATTACACAGCTTTGGCAAGTGCTCAGGTATGGCACATGGGCTTCGTCAGCCGCAGGTGACCTCAGTCCTAGACAGTCGACTGGACCAGTCACAGAATGAGGAGTAGTTTCAGTTTTTCCAAAGCACAATTCAGTGACAGTGGTGTGTCTGCAGCACTAGTCTGTACCTCATTAAACATCTGGTTTACACATTTAACAGTCCTAAAAATAAATGCATCTAAATTTAGGCCACTTTTTAAATTTTGTTGTGAACAACAAGATCAGAACATTTGCTACATTCCCATAAGGAAATGGCAGGCATATGTACACAACTACCCTGCAGTTCATAGACAATCTCTATGGGCTTTAATAAAGTCACACTATTTGTTCATGTTGTGGTTACAAGTAGACGCATAAATGTGGACTGTTGAAACAGCTTGTAAAATTCAGTGTTGCCTAAAAGTCTGGTCATTCTCTGAAAACATACAAGACAATGTGTATATAAATGCTCCAGTCATTACTCCAGTCTTCAGTGTCACGTGATCCTTCAGAAATCATTCTAATATGCTGATTTGTTGCTCAAGTAATCAGTATTGAAAACAGCCGTGCTGTTTAATATTTTTGTGCAACTGTGATAAATTTTTTCAGGCTTCTTTGATGAATAGAAAGTAAAAAAAACCAGCATTTATATAAAATTATCAATTTAATGCACACTTTCTGAATGAATGTATTAATTCATGTATTAATATTATCCTAAACTTTTGAACTGTGTTGTATATATGATCATTTTTAGTAAGTTCTAAAATAAAGTCTTGCCTCTGGGCATACGATTAATGTGGATATGGGTTTGGCCGTTTCATTTAAATCATGATGACTACTACACTTTGCACAAGTACATGATGTAATGTAACTGCAGTGAAATTTAAAGAACACAGTAAAAAAAGAAAACAAAGAAGAACAATTACAATCAATCCAGTCGTGATTGAACATTTGAAAAAGTGATCATTGCATGCTACATGAGACCTACATTACACGCTAGTGGCTCCATTAAAAAACAAAAGGAAGTCTATCTAAAAAATAAAATCTCGACATCTAGAATGTATCACATGTATCTGCAAATGTTAGTCAGCGGCAATGTTAAATATTCAAGCAGTTAATCAAAAAGCTGAAGGTGTGATTGCTGCACTTCCTACATCCTCTGAGGGCCTTATTTGCATTCTTGAGCATCATGATGAAAATAATAAACGAGTCTCATCATGATTCCAGATGAAAAATTAGGTATATAATGTATACATGCTTTTCATCTGAAATAAAATGACACTTGTACAATACAATCAAGGAGGACATGATCAATTGTTAAGTGTAAGAAATGTCACTAAACTACAATGTACCACTGTAAAAATAACATCCATGCTCAAATAAATGAAAAACAATTGACTGAATGGTTGCATGTGTGCTGCTCACATTAACCTTCCGCGAACAATGCGGTACGTCAATAGGTTCTGTCTTTGTCATCGTACGTGGCTGAACCACAGGAAAAACACACACAGCACGTCAGCAAGAGTTCAGCCCATGTGACTCACCAGTCAGACGAAACCAGGACAGCCTGTGAACTCATCTGTGGCACTTCAATGCAAACGAATCAGTCAAGCAAACCAAACTTTTGAGAGCAAGTGACCCTGTTATCTTTCATGCCCACTGATCTTAGCTGAACACAGTTACACATATATTTCGAAGATGATACAAATAAATGAGCAAATGATTACCTTTCTGAACATGGATGATATCAGGGTAGTTGGTGAGGTGTCCTTGGTACAGAGCTAACAAATCCATCACAGGGTCCACGTCTTGTTTAGGCTGCTCCACAAAGAAGTCTCCAATAGCTTCGTAGGCTTCTCCTGTGTACGCAATTGCTTGGTTCAAACCTACTGAGTATGCCTGCTGGTCCACCTCAAATGCTTGACTTAGATACTTAAAAGACTGTCCCACTTTCTGATACTCTTTTTTGAACCCGGCTATCTGCTTCCTCGCAAACTCATTGAGCGTGGCGTTGACTTGAATCACGCTGTCATCCATTTTTTTGGTGAAGACCTTGAATCCATCAATCCTGCTTTCAACGTCTTGCAGGTCAAGTGGGGCTGCTGGAGTGCTGATGGTAAGGAAGAAATTGGCACCGACCATCTCGTCCTTCTCTGCTTTCCTCTTCCCTTGCTTCCAAGACTTTTCGTCCGTGCTGGAGCAGGTGAGGAAGTGCTGGAAAACATCACACCGGGCCAATACAGGGTGGCTGGTCATATGATTCATCCACCATATCAGCCCTCTTCTCCTTTTAGAAATGAAGTCTTCTTCAAAACGACCGGTGGCTTGTTTTTCAGGGATGTGTGGCACTGAAATGACAGGAAATTTCTCCACCAACCGTGCGTAGAGCCAATCAAAATGCTTATATCTTCTGTTGACCTGACTCTGCATGTGGGTCGGCGTCAGCTTGTAAGAAATGTAACTTTTCATGCCTTTGAATTTTGTCTGCTTGGTAGGATCATCAATAGTGCAAGTGAATGGGTACGGGTTTTCCTGCCACTCTGGACCGTACTGACCCATCACCACACAGATTTTATCCCCATCCTTCACAAAGCCCGATGCTTGCCCCAGGATGAACGCCTCACCACCTGACTTCACAAAGGTGGAGAACCTGTTCAGATTTCTGCTGACTGTGGCTGAACTTTTGGCTTGCTGTGCACCCCTAGGCATGGAGGATGTGGAGATGCTGTAGCTAGAGGGTCCGTTTCCTTCATAATTCCTGTATCCTCCACCAACAATCCCTGGTTCATCCGCTACGGACGAGTGATCGTCCCAGTCATCATCCCAATCATCATCACTGGCTGGGGTCCCTGGATGTTGTTGTTGTTGCGGTAGAGCAGGGTAGGCTGTGAAGCTGGATGCTGGTGCACTGCTGTAGCTCTCTTGAGTTTGTTTTTTTAAGTCAAAACCACCAGTGGGAATGTTGGCATATCGAGAGTTGTTGTTAAAAGACGAGACGGTGTCATTCCTCAATATCTCGACGTAGGACGCAGGGAGAAGCCCCCTCTCCCCTCTGCTGTTTGTCCCCTCCAGCCAGCCCTCAATGTCCTGCTCGCTGTACAGAGTTACAATCTCCTGCTCCTTCACTGAAATCTCCCCTGGGTTTTCTGAACTGAAGTCATACAGAGCTCTCGCTCGCAGAGCCATGACACAAAATATCTCCAAGCTGCGGTGAATTTAAAATCGTTTAAGGTTAGCGTATCAGCTAGCTAACTCTAACCCAAACTCACTGACTGACTGACTGACCTGCGATACTGACAACAACTCGCGCGTCAGCTGCGGCAACCATAAGCGCTCTCTCTCTATCTCCAGGGTCCTCCTCACAACGGTCATATGTGAGAACGTCACACTTAATCAGTTGTCGTGTTTAAAATCCCCAGAGCTGTGGGCAGAATCATTTCTTCATCCGTGGAGTTTAACATCCACAGCCCAGTCGCTGTGCTGTGCGCCCGTCCCACACCGACCGCAGTGTAGAGTGTGCGCTCACTCACCCTGATCAGCGCCGAGGCGAGCACAGCCAGTGCGGGTAGTCGAGGGCGGAGCTGAGCTCCAGGCAGCGCGAATCATGAGATATCCGATTCCGCGAATCGGCTCTTTTGAACAGCTCTATAGAATGAACTTTTAGTTATTATTTTACGCCAACACGCAATTGCGTCATCACGTGGGATATTACATTCGCTAAATTAAATGCCCAGAAAAGCCACGTGTATTTTACCTCCATGTGTCACAATTTAGTTTATTGCAGCTATAATTCAGCTCTAAACACAAAGTCATAGAGCCATATGTGATTCGCATTCAATTAAACCATACTCAACACGCTGATGACAAACTTTTGCAAGCTTTAATAAAATGCTTCTAAAGCAGCCTTTAAACAAGTTTCTGATTGGTAACAATCCTCAATTTCGTCAAATCCTCCGTTTTTTAATGTAATTTAAAATGGCAACAAAGTCCGTTTTAATGCTGCCTTCCAATGCTATCAGAATTATCCTAAATACTAGTTTCACATTTGGTCATGAACGCCCTCTCAAGACACAATTTGAATGCAATGCGCCCATAATCACAACTTCAGAAGTGGGAAGTAGGAAATTTCCGATAGCAGTAATCTGGTCTTGAGTTATATATATATATATATATATATATATATATATATATATATATATATATATATATATATATATATATATATATATATATATATATATATATATATATATATATATATATATATAATTTTTATTCATGAAACCAAATACTTTTCCCAGTAAAAATGGGGAATTACGCCACTTCCTGTCAAATTTCCCGCGTCGCTCAGACTGAGTAGAAGACGACCGTTGCAGAGTCTTCAAGAAGTCGACGTTGAGGTAAATTATGTTATTTATCAAACATTAGTAATCCTTCCTTAAATAAGAACGCATCTGTTTATAAAAACATGATTTGCGACTCGTTTCATGTAAAGTTAATTGCAATTTTATTTGAATCACAGCGCACTCTTTTAAAGTAAAAGTTGTAACTGTGTTTTTATTTCGTTCTAACCGGTTACCGTTAAAAAGGCCGGGAAATGCTAGAGACAGAACGTAAAATACTGTTTATGTTTAGAACGGACCGAAATCCCTGCTTTTATCATTGGTTATCGGTTTTTTACGAAAAGCAAAGGTCATTCGATTCAGTCAGACGCAAGTTTGTGAACGTGTTCAACCGATTCATTGAAAGATCCGATTCAGAATAAAGCTTTTTCACGGACATTGCAATGTAGATGTGCAATCTCCTTTAAGCAACATTTAAGAAGCTTTCTCCATTTACATTCATTTATACGTTGCTTGATTAAAATACAATATGACACAGACAATACGCTTTAAATTTACTTTAATTAATGGGTTCATTTTACAGTATTAGGGTGTGATGCCTGCCGATGAATTATTTATGTGCTTACAGGTTTTGTCCAAAGATTTTCAGGACAGTTAGACCGCGTTATGATAGTGACATGCTGACAGTCGTGTTTGCAATATGACATAGTAAGAGATATAACTGTGATAAAGCTTAATCACGTTGCTGCTAGGGGACTATTATTGTACTTGATGAAACTGTACTTGATATACTATGTTGTTGAAAACAACAAAAACCTTCCACTAACACATCCCAAGTTTGACCATGTCATGATAAATTATGTTAAGTCTTTGCATTTTTCTAATCACATGCTGGCCACCATCGGTCCTTGGTCTCCACCACTAGTATCCCATCATGACACAGCATGGCTTTGAGGTCCCCCGCCTGGAGTTGACGGTCAGGCAGCTGATACTGTCTAGTGAAACTCCTCGACACAAACCCATGCTCGTCCATCTTCATCCCATGCTGACCTCTGATTAGCAGCCACCCCTCTAAGACCTGTATGAGGATGTCTTCTGGTTTAAATTGAGTCACGTCCAGCAGGATTTGAAACACTGGCTCTCCTGAATCCTCGTCCTCACTGTCTGTTTGACTCCCCTCAGTGTCCATTTTAAACGGCAGACATTCAGGTCCCGGTAGGGCAAATAGTCGATGATCTTCAGTGCATTCATTGAGATTCTTTGTTTTGAAGTGCTCCTGGTAGCGTGCAGGGCTTGATATCCAGTGGGAAATAGTGATCCCCTCTCCTGCCATGACTCTGGGTGCAGAGTTTCCCTTGGCTTTTTGTGTAGTGAATGTGAAGTAGAGCGATGCTGTTAGAACCAACCAAAGCTATAAAAAGACATTCCTATGCTTAGGTTTCTGGGCAAGGGACGGGGCAGACCATTTTTAGAATAGGCAAAGAGAACTGATATGTTCACATTAGGAAGCTTGTACTCAACAAGCATGACGTACAATTTGCTGTTACACACACTACTGTTCAAAAGTTTGGGGACATTTTGGTGACAGTAAAGACTTACAGTGTTACAAAAGTTTTGTTTTATACTGTAAGGCTGTTTTGAACTTTCTATGAAATCCTGATTAAAAAATAAGCAGCACAACTGTTTTAAAATTGTATAATAATAAATGTTTCTTGAGCTTCAAATTAGATCATAGTAGAATGATTTCTGAAGGATCACGTGACACTGAAGACTGGAGTAATGATGCTGGAAATACAGCTGCCATCACAGAAATAAAATACATTTTCAAATATATTCAAAAGAATATATAAAATGCTACACTAAGTAGGAGCAAATACAAAACTCATTTTAAAAAATAAATTCTGAACTATTTGGCACACGAATATTGTGGCTTAATGTATGACAGATTCATTTTGGGTGCATACACCTTAGTTTTTCTTCTGTGAAGTATGATAGATGTATGTTTACAGACAGATGTGAATGATAAATCAATACTGCCACCTTGTGGATATTTATTAGGAGTACATATAGATAATACAAATATTGCTAGAACTTTCGATTAAATTTTTTTTCCAGATGTATTTATAAGCTGGAAACTGTATTTTTTTTAATAGCATAATTACTTCAGTCTTCAGTATCACATAATCCTTCAGAAATCTAATTTGATTATTTTTTTTAAATTAACAAAAAAGTTGTGCTGCCTAATATTAAAAAGAACAGCATTTATGTGAAATAGAAATGTTCTGTAGCACTGTAAATGTCTTTACTGTCTCTTTTGTTGAATCGAACGTGTTCTTGCTGAAAAAGTAATAATACAAAAATAGAAGAAAAATAAATAAAAGAAGAGATGAAATGGTAACTTACAGTACTAACATGTACTACATGTAAAATAAATAAAATGATAAACCTCACATTTCAGCCTTTAAACAATTCTTAAGAAAAGGTCAAAATAATAAATGGTTTATAGTATTTATCTGCTCTGTCAATAATTCTATAATATACATTATTTGAATTTAGATTTTTAGAATGCGCATTGCTTTATTTTCAATCAACTGCTTAACATTTACAACAGTGGATAATTCGGTTCGATTTCAAATTTGTCACAGAGATGACCATTTGAGATCATAATATAAGTATATTACTTACAGCATGCTTTCATAATATTATCAGCTTCGTACGTATACATTTCTAACTCTAAATGAGGAGTACACAATCATCACTATTATGGGCATTATGATCCTTAACACTTTCTCTGCATTAATACATAGCTCATCAGAATATATATAATGTCATAATTTAGCTATTTGCCTGCTTTTTTTCACGGTAGGAGACGTGATTTATTTAAATCAAACTTCATTTTTGAACATTTTTGATTATTATTCTGTATAATTCATCGTTTGTAGTAGGTGTGTAAAAGTAACTAATCCAATTAGCAGTTTTATTTTGCAGTACGAGTCACTGAGCTGATAATCTCTTGAGACCGCGCTCTACTAATCCCCTTTAGTTGTGTCTTTCTCTCCCTCTCTCTCCCTCCCTGAGTATTCACCCACCTCTAGCTCTTGTTTATTTATGAATGGGGAATGAACAGAACTGTTTCCTCTTTTCTCCATCCTTTCATTTGAAGAAGGCACCATTGAATCTCTGTCTTCGTATAGTATCAGTCTGTGTTCCCTCTTCAAAGCCGTCCTCCTCCTGGCCTCATTCGGTTACTCTGGCTTGGCTTGTTTGTTGTCTGGGGTAACACTGTTGCTGGGGACGATGTCAGAAAACATTCAGCTCTCAATAGCCATGTGCAGGATTGGCTTTTACACGGTAAGCCAAGCGTCTCCGTATTTTGCCGTACATTTTATGCATTCATCCGTTGGTGCATTTTCTATGATTTTAGTTATTTGGATGTTTGTCCAGACTTATTTTGTTGGAATTATGTTCTCTTATAATCTTACAGGCTACCTGAAGCTACAGGTGGCATTCTCAACAATATACACAATCCAAACACTGCAATAGTCCTCCCATGTAGATCTGCATGTATGATTACTGTGCAATCATAATCGTGTCTGACAGCTTTCATGGGCTGGTAGCAGTTCAAAATAAAACTGTGGTGAATATAGCGCCTGTTCATCCCCAGTGAGTAGTGTGGCAGGTGTTTTTGATAGTTAACCCTCGAGTTAACTTCTGGGCTTGTATGCAAGAAGTCACAGGGGAACCTAGTACAGTAGGGAAAAAAACAAAAACAAATGTGTAGTTCTATTGTAACGTGGCCTTTTTCTTATCTAGTCTTCCAGTTTAACAGTTACTAGTGAAATATGCTGTTTTGTTTCAATATTAGAAATGGAAAAATAACTTTTGTTGGATTTAGTCCCTCAAGGAAATATCATTAGGTAGGAGTATTGTTGCCATAGCTCCACAAACCTTTCCTCCATTGCATAATTCCACCTAGCACTAGCAGCACCAATATAATTGCCTAGCTTCACCATGTTTGAAAGATGTGTATGGTAGAGTCTCTCTTTTCCTATTGGTCAACTTCACAGATGTGACGTAACCGCCGCGGAGGACCGATTTTAAAATGAGTTTTTTTCGTGCCAAATTTATATTGTGTAGTCTGAACCCGGCATAAGTTTGTGTTCAGTAAAATGTTTTCATATTTTTGAAACAAGTCTTTTATGTCCACCAAGGCTGCATTTATTGGATCAAAAATATAGTAAAACACTAATATTGTAAAATATTAGTACTAATTTAAAATATATGTTTTTTCATTTATTCCTGTAATGGCAAAGCTGAATTTTCAGCATCATTACTGCAGTTTTCAGTCACATGATCTTTCGGAAATCATTATAATATGATCTGATTTGGAGCTCAAGAAACATTCTTATACCAATCTTGATAACATTTGTTCTGCCTAATGTTTATGTGGAAACCGTCATCCATTTTTTTTAATGATTCTTTGATAAATAAAAAGTTAAAAAGAAAAACATTTATTTGATATAGAAATCCTATGTAACATTATGAATGGCTTTACTTTAACTCTTCTTAAAAGTCTCATTAGTTTTCTGTAGTCCCTTCATTGAGGTGGAAATGGAGCGGAAAATCACATGCCTTCTATTTTAGTTTTGGTCTAAAATTGTGGCACGTGGCTAACACTCGTCAGGCCTCTCGCTCTAAACACCCCACCCTCCCTCATTCTCAGTTTTCCTTGTGTATACTATACGTGCGTTTGCATGCGACTGCATGTGTGTTTACTCAGTTCTAATGTCCGTCTGACATGTACTTATTTACACAAAACTGTTAATGATAGATCTCAACTGCTTATTTTTGGTAAACCATTGTTCATTGTTATTAGGAACACAGTTTCCCTGTACAGAATACCAATGAGATGCGTGTTAACTGCCTGTTTGTTCTAATTCAGGTGGTCTTTGTGCTAATAGTTTGACTGACAGTAACAATGTTTGCATGCATTAAGTTCACTGAGGAAAGTTTTTTTTTTAAATGGTAGTGATTATTAGGCAATATATTTCAGGATGGGTAATGGCAGTATGTTCAGTCATATCAGTACCCAACAACACAAAGTTATTACAGTTGCAATTTTCAGGGTTCAACATCAACTTAACCCTTAAACAGGCAAGAGTGAAAACATTTTTTATGTCACTTTTTACATCCAATGGAATTTTTTAAATATTTGAATATTTGATATACGTTGCCCTATTAGGGTATAAAAAAAGCCAAAGTCATCAATATTTTTATGATTTATTTGTTGCAAAAAATATGTAGTATACAAAATATACTGCATGTATGACATGTCTAAGTGTCCTAAAATTGTACATATTTCTTGTATTTTTACAGTGCTGAACTGTCTCGTCTTCAACCTCAGGGGTGGGCATCTCTAGCCATTGAGGTCCACTCTCCTGCAGGATTTAGCTCCTCCATTCCTAATCAATAGTGGTTCAATGGATCACAAAACTTGCAGTTGGATCATATTACATTTTTTAAATCAGGAATCGGGTCATTTTTTGGATCAGCAAGAAAAAAATATTGGGGGTGTCTGGGGTGACTTTGCTTTCCATTTATTACTTAAAGCACACTTTAAGTACTCCGATACCACTGCAAAAATGACTACCCTAACTAATAAAGTTCCAACATTAAAGGTCAGTGAACAGAACACAAATTACAAGCATAGATAAATAAAATATAACAAAGTTACAAATAAAGTAAGGTCTAGCTATTTATTTCAGGTACAGAAATGTAATAATCAAATGTAAAATAACACCATGTTCACTGTATATAGATTCATCTTTGTTACACTACGGGGCCGTTGAATGCTTGAATCTGATTGGCTGATGAATGTTCTGAGGTGTGCAATTATTTTCTGGGAAACGCACAGCGAACGTAGTTCCAGGCAGCTCTCTTGACCACATTACACTTCGCCAAATGATTGCAGTTATTTCAAATGTCTTTACAGCCTACTCCGCTTCACGTTGTGACCGCATCACCACCTTGGGTGTGCATTATTTTTCTAATAATTAAACGGCCCGGAGTCAATTATTCCTTACTTAAAGGCGGCATGAAATCAAATTTTACAATTCGTATTTTATATTTAATATTGTAGTGTTAACTATAACTGATTTATCTGTGCACTTCATTATTTTTAAAAAATTCATTTACCCTTATAATCTTTAATCAAATACCGTATTTCCTCAAATAAAAGCCGGGGCCTTTATTTACCTGAACTGCAGAAGGTCACCGGCTTTTATTTGAAGCAGGCTTTTATTAGGGGCAGGCCTGTATTTCTAATTCCATCTATTTGAAAAAATAATTGTTTTAAATAAAGCATTTTAAATGAAAAGCGATAGCGTTCCAGAGGACAGATATCATCAGGGGCGCGGGAAGGGGTGGTTTCAAAGGATTGCAAATGCAATGCAATTTTTGTTCATTTTATTCATTTTTAAAATTACTAATTTATTTGTAATAAACATTTTAAGTGGCCCATTAAAAAGTATTATTTATAAGTTGAATTGTGTTTTTAAAACATACATGAGGTCATATTGTGAAAAAAAAAAAAAAAGTGAAAGTGACAAGTGACGGCCAAGTATGGTGACCCATACTTGGAATTTGACCTCTGCATTTAACCCATCCAGTTAATGCACACACATTAGGAGCAGAGTAGTGAGTAGTTAACACACACACTGCAAACGTGTATACAAACACCCAGAGCAGCGGGCAGCCTTGTGTGGCGCCCGGGGAGCAATTAGGGGTTAGGTGCCTTGCTCAAGGGCACCTCAGTCATTTCCCACCGGTTCTGGAATCGAACCAGCAACCTTTGGGTTACCAGTTTAACTCCCTAACCACTAGGCCATGACTGTTGCGGTGTGTGCGTTGAAAGAGCGGTAATATTTCCTCCAGAGATCAAGCGCCTTTCTGGAGATCCGCTCAGAAAGCTCTACCCACTGCACCCGCCCACTGAAGCTCTTTCCGCTCAGCACCGCCGCTCAACCCAGAACTCCCTTTGTGACCTGCTGGATCAAATATAGGCCTATCTGAAATAAATAGTAATGGCTGCCCCTGACTAAAGTTTTTTTTCTTTTCTAGTAGTTCATTTAAGCCTTTGATCACGCTGCGCCTCCACCTCATGTCATTGTCTGTTATAGGCTATTTACTTGTTATTTATTAAATCCGGGCAATTTGGTTGATAAAACATAGATTAAAATTAAGATACAATTTATACCAAACGAAATTCATTTTAAAGAAAGGTTTTTTTGTGATATATTTGTTGTTCTTTCGTGTTTTATAGACTCAACCCAACTAATGTGCTTTCTATATTCCACGTGAGGGAAACGCTTCCTCCCACTTAAGAAGAGTTGTGTTCCGTTAAGCACTTTTTATTTTAATATATATCTCTTTACATAAATATTATTTTCTACTTAAAAAAAACAACTATAATTTCGTTATTTTTCTAACCCAACTATAATGCGCGCACTTTTCTCAATCCGTTATGGAGCTATTCAATTTTGATTTTGCATATTGTTTTTTAAATGTTCGTTCGAGTAGTTCAAATGACCACTTTACAATATTTCAATAACATAATTTATTTTGAAGCCTATGCTGTTTTCTTGTACAAAATAAAATAGTTTAAGTTAAATGCAGAGTAAGATGTGTAAAAAAGACAAGAGGCTAAGAGATTGTCAAGATCATTTGTGTAGCTTTCACAGACTAACACACGTCACATCTCTCACAAACTACAGTATTTAAAAGAGCAGATATGCATCAGTTATATTCTCTATTTAATTTACAGAGCAATCCCTGCAAAGTGTTCAGGTTAAGTATAGAAGAGACCAGGATTGTGCGTCACACTCACAAGACTCCCAGTGGGGGGCGATGGTCACGATGGTTTCGCTCCTTCTGCATAACCCTACTGTACGTTACGCTGAACTTGAATGCACATGAAATGAAAGGAAATATTTTTTCCCCGGCCTTAATTTGAGACCGGCCTTTATTTGTTTGTGCTGGCCACGCCCCCGGCCACTATCAGAGGCCCGGCGTTTAATTGAATACAGGCTTTTATTTGAGGAAATACGGTATGTTAACTTTCCCTCCCCCATCGAAACGACCTCTCTTCTCTCCCGGTCATGTGCTGTGGTGCGAGGGCGGGGTTATCGCCCCATCTCGTTTCTGCACCGCCTCTCAGAAACCTTTCACAGATCGTAGCATGGTGGTTAAGTGCATTTTTCTCGGTGTACACAGTACCTTCTTCAAGAAGGACTTGAGACAAAAAGAGAGAAATATATGAGAAATAAAAGCATTTTTTATGTAAAAATTACTCAATATAGACGGACAAACAGCTTGTAGTGACGGCTCGCACTTAGGAATGCAGCGCGTGTGTATGCGCTTATGGCGCGCCCCCCTTATATGGGAAAACTGAGAAAAAGGTTTGACAGAAATAAAGCCATAAAAGGCTTAAAATAAGTGAAATATGTAGCATAAACCAGCGAAAAGTGAGGAAATATGCTCAGTAACATATGTAGAAAAGAATTAGAGAGAAAATACATTTATTTAAGCGATAGATCGAGTTTTTCTCCACAACTGAGTGCAAACTTCAAATCTGCCTCCATTTTATTAGCAACGCCCAACTTCCAACGATCCAATCAATTCCCGAAGGACGAAATCAAGCCTCGCCCTACATTTTTTTCTAATTTCAGAAGCCGTTTCACTCGGATATACGTCACAATAAGGAGAAAAAGACGATCTCAACTTCCGTTTCATGCTGACTTTAAAGCATAGCTGTCAACATTGAACATTGAAAATAAGGGAGATTTCCTGGAATCCATCCACAAAATAAGGGATTTTTTTTTTTACACGATTCTTACCCACAAACTTTTATAAAAAAAGCACTAATCATTAACAGTCTAAAGAGTTTATAACTACACAATTCATTTTGATTTTGGCCGTCAGTATCCTGATCCATCATCGCACATTAGGGATGGGCGATATCTTATCGTTTGCGATATACCGGTAAAAATTCTCCCCACGATAAGAATTTGTCTTCCCGCGATAATAACGATAAAGCCTAGTTGATAGTGCGACCCATCCGCACCGTGCCACCGCTGGCCGTCTCTTGATGCTTAAAGCGTTTACTTTATGATGGCCGCGGTGGCTGCGTTCGTCAATTTGTATAGCTGAACGGGGGTTGGAGAGAGAATTTTCTTGTAGTGCCCTCGCAGCACTCGGTGCCCTAAGAGCCGCGCAATGGGAGCGGCGGCACTGAATCCGCATCTCACGTACAGAGCGAAAACAACCATGGCGGAAGCTGCGGAAGAGTTCATAGCTAAACGAGGGGCTACCTGAGGGCAATCTGAACCATACAGATGTATTTTCACTCGCTGAGCACTTAGAGCGAATATCTTAAGCGCTCAGTCCTTCTCAATCGATCGGTAAAGCATACTATTTCAGTTGATCTCAATGAATGCGCAGTGTATTTGACGCACAGTAAACACTAGTGTGAGGCGCGCGACTGAGAGCGCTCAGTGTTTCACACACACTCAAAGAGAGAGCGAGAGAGTCTTATACCACACAGAATTGATGTGCTACATGTAAACAATATCCTGTGTTGTATTTTCCTGTAAAATAATGGCGTTTATTTGGAATTATTCAGCCTTTCATGAACAGGAAAAAACGAATGCACAAACGGGAATCTCATTGGCTGGCGTGCACCTATTACTGTGCCTGTTTTGATTTCAGCAAATCAGTTTGAATGAGCGCTGACAACATGATTAATATTCATGAACCCAGAAGCTCATTATTCCTTAGTCCAGTTTATTTTTATCAGTAGAAGAATTCGTGGTATTATTATCTTATCAACTCAAATTACTGAAGTTCTATCATTAAATCATTATTTTCAACTTTTTTGTAATCTGAAGACATTTTTTGGATAATTACTTTTGCTGTTTCTGCTATTTTTACCACTGTTTGCACCATGAGTGTATGAATAAATACAGAATCGGTTTACATGTAAAACTTGTCATTGATTTGAATTATTATTGTTTGTATTGTGTGATGTTTTTTAGCACAGTTGCACTATTTAAACATTACCTGCACTTTTACAGAAGACAATTATATCTGCAACTTTTCCATTTCTGAAAAGGCTGGTGTGGAATTTTACATAAAAAAATTATTAATTATATATATATATATTTTATTTTTTTATTTTTTATTTTTTATGTATTATAGGAGCCTATTTGATGACATGTACGTTTTACTTTAGATGATTGTTTGTTTTTCTGAAACTCGCAAGAATGCATGCAGCTTTCACTTGTATCCAAAAACATGGGGAATGATACTACATTTATCGTCATTGATATCGTTATCACAATAAATACTAGAAAATATCGGGATACATTTTTAAGTCCATATCGCCCCACACTCATCTACTCTACTCTCCTTGAAGTTCACTTCCCGCTACTTTTTCCCTCTTCCTCCCGCCCGCCACTGCAACTGTCTTCTTAGGCTTCTTCTTCGATAGTAGCCTAAGCCAGTGTTTCCCAACCTTTTTTCAGTCATGGCACCCTTTGAAAATGTTCTCCATTTTGTGGCACCCCCTCGCATGCGTTACGCTAGGGGTGTAACGGTACAGATTGCTCACGGTTGTATCAAAAAAGGACTAGTGTAAAAAAAAAATAAAGAAAATAAGAAGAACAAATAATTTAAATACAAACAGCAGCACAAATAAATACTATATAGCAAAGATACTAATAAAATAAACTATGCTTTTCAGGTTTTTCAGGTACGTCTAACATTAGTTTTCAGGTACTGAAATTAATAAAATGTAAATTAACATTGCATATTTGACTGTAATTAAAGACTAATCCTATTAAACTTACAAAAGCTATTCAAGCAAGAGCAGTGATTGATGTCCTTGTCTTTTGTTGTTTGACATTAAACAGACAGCATATGTCGGATATGCGTCGTCTTTCTCGACTGTATAAAGTTTACTTAAGGCATATACAGACTATTACCCCTTTTCCACCAAGGCAGTGCTAGAGCTAGTTCAGAGCCAGAGCTAGTCCCAGTTCATAATTGGTTCGACTTATGTCTGCTAGGATACTCGTCAAGATGGACATGTTGACATACTTTTTGTGTGAGTTTGTCCATTCAAGAGCAAGACGTGAAAGAGAACTCAGTATCTGCACGCTGTGAGACGTGTGCACGCTTTCAGATGAGTGCACAGAGACTTCTGGCACTACACCCGGGTGATGACGGTGAAAATGACTGGTCATTTTCGAACATACGGCAGCATTTGCATGCATTGAACAAAGATAATTATTTGAAAAATTCTACAAAAAAATGTATTTGAAGGACTTTTACACGGCACCCCAGTTGGGAAACACTGGCCTAAGCTACTGTCTGTGTACTGCCACCTGCTTGACTGGAGGTCTAGCAACCCAAGTACAAGCCACTTCACAGACACAGATAGTTGCGTGTTCTGAGTTAACACAATCAGAGCGTAAAAATACGGGATATATCACAGGAAAATACTAAAACGGGAAGACAGCGGGAAAAGGGCTAAAATACGTGAGAAACCCGGAAAAAACGGGAGGGTTGACAGCTATGACTTAAAGTTGTGTTTTGTAGTTTGATTAACATCAATGACATATAGACAACAGCAGGTATTTAGAGGCTGCTATCACTTTAATACCTAATGCACAGATCCAATTTAATGTTACACATCCGATTTCTTACTCAACTGTTTAAATTCACTTGAGACATAACGGACTGTTTATGAGAATCCTTGCAGAGACGGGTATTTTAACATAATTTTGTGTGTGTGTGTCACCCCGGAATGAGCATTAATGCAATAACCTGTACAGGGGGCCCAGTTACCCTGTGACACCACTCATTGTCAATACAGTGGGTAATATTTTTTTCTTACCCTAATTTGGCAGTGTATCTCAGGGGATACAGGTTTTTTTTTCGGTAACACTTTACAAGGTCTCATTCGTTAACATTAGTTAATGAGCAATACATTTCTTAATCTTTGTTAATGTTAGTTAATAACAATACAGCTGTTCATTGTTTGTTCTTGTTAGTTCACATTGCATTAACTAATGTTAACAAGTACAACTTTTGATGTTGGCTTCAGGTCAAACTAACAAAACGAGCACTAAAAATTTGTATGTGACCCACATACTCAAACAGATTCAACTAGGATAATAATACAGGAATTGGATGAAAAATTCGTTCTCATGCCTCCTACAAGGGACTAAAGATTATCCTGTGCGGCACGTTGCCTGTTTAGAGAGAGTTCACCCAGAAATGAAAATAGTCATTTCTATTTTCATTTCTAATAAATTTACTCACCCTCATGTTATTCCAAACCCGCATGACTTTTCTTCTGTGAAACAAAAAGAAGATATTTTAAATAATGTTATTAACCCCTGTCATAACTGTCACTTGCCCGTATACGGGCATTCTACATTTACTTCACTATATTACTATTAAATCCTAATCTAGTCATGACAAACTATATATCATTGGAAAGGTCTAAGGCTCAAGAATACATATTTGTTGATGATTTTGCAGAAAATATATATTTTGGAAGAGTAATGGATTAATATATGACAAGAGTGACAAGAGTGTGCATCAAAAAAATCTGTATCATTACAGGAGTTTTCACCTTTGTAACAAAAAGTCAACAACCACACTTTTAATCATTCAAACTTTGATTTTCATGCTAAAAGTTCATAACATAAACATTGATTCTACTATTTAGCCAAAAATATTCAGAAAATAATATATATAGAGAATATCTGCCAGATCAATCTTTAGGAATCACCAATATGGTGTGTCTAACCCCTAGTGGATTTTTGGAGGTTATGCAGCTAAAAGTCTTACAGAAAACGCATTTTTTGAGTTTTTGACCTAAAATTTTGAACACAACTTGGTTAGAATTTTGGCTTTGACTTTCTGTCTTTTTTAGGCTGAAACCTATATTAATTTATATATTTTTTTATAAAATAAATAATCATTTTTTTATTATATTTTTATAACAATAAACTTAAATTTCAATAACTTTTATATAATTTAATTCTATAATTTTTTTCCACTTCAGCAATAATCTGCCAAGTGTCTTCTTTTAAAAGAGACCAACCATAAGTCTTTAGTCCAAAGGGTTCATGAATTACAACCATTTAAGTTTGGGTAGTGCATTTTCACGAAATGCTCAAAAAGGGGGGTGACAGGTAAAGGTTAAAGCAGCACTAGGTAGGTTTTGCTCTCGGGGTCCCCCTACAGTTGGGAAACAGTATTGTCTTCTACTACTGTCGTAAACTCTGTCATCCTACATCAGGGGATGCATCGCATGTGCATTTGTTGACATGACAACTATGATAGCCCTGAACACTGCTGGAGGAGTTCACATGCAGGTGTTCTGCTTGCGCCGCGTGTGAAATGTCTTCATCCCAGGTACAGTGGCATATGTTTCAGCATGTCATATGAATATAATTTCATGGGTTTTATAATTTTTTTTCAAACGCCAAATGATCGCGATGCTCACGTTTACAAGCCAGCGTCATTATAGTAGTCTAGTCTATTGGTTACCGTTTTACAGAATCTATATGATACTTCCATTCAATGTTTGAGTGGTAGGTAATAACCATATATCGTCAATATAATATCAAGCTACCATAGATGAATCTTCAAATTTGAAAAATCGATTTGCATTATAGCTTGAGGCAAGACAAATAAATAAATATAATACTTAAATACTATCACTTTCTCGTTTCCTCTTTTTGCATTCCTACGACAACCTTTGCTTTCTTCTTTTTCTGTGCTACCTCGGCCATGACTATAACATCCGGCAAACAAAGGATAGTTGGGCTCGCACGTCCGAAATTAAGGAAGTGGGGGTGATGATGGAAGTGACGTATATGCCGTAAAGCAGTCGAATTTTGTAGTTATTTTTTTTCTCGGGTTACTACCCGAAACCTGAAGTTTAAAAGTACGATTAAAAACGATACAGACCCCGTCAGGCTATGGCAGACGTGTCATTCAACCTATTGTAAGTCGATGTATCATCACAAGAGTCTTGAAAATATATTATGAAGGTTGAAAAGTTACCTAGTGCTGCTTTAATCAAAACGTTTTGGTTACCATTAACCTCAATTTGTATGGGGGAAAAAAACAACCGGGTGCACACTGTGTAGACATGTGCCGGTAAACGGTAATACGATATACCGCAATAATGAACATGCACAATATTGTTATCGTGGGCACTTCAAAATACTGTGAATAATTATTTATTACGAATTATTCAGATTTTTAGAATGCATTTTAAGAATACTTTACCCATCAACCGTTTTAAATGAACAACACATCAAAGAGGAACGCGCACTGATGTAAACAAACCCAACAAGCATGAACGGACTGAGCACATGGCGGAATGAGTGAAGCTGAAGTGCACATTTACTCTTTGACAGCAGAGGGCGCTGCGGAACAGCAGAAATGCAGCCGTTTCCCCGGTAACCCTCATAAACAAAATGATACCTTGAAAAGACTTGAGGCTATTCATTTTCAAACTTAAACATTTTATATTTTAATCTTAACTAAATTACATGCCCTAGATATTGTTTGAATATGTTCTGACTGTTGTTCAATCACACACTTTACAATAAGGCTCCATTATTTAACATTAGTTCATTCATTAACAAACTGACAATGAAAAATACTTCTAAAGCATTTATTAATCTTAGTTAAATGTACATTTCAGCATTTAATAACACATTATTGGACCTGAGCTAACACTGACTAACAGTTGCTTTTTAAACTAACATTATCAAAGAAGAATAACTTCTGTAAAAATGTAGCTATTCATTCTTTGTTAATGTTAATGCATTAACTAGTGAGACATTATTGTAATGTGTTACCTATTGTTCTTTATAATACTTTTGCACTTAATCTGTTTTAAATATTTGTTTACTTTATACATTTTTGTGTATTGCTTTATTGTATTTAAATGTTTGGTTCTTTTGTTATAAGAAAGCTATTAAACCTGTTATAGTATGACAACACTTTTTTTGCAACTTATTTCAATATCGTGATAATACCGTATACCGTGATAAAAGCTTCAGCAATTAATCGCAACACGAAAATGTGATACCGGCACATGCCTAACACTGTGCGATTTATAATAGTCCTTCACGATTGTTCCTTGTTGTCAGACTGTACAAACATGATACCTGCTGTAAGCCAGGTCACACTGTAAGATCTCAGTTGTCATAAACGTCAGCCTGTACGAAAACGGACGCACGCAAGAAAACTCGCCCGGAGTTTTATATCATCAATCAATGACACGTTCGGTGACAGTTGAAATTGTGGCTACAAAGAAATCTCTAGCGCTCATTTTGGTCATGGTTTGTCTTGAAAAATTACGACAATTTGGCGGTCGTCCTAGGAGAAGTCACACTGCAGGATTGTGTGCCACATCTTCTGACACTGCCAGAATTTCGTCTGAGGTAAAATTTGATTTTAAATGATGGTGAACAATCCATTTACATTTACATTTATGCATTTGGCAGACGCTTTTATCCAAAGCGACTTACATTGCATTCAAGGTACACATTTTTTTACATTTAGTCAGTTCTTGCTTTCCCTGGGAATCGAACCCATGCTCTACTGTTTGAGCTACAGGAAAGTTTAATTATTTTACAATTCAAGTGTTCAATATGTTGAAAAGATTGCCAATACCAAACATCTTCTCAGCATACTAGTGTGTATTTTGACCTTTACAACACGTTTTTATTGTTATAGATGTTTTGCATGTGTGAAGCTCTAGTCCTTTAGGAAAGTGATTAGGATCTTTGAGAAATGTAGGCCAGCTAGCCACTGCAGGGAAATATCACTCATGTTCCAGGTGCTTTTTATTCACAGCCGATCCCTCTCGATGTCTATTAAACCTCTTCTAAAATGACCTTTTCTCTTGTCTCTTCAGACATGTCCTTTTAAGCATTAAACAATATGCTTGTAAATATGCGTCTGATGCTGAGTAAAACAGGCTTATATTGTAGATTGCTTCCTGTCATTTTTATGTTAGAATTCACAACATTACTGAACCTTGAATCTGGACTTAATCACAGTATTAACTTAAAATGATACAGCCATAATACCTAATGCCAGCAGCCCCAATGTTGCTCAACTGTGATTTGATTCAAAATGTGTATTATGAAAGAACTCCAAATACCACTTGATGGTGCCATTTCATTAAATATGACCCAAAATATCATGCACTGCAATCATTTCTGCTCATTTCAATACAGATGATTTGCAATCCCAGTTATCCTGTAACTTTTATTTTGTTTTTGTTATGAAATGAGGGTCTGAGGCAAAAGACTTGTTAAATGTAATTATTAATATTATTTTGTCAAACATTTTAGTCTATTGATACATTTGAAAATGCATATATCTGCTAAAAGTAAATGTTGTCAGCTTTTATAAGTGCACTACTACATTTCTAACACACAAAAGCCACAACACACTCTGTTTTTATTCATAAGGGGCTTTAAGCAGGTTTATCACCTTTTTTGTTGAAAACATAACATTCCAGTCATTTATTGACCACTAGGGGTCATTGTATCTATTTTATCATATGGACTTTTATTGTGAAGTTCTCTTACGAGAGGTTCTCTCGTATTGCGTAAGTTCACTTACGCTACGGGAAAGTATTCTTTCTTCGAGATTCTGAAAAACCACAAAATTATCCTTAATTTTTGTAATATAGTCAACGCAGTGCGGCAGCCTGGCAGACCATAGCAAGCTATCCCAGCGTGTCTATTGGCTGCATTGCTGGCAACTGCTGCAGCCTATCGGCGAGCCCGCGTGACGTGGCAACCAATGAGGGCGCTTCGCGCCCCTCACGCCTCATTTGCCTACAGGTAGGGCGTGGCCACGTGTATATAAGCAGGGCTCGCAGGCTGGAAATTCAATTTTCTTTTCTTCAGCGAGCCCTACGCATCGCTGGATCTCTGGAACCCGCCGCCGTCGAATCAGGCAGCTCGAGCAAGCAGAGGACAGTGTCTGGAGAAGCCGGCTGTATTCGCCACCTTCAGCCTTCCGTGCCTGCTCTGCTATCCGGCGGCAAAATATCCTTTTTACTGCACGTGTTGTCGCCGTTGTGTCACACGTTCCTTTATCAAAAAGAGCACGAGGCGTTTGTTGCAAAATGCCTCGTTCCACCTGCGGCTCGTGCCACTTGCCGCTCAGTTCAGGAGACCGCCATGTGATCTGCTCTCTCTGCCTGGGCCGTGACCACGCCGCCTCCGCACTCCTCTCCGGCGGATGCCCAGAGTGCGAGGAGCTGTCGATGTCGACCCTGCGGGCTCGACTCGAACAGTTTGACGATGACATCCCTCCGCCCGTCCCGGTCGGGCCGCGCAAGAAAAAGCGCCGCTCGTAGCGGACACCGGAACCGGAGTCAGCAGTGAAAAGCTTGCCGGAACCTTTCCCGCCAGCTTCTTTCTCTCTCACCTTCCCCGCCCCCACCCCAGGCCGCCATGTCTGTCGCCGCCTCCGGGGATGAGGCGGATGTGGCCGCAGACCAGGCCGACGGCTGCTCCATCCTGGCCTCTGATAGCGAGGAATGGTCCTCCGCAGCCTCTTCCGTCCGGACTTCCGGGCACACTCGAGCTGGTGAGGACGCGGAGCTCTTACGCCTTCTCACCCGAGCTGTCGAGCAGCTAGGCCTCGAATGGTCTCCGCCTAAGGCGTCAGCGCCGAACCGACTCGACGGATGTTTTCTGAACAGTTGCCGCCGAGCGCCCACCTCCAGGACTGCACCCTTTCTGCCAGAGCTCCACGAGGAGCTCTCTAAGTCCTGGAATGCACCGTTTTCCGCGAGGGTCTCACCTCAAGCTTCTTCGACGCTCTCACAAGTTGACGGCGCTGCTGAGAAAGGCTATAACGCCATCCCTCCGGTGGAAAATGCGGTCGCAGCGCACCTTTGCCTTCCCCTCTGGCTGGCGCTCAAAGGCTGCTCTCCCGTCCAAGGCCTGCCGAACGACTTCATCCCTGATCGGCCGCGCGTTCTCTGCCGCCGGTCAGGCTGCGTCCGCTCTTCACTCCATGGCTGTGCTGCAAATCCTCCAAGCTAATCTTCTCCGCGACTTGGACGAGAAAAGCGAGGATGCGGAGTTGGTTACAGATTTGAGAAGCGCGAAGGGAAAGATCCGTAACCACCAAAACCGCTGCACAGGCCCTCGGACGCTGCATGGCCTCCCTCACAGTTGCAGAAAGGCACCTCTGGCTAACGCTCGCTGACATGAGAGAAGCTGAACGCTCCTCTATCCCCATCTGGCCTCTTTGGCCCAGCGGTCAACGGGATCGTCGACCGCTTCTCTGAGGTACAGAAGACGACTCAAGCTATGAACCTCTTCCTGCCTCGACGCGCTAACACTAGCGCCAGCTCTGCTGTTCGCCGTCCCCGCGACCAGCCTGCGCAGAGCCCCGCCCGGCGTCCGGCGCAGCCCCCTCCTTCTCAGCGAAGACAGAGCGGCCACCCCAGATTGCGCTCATCCAGTCGAGGCAAGCCGCCTCCCCCTCTGGGACCTCGGCCCAGGGTTGTGCTGAAGCCTGAGCCTCCAAAGTCCTCCTAGCCAGAGGGGAGAAACGACGGTTAAGTCCCGCCGTGGCCGGACTACCATCAAAACTCCTTTTCCTGTCAGTCCCCACCGCTGTGGCTACTGCAGATGGTTCTCACACAGCCAACGAGCCTGGCAAAAACGCCTTCTCGCCTGTCTCCAACCGCCGTTTTTACGGCGAACCAGAGAAATCACAAAAGATGCATTATTTCTGGTTGCACGGCTCACGCCGTATGTGTTTCAAATGCAGTAAATGTGCCCACTTTTCTGTGTTCACCCCTGCACCCACGCACTATAAATCCCGTGTCTTTCACTCACATAAAGCGGCCACTGGCCGCTCGAGTGCTAGAGTTAGGTCACGTGTCCGCCTCATCGCGCTCACACCTAATCACCACAAGCGCTGTTATACAGCCCATCTTAACCGGTCATGTTCCAAGCATAAGTGCTGTGCCCACTCGAACGCGCTCACACATTCCCACGAACATTCTGCCCCCGGCGCCGCTGCTGCGCGCCGCGCCACACACCACTTGTTCCCCGCTCACGGTGGCCGGGACCCCGAGTGTAGGGCCACACACCAAGCGTTCCTCGCTCGAAGCGGCAGGGACACAGTGTGTAGGGCGAGCACAAAGAGCCCGCCCCTCCCAGTCAGGCCATCGAACCCGCGAAGTGCGGAGTTCAGAGCCCGGAGGCCATTCTGCCCCTGGCAGCACACGCAAGGGCGTGGGAAGCCATCTCGGGTGTGTCAGAATGGGTGCTGAGAACAGTGAAGCGAGGCTATACTCTGCAATTCGCTCGCCGCCCTCCGCGCTTTTCTGCGCGTACAGAGACGAGAGTGAACGAGGAAGTAGCACACCTACTTTGAGCAGAAATAGCAACGCTGCTGTGCAAAGGGGCTATAGAACCGGTTCCCCATTCTATGAGCGAGTCGGGCTTTTACAGCCGTTATTTCCTAGTTCCAAAAAGGGATGGGTCGCTCAGACCGATTCTCGATCTGAGGCGTCTGAACAAAGCTCTCATGAAAAGACCGTTCAAGATGCTCACAGCCAAGCAGATCCTCGCGCACGTTCGCCCGAGAGACTGGCTTATCTCCCTCGATTTGAAAAACGCATATTTTCAAATCAGGATAATACCCCGTCACAGGCCATTCTTGAGATTCGCCTTCGACAGTCAGGTATATCAGTACACCGTCCTTCCGTTCGGCCTGTCACTGGCACCCCGTACATTTACGAAGTGCATGGACGCGGCCCTCGCTCCCCTCGCTCCCCTGAGAAGGCAGGGGATGCGGATTTTGAACTATCTGGACGACTGGCTCATTCTAGCACAGTCAGAAGCTGAGCTCCTTGCCCACAGGGCAGCGCTGCTCAGCCATCTAGACAGCCTGGGGCTCACGGTCATCTGTACCAAGAGCTCACTAGTGCCCACGCAGTCAACCTCTTTTCTGGGTTTGGATCTGGACACTGTGGCAATGTCAGCCTGCCTGTCACCAACGCATGGCTGTGTCCTTCCAGCCGGGCAGCACCGCACCTCTCAAAACTTTTCAGAGGATGCTGGGATGTATGGCCTCAGCTGCGGCAGTGCACCAGCTAGGTCTACTGCGTATGCGCCCACTGCAACGCTGGTTAAACGCCCAAGTGCCTCACAGAGCCTGGGCGTCCGGAGGCTTCCGAATCAAGGTGACTCAGAGCTGCACTTCAGCACTGAAGCCCTGGTTAGTAGCCGACTGGTACCAGCAGGGAGTGGCGATGGGGGCCATCTCACACCGCAAGGTTATCTCGACAGATGCTTCCACCTCAGGTTGGGGCGCTGTTTTCGAGGGCAGACCGGCCTCTGGCCTCTGGTCAGGCCAGGAGAAACTCCTCCACATAAACTGTTTGGAGATGATGGCGGTCGAGAACGCGCTCAGGCATTTTCTCCCTCTCATACGGGGACACCACGTGCTGGTCCGTTCGGACAATATGTCAGTGGTGTCGCACCTGAACCGACAGGGCGGCGTCAGGTCCAGATGTCTGGGCAATCTGACGGAACGCCTGCTCGTGTGGGCACTCGGCTCGTTGCGCTCGCTGAGGGCCGCGCACGTTCCGGGCCGCCTCAATGTCGGCCCGGACAAGCTGTCCAGGGGCCTCATTCCCCCGGGGGAATGGTCCCTGCACCACCAGACAGTCCAGCTTTTATGGCGCCTATTCGGCAGAGCGGAGGTCGACCTCTTTGCGACAAAAGAGAACGCCCGATGTTCCTATCGAAGAGCGAGGATACGCTGTCCCAGCCATGGCCCAGCCTCCCGCTGTATGCTTTCCCGCCGGTTTCCCTATTGCCTCAGGTCATAGCGAAAGTCAGGGAGACGCGCCGCCCGGTGCTCCTCATAGCGCCGCGCTGGGAGAACCAGGTTTGGTACCCAGAGCTGGTGAGACTGTCGCACTCACCCCCCGGCCAGTCCCGCTGAGAGCAGATCTCCTCTCTCAGGCCGAAGGGTCGGTTTGGCATCCCCATCCGGAGCGCTGGTCTCTGCATGCATGGGTGACCAACGGATACCCGTTGACCTGCCCGAAGGGGTTGTGAATACGATCACACATTCTAGAGCCCCCTCGATGAGGCGGCTATATAGTTCTAGGAAGGAACGAGCTCGTTATCCGTTTCCCCAGAGGAGCTAGACGGATGAATCCCCCGCGACCCCCCTCGGCGACCCCCCTCACATTCACTGAATCAACGCAGTGATGAGGCATCTGCTGTTTATGTTTTTGGAAGTTTTATGAAGACATTCTTTAAAGTCCCCCTGCAGTCATTAATTTTATCTCTTAAAACTTATCTTTGATAATCAAAATGACATATTTCAACTTTTTTCATATGAAAATAATGTAACTCTACACCCTTGCTTCATTTAGTATACATGGGACCATCAATATGCAAATTAGCCCCCCCACCAATGTTCCTTCTAATTGTTTTTCTTGCTGAGCAAAAATTTTCCTATAGCGCGGACATTTTTTGTTACCTGAGGCCAAAAACATTTTTTATACCAGACCTATACAGCATGTTCACACACAAATCATGCAGTTGTAACTTTTAACTTTGTGCTTTTTCGCACACACACAAATACGTCACTCGCACACAAAGAGCGGAGATTGCGCTGCTCACACACAGAAACATTCAGGAACATTCAGAAATGTATCAACTCTGCTCCACGTCTTTTAATAAAATATTAAATGAAAAGCTTTGTTACTAAATTTTAATTTCTTGGCAACGAGGAGACAACATCGCTATTTTTATGTAATTAAACCCACAGAATATCTCTCTCTCTTTCTCTCGACTATTCAAATAAATTCTATAATTAATTTATTCAAATTCATGTCATCTTTATCTCTGTCTGATTTAAAGCGGGCAGAATGATTGATCTAACAAGCTGTAACTGACTAATATGGTCAAATATTGTGCTGCAAACATCAATATCAGTTGTCAATGCTGGCAAATGACCATGGCATAAGCGGGATAATCCACGGCTAGCTTTACATTAAACGATGATGTGCCCATCATCAATTTGTCCAAAACCTTGTTTTCCGCATGAGGACGTGTTAGAGAAGAAGCGAGGTGGAACAAGAACTCAAAAGAGTGAAGTCATCTGTAGAATCATGGCGATGCTCTTCTGTATGCCATTAGCGGAATGTCAATGTATGTATTGAGACAATCGATTGTTTTTGGAGACTAAATACTGTCTTTTGCCTGAATGATTGGCCATCATTGTGATAATAGTTTATGTATAGCCTTCAAATGATTGCTTTTGGAGGCCGATTGCTGTCTGAATCGACCATCAATAATAGCGATTGTTTATTATAGCTTAGCGATGTAGCATCTGTTTATGTATGGACAAGACTGATTGTTCTGTGAACGATTGGCAATCAACGTACTTTCCGTGTATAGAGAAAAAAAAAACTGTTTAAAGGCTATAAAAACTTTTTTTTGTATATAGCTTGGTTTTGTGTGAATTTAGTAATGAAAACACCAAAACAGATTTAAAGTTTTTTTTTTTTAATCAAACACCAACTTTTAACATTGTGAAATAGTTTGTTATTATTTTACATTTTTTAAAGAATGGTTTGTATGTGACACATGTAAAAGTAACTGTAACATCTTTCTCTAGCCCTCATCATTTTGTTACCAAGCACTTTTGCACTTTGGAGTTGTTGCAGGCAACTTTATTATTCTTTTTTTAAATAATAAAAATATGTAATGCGAAAAACATTTCCATTCCAATATACTTCAGCATATATATATATATATATATATACATTTTTTTTTTTTTTTTTTTTAAGTGTCTTTTTTCAATACTCCAAAGGGTTTAGGAAAGACAACAATTTGAGTTCAAGCATGCCATTTTCCTGTTTTGGGCTCAAAAGGGATCAAGAGGTTAATTGAACGCATCAGATGCCAAAAGCACAATCAGTTCTTGCTTTGTCCTTTTGTAGTGAATAATGTCAGTAGTGAATCTGCTGGAAATTTTACTCTCTTCTATGTCCCAATCATGCACAACCTCTGTCAGCGCCTCAGCCACCACATCTTCAGTGTTGTTCTCTGAATGTTGTTGTGTCGAGACATTTTATGTCCAGTTTCCAACCCTCTAAAATATAATGGACTGTCACAGACATGTAGGGGGTCATTACATGTCTCTAATATCTGCAGAGGGATTTTATTCTTATTCTTATTCTTATTATTATTACTACTATTATTTTTATTACTACTACTATGACAAGTAGCCTACATTTTAGTATACAATGGAAATATAGGGGAGAGCGGGACACAACCTAACACTTTTTGACTTTCTTAGTTTGTGTAAATCCACTTGTGGTTCAGAGTATTTATTTTTTCCCACATTAATTGCACACATGTCTAGTACAATTATGTGGTTTTGTTTCATTAATACAGTGTATACTTTTTTCTTGATTTACCCCAAAAGAATGGAAGTGAAATGTGACAACGTGCCCCAGGTGGGGTACATTGTAACATGTGAGGGGCACATTGTAACATGAGCATATGACAGCTTAAAATGTTATCTGATCTAATCAAAAAAATATCCAAGACAAACTAAAATATGTTGTCAATAAAATACAATTATTAACTTTTTCAAATAAAATAATGCCCTTTTTTCAATCATCAGAAATAAACAAAAAGTTTGACAACAAACAGACCTCAAAACATAGCTATACAGAATAGTTCAAAACATAATAATAATTAAGCATTTCTGATCATTGACTCACAGTCTTTATTCACCTTTTTCTTGTGGTATCGCAATATAATTCATAAAATAGAATATAATAATAGGGCCACAATGTAACGCAGTGTTACAACGCACCCCACCTGCGCAACTGAGATTTAACCGCTGCTTGTGTCTTCTGCTGGCTAGATCAGCATTAAAGAAATATATCAACTGTTAAATAACAGATATAATATTAAAATAATATCAGATTTGTATTATTTTAAATAAACACAAAAACAGAGATGAAAAATAAACTTAAGAAATTTTCTTTTGCTATGGTTAAATAAATGTTCAGTGATATCTTCTAAAGATAATTTTCTTCTTCTTTTCTAAATAAGGCTGATATGGCAACTAGTAAATACACTACGTTTCATCATCTTGGCATGTGTGGAAAGTGTTAAACCATGTTTGTTACAGCTAACCCCTGCAATAACCCCAAAAGTATGTGAGGCAGACGAAACTACACTGCTCATTCACAGGCACCCGAAATATGCAGAGCAGACTTCATATTTAAATTAAAGGGGTGGTAAAACACATTCTTTCGAAGGCTTTATTGTGTTTGTGGGGTGCACTGTAACGTGTTCATGCTTCGTTTTTAAAAATTGCATTATTTTTCATATATTTTACCTTTATTCTACACTGCTCTCTCCCTCCTTGTAAAAACGGTCTGATGGTTTCCGGGTTGTATGAAGCCAGTCCCTCAAAAATACGCAATGGGTTCAGATTGGTTAGCTGGCCCAGTGTGTTGTGATTCGCTAACCACCTAGTGCACGTTTGTCGGAAACGTCACGCCCCTTACCTTTACCGGTAGCCTCAGGCTACTAGCCTGTGCTTTGGGTAGTACAATGGCGTCAATAAAACCATACCAATTTGAGCCCGAATCAGACCCAGACAATTTTAGTGAAGATGATAGAGCAGAACCTGTTCAGTCCTCAAGAGTAGAGACTGCGGATCTATAGTGATCGCTACTGAATGGCACCGTTACTTTTGTATTTTTAGAACGATTTGCCAAATATCTGTCGCAAGAATGAACTCTAAACATTGGCTTTACTAGTATCCAAATCAAACACAGAACCATGTTTAGCATGCTTGTAGATAAACAATACATAAAAGCTCTAATCAAAGAATCATTTACACTAATGCCAAGTTCACTGTTGAGATTTTAAAAAAAAGTTTGTAATGTTAGGTGTTTGTCGGATAACGTTAAGTATGAATGATATTTAACAAACTGGTTTGCAGAGCCAAACAGCGTTGTCATCTGTTTACTTCCTTGCTACAATGTACAATTAACAATACAAACTATTACAGGAAAACACATCGCCGAAAAATAAATCATACTTACAGGTTGTGGCCCGTAAACAACTTCTGTTTTTAAATCCATCTTTCAGGACAAGCCGTTGTGCGAATCCTTCATTGATCTCACGAAGATTGTGGAAGCTTCCTGCGTGAAATATGCAGCGGGAGCCGCGCACGCCTGTCGTGCATTCACACACTGGCAGCTTTTGTCTCGCGCAGCTGAACCGCGGCTCATGTATTGCAAATACAGACGAATATTGCCCATTATGTCACATTTTCCGGTCTTCTCCTCCGACCCCTGTCTGTCTCGTGCTTTGATTTATGATGGGCAGCATATATCTGCTGCAAATGCGACCTGTTCCCCTCTGTCTCATACACACATGCATATAACATACTGTATGTTAAATGCACTGCAACGCACCGCCATCACTAGGAAGGCTGAACAAAGTGGACCTGCAATCCGTATGAAAATAACAGCGTTTACACTCCAGCCTACTAACTAGCCTACCACAACAACGCTTCCCTGCGGCGATACAAAATGGCCTCATCCCCCCTTATTTCATATTCTCGGAGGAGGGGTTTATGTAAATATTGGGGTTGGTGATGTCAGCACACCCTGGAGGAATGTCTGTAGTCCCTACCGGCCGTTTGCTGTAGTCCTTAGAAATTGATTTCTTTAAAAGCAAATATCTCCCTTTGCTTTAAACTTTGAACGTTGTAACTTTGCAGATGTTGTTTATGCTCAAACAGCAACATTACACACAAGCTAAAGTTAGAAAAGTGAAATCGTGTTTTACCACCCTTTAAGCACATACACGAAGGGCCTTATTTTAACAATTTAAGCACATGGTCTAACGCACACGGGGCGTGTCCGAATCCACTTTTGCTAGTTTAAAAATGGTCAGCGCCCGATGCATGGTCTAAAAGGGTTGTCCATATTCTCTTAATGAGTAATGGGGCATAACAAAACAATCAGAGTCTCATCTCCCATTCCCAGGTTTTTTGCAGTTTGGATCCCACGATTCCATCCGTTTTTTTTCCTGTATCAAGAAGTCACACAGCTCTACTACTAGGATATGCTCCTAGCGCTATGCCCACGCTGTGCAAAGGCACTGTTTTCAGAATCGAAAGTTATGAATTTCACATGGTTCCAGAATTTTAAAAAAATAAAACAGAAACCCAACCCCAAGTTATCGATTCCCAACCCTACTTCTTTTGGTGCTAGTTTAGCAGCCAAGTTTGTCATTTGAGACTCTCTTACAGGCACAACTTTTGTGCAAAGTTTGCAGATTTCTTAAGGCCCTTTCACACCAGATGCATAACGGCGAATAGTTCGTGTCAAAACCATTCACATCAGCTGCGACGCGAGTTTGCGACGTCTGTGACGTTTCAGAACTCCAACTTTCCAAAACATTTGCGGGTTCAGCTGAGAAAACTCAGACTCATTCAGTGAAGACAAGCTTTTCATTTTATTTAAAAGACCGAAAAGAAGGTATTGGGTGCACGGTGCACCCAGTCTTAAAGAACAGAGAGTCTGAAGGAGAGTATGCTAATTAGGGTTGGGCATCGAGAACCGGTTCCAACTTGGAACCGTTTAAAAAATAACGATGCCATTGGAATCGTTTAGAAATTTTGTTTTCGATTCCGATCATCGGTTCCAAACGCGCAAGTTTTCGGAAGTGCTTGCCGCGCCCGTTTGTTCTGTTGCAGCCATGGAGCACGGTAAGCGTCGCTCAAAAGTGTGGTTTTATTTCACTTTTTAAAAAAAAGCCTGGGTCGGCACAGTGCAACACATATGACAAACTTATTTCTTGCACGGGAGGATGCACTACAAATATGAGTGTAGCGTGTTTGAAATGCTGCGCAGGTCTGTCCTCCTCGGGCAACCCTGCGCTAACCAACGTTATTAAAGGGATAGTTCACCCTGAAATGAAAATAAAGCCTTCTTTTACTTACCCTGATGTTGTCCCAGTGCCCTATGTCCTATGACATTTAAAATACTGTTCCTGCACGCGCTCCTATGGCAGTGAATGGCGATCAGCTAAAACATTACACAAAACAAACAAATGTATCACGCAACGATACAGGGAGACGCGCGCCACATGGAAAGTGTTCAGGGGGCACACTATAAGGTTTTGCCAGAAAGAAACCGTATTATTCAGTCAAAACACTGAGCTCGGCCGTTATTCTGAGCGCGCTCCTCTGTGTGCACTATGAGCCGTCAGCAGCCGCCAGCGCTCATGCCTACTATAATAACTCGCACTGTTGTCATTGCACCCACGATAAGCACACACACACACACACACACACACACACACACACACACACACATAACCATTTTGAGAAATCAAGCTCAATAGAAAAAAACGCAATTCTCGTCTTTTCTATAACGTATATGATAAGAAATAATACTAATAATATAACCTCCTTAAGTGAATATTGTGTACCGGTTGTCATGATAATATTGCACGAGGCTACTGCGGCTTAGAGTGCGCACACAGGAACACGCGCATTTGAACAACAGCTGGGTGAGTAAAAGATGGCTTCATTTTCATTTCAGGGTGAACTAACATTATCCCACCTCGTCATAATCAGGTAAGTGATTGTAGTGTAATAACAAAGCCCTTGACCAAATTGCGAATTGTGGTGAACAACAACGTTACTGAAATTATTTTTCCCCCTCGTAGATAAATGTAGCTATACGCAAATTGCTCACGCTAGTAGCAGTCCTAATATGACTGCTGTTAATGCTATTGTTAAACCGGGACTCGGTGTGAAACTCCATTCACCTTTGCAGCAAAGCAAGTGAAAATGCCAGCGGAGAAAGTCCCAAAACTAAAACTCATTATTGAATCAAAATACAATTTTCCTCTGTGAAATGAGCCTGTGACATGTTGTGACTCCACCCCTCAAAGAATCGGAATCGAGAATCGAAAAGAACCGGAATCGAAACTAAGAATCGGAATCGGAATCAGAATCGTTCAAATCAAAACGATGCCCAACCCTAATGCTAATCTTGTACAGGAGCTAAAACTTTATCATGGCCGGTTCCACACTTACTTTCAAATGTCCGTGGGACAATTTGAGGAGCTCTTCCAGACACAGTAGCACCGCATCTGACGAGACAAACACACACTCCAAGAACCAATCGATTCAGAGTCACATTGTAAACATTTAAGCCACAGTCTTACTGACGGAAACACACTCACTTTCTATAGTCGCGGACACAATTAGGTTAGAAAAAAATCAACGAGTTTTAACTCAAAAGGTTATGATATCGTTGTCTGTAGCCTACAGTGGGCAAACACCGCTTTATCTGTACAGTTGTAAACACAACTTCAGCTGTAATCTCGTGAAAAATGCGATACCTGGCAAAGGTTAATGTTGAATGAATAGCTAATGGCATCAACTGGACATTTCGTGACCTTTGTTTCCTTGTATGTGATTGGATTTAAGCCTTTTCTGTCGCTGCGAGTGTTAAAAAAATCGATGTTGAAACGAAAAAAATAAACATAGTTTTTTTGCCATTGCACATTCGTGTTCGGTGTGGAAGCACTCATTACATTTACATTTACATTTATGCATTTGGCAGACGCTTTTATCCAAAGCGACTTACAGTGCCCTTATTACAGGGACAATCCCCCTGGAGCAACATGGAGTAAAGTGCCTTGCTCAAGGACACACTGGTGGTGATCGCTGGGATCAAACCAGCAACCTTCTGCGTATCAGTTCAGTGGTTTAACCCACTAGACCACCATCTCCATCTCCATCTTCATTACACAAACAGCTGATCAAAAAATAAAACCATCGCGCGTCCAGTGTGAAAGGACCTTTAAAGGGATCACCCTCAAGTCATCATAGGTGTATATGACTTTCTTCTTTCAGACGAATACAATGCTCAAAAAAGTGCATCCATCTATTATAAAAGTAATCCACACAGCTCCAGGGGGTTAATAAAGGCCCATTTGTGTGGCCATTGTGAGTGCTGGTCTGAAAACGAGGTGTGTTCAGGCGCATTGTTGGCTCGTTGATATTTTGAGGAAACTGAAAACGACTGCGCCATTGACCAACTGAAACCTGGTCTAAAGTCAATAGCGCAGTATTTTTTGTTATTTAAAGGCCGCGTTAGCAATATGCACCTATAGGCGGGTGCACAATGCGCGTACACTGCTTGTTACACACACAGGGACGTGCAGCAGCACACAAACATGCCAAATATAAAAAATAAAAGGATTACAATATAAAAGATTATTATTGTGTGCCATGTCATAATGGATAGTCATTGCATGTATCAGAATGACCTATTTGCAGAAATTGGCTACTTATTTAACCAATCGTGGCAATACACACTAGGGATGGGCGATATGGACTTAAAAATGTATCCCGATATTTTCTAGTATTTATTGCGATAACGATATCGATGACGATAAATGTAGTATCATTCCCCATGTTTTTGGATACAAGTGAAAGCTGCATGCATTCTTGCGAGTTTCAGAAAAACAAACAATCATCTAAAGTAAAACGTACATGTCATCAAATAGGCTCCTATAATACATAAAAAAAAATATATATATATATATATATATAATTAATAATTTTTTTATGTAAAATTCCACACCAGCCTTTTCAGAAATGGAAAAGTTGCAGATATAATTGTCTTCTGTAAAAGTGCAGGTAATGTTTAAATAGTGCAACTGTGCTAAAAAACATCACACAATACAAACAATAATAATTCAAATCAATGACAAGTTTTACATGTAAACCGATTCTGTATTTATTCATACACTCATGGTGCAAACAGTGGTAAAAATAGCAGAAACAGCAAAAGTAATTATCCCAAAAATGTCTTCAGATTACAAAAAAGTTGAAAATAATGATTTAATGATAGAACTTCAGTAATTTGAGTTGATAAGATAATAATACCACGAATTCTTCTACTGATAAAAATAAACTGGACTAAGGAATAATGAGCTTCTGGGTTCATGAATATTAATCATGTTGTCAGCGCTCATTCAAACTGATTTGCTGAAATCAAAACAGGCACAGTAATAGGTGCACGCCAGCCAATGAGATTCCCGTTTGTGCATTCGTTTTTTCCTGTTCATGAAAGGCTGAATAATTCCAAATAAACGCCATTATTTTACAGGAAAATACAACACAGGATATTGTTTACATGTAGCACATCAATTCTGTGTGGTATAAGACTCTCTCGCTCTCTCTTTGAGTGTGTGTGAAACACTGAGCGCTCTCAGTCGCGCGCCTCACACTAGTGTTTACTGTGCGTCAAATACACTGCGCATTCATTGAGATCAACTGAAATAGTATGCTTTACCGATCGATTGAGAAGGACTGAGCGCTTAAGATATTCGCTCTAAGTGCTCAGCGAGTGAAAATACATCTGTATGTACAGGTTCAGATTGCCCTCAGGTAGCCCCTCGTTTAGCTATGAACTCTTCCGCAGCTTCCGCCATGGTTGTTTTCGCTCTGCACGTGAGATGCGGATTCAGTGCCGATGCGGCTCTTAGGGCACCGAGTGCTGTGAGGGCACTACAAGAAAATTCTCTCTCCAACCCCCGTTCAGCTATACAAATTGACGAACGCAACCACCGCGGCCATCATAAAGTAAACGCTTTAAGCATCAAGAGACGGCCAGCGGTGGCACGGTGCGGATGGGTCGCACTATCAACTAGGCTTTATCATTATTATCGCGGGAAGACAAATTCTTATCGTGGGGAGAATTTTTACCGGTATATCGCAAACGATAAGATATCGCCCATCCCTAATACACACATGTATTTAAACTGACTCGTCAGGTTGAGACTGTCTATATTCCGCCATGTAAATAGCAATCTGCCATGGTGCAAGCACAACTGGCTTTTAAAGGAATTGGGAGATGACACTCTGGTTGGTTTATTGCACGTTATGTCCAAAACATACCCATTACTCATTAAGAGAATAGGGACAACCCTTTTAGACCATGCGCTAGACGCGGCGACCATTTCTCCTGTTGTTAAACTAACAAAAGTAGATTCGGACACGCCCTTAGTGCACTTGCGCTCTGCGCTTTAGACCATGCGCTTAGATAGTTAAAATAAGGCCCTTCGTGTAAGTGCTTAAATGTACTTTTAATGGCGCAAAATTAATGTAAACACAGTCAGTTATGTATTAAGGGATTAAACAGACAGGATAAACCCCATTTTATATTTCAAAAGAGATCTGTGCATTAGTGTGAATGCAGCTTATTAGATCTTCCGCTGTCTATGATGTCCTCAGTAATAATCAAATATCAGTAAAGCTGAGAGAGATTTACATTAACATTCCTTTGATTAACATTAAAAACAGACAGCAGCAGGTATATTAGGCTGCTGTCACTTTAAGACAATTCATGGATCCAATATACTGATACTGTTACACATGCGTTTTCTATCTGTTTACGTTCACTTAAGACAAAACCAACTGTTTACTAGGATACTCGCCAAGACGGGCATTTGTAACATAATTTTGTGTGAAATTTTCCGTTCAACCGCATGAAGATGTGAAAGAGCTCAATTCTGTGCAAGCTATCTTTCGCATCTTCTTGCGCTTATGTTTAAATTGGCATGGCTAAAAAAACGTGCAAAATTATAAACTTTCATGATAATACAGCACTGGCCCAATGGGGACAATGACAGTTCTGTCAACTCTTGGCCATCGGGCAGTCCTGTCGACCCCTGCATTTAGATCTAGCATGCAAATTTTCTTTACGTGGCATTAGGGGTGTGACGGTTAGTATATAACCGTGAGACCGACGGTTATAGTTAAACACCGTCATTAGAACTCTATAACCGCCAAAACCGTGTTATTAAAATATTTTTTACAAACAAAAATTGTATCAGCTGACGAGGGAAACGGAGGCGGAGTTAGTGGTGCTTCGGAGGCTGCTACTGCTGCAGATGATTCGGGAGAGGTCTGTGCACCACCCCCTACCAAGAAGAGAAATCTTGGAGATCTCCTCAATAAACGGAGATCTCAAATCTCTGCCAGCGCGCGCTCTGATCGGCAAAGGGGCAGAGATTTGAGATCTCCGTTTATTGAGGAGATCTCCAAGATTTCTCTTCTTGGTAGGGGGTGGTGCACAGACCTCTCCCGAATGCCACGTAAAGAATCTCAGAATCTCCCATAGTGTAACCCGCTATCTCCAAGAACAACAAATTGACTCAACGGCTAATCCACTAGCATGGTGGAGAGACAATGAAATGCGCTATCCGCTCTTGGCAAAATTGGCACGGAAATACATGTGTATTTGTGCTACAAGCACAGCATCAGAGCGAGTTTTCAGCACTGCGGGAAACATAGCTACCCCTGTCAGATCGTCACTGAAACCTAGTAAAGTGAACATGTTGGTGTTCCTGTCACGGAACTTGGAAAAATATTAGGAATGTAATTAGGAATGTAAAATGTTAAAATTGTTTCCTGTATTTAGAATTTAAGTAGCCTACTTGTTTTAAAGGACTAGTTTACTGTGTGATTTATTTAAAACAAAGCATGTTCATTGCAAAGGTTTTTTTTGTTAAGGATTTGTTTACTGGGTGTTTACTGGGTGTTATAAATAAAGTTATAGCAAGTAGCTAATCAGTGTCCCCCCCCCGACGACGGTTATGTTACGAACCGTCACATTTGACTCACATCATAACCGTCATCACCAATTCTGAAACCGGCACACCCCTACGTGGCATGTGTGAAAGGCTCTCTCTTTCTCCCACGTTGAGAAAAGCTCAGCAGGCAATGAATGAAATTAAATTATATCTGCGCTAAACTTATTTTTTTGCCTCTAACTCAATCACAGGCAACTGAAATCATAAAAATTACTAGCCATTGACTAATAAAAATTTTTTTTTTGTCACCTAGCTTGAAATTTGGTTGTATATGCTCGTGATTTACTTGCATTGTAGAGGGTTGCGCACAGAGATAGAACAGGTATCGTTTGTTAAATTAGATTAGATTAGATTAAACTTTATTGTCATTGTGCAGAGTACAAGTACAGAGACAACGAAATGCAGTTTGCGTCTAACCAGAAGTGCAAAAAAAGCAGAAAAGTGCAATGTTAAATATAAAGTATATGACAGTACAGTATAGTTGGTTTACAGAAAGTGTTTTAGAGTAACATAAGTATAATATAACAATAAATATGGTGTAATATTATGTGCAATGTAATTAGAGTAATAAAGATATATACAGTGTATTAACCCCTTAAACCCGAAGTGTCCCGGCCCTTCGGGTTAAAAAAATTCGCGGGGGGGTTACTAAGCAACTACTGAATGTAATAACATAAAGTATCATAGGTATCATTTTACATAGGTATCATTTTAAAGCTTAGAATCTCAGCTTTTCAATGCATCTATCCATTTTGGGATACTCTAAACGAGCGCTGAGTTATTCATCTAAATCGGAGTGTACCGCCCGCGGGCGCCACCTAGCTGTGAAAAAATTAATTGTCATATATTTCAAAACTACTGCATTGATCAACACAAAATATGTGTCATTTGAAAGCTGAGAGTCTAAACTTTAAAATGAATGTAGCCATTATGATTATCTCCAATGTAGTGTTGAGTTATTTGCTGATAAAATGAAAAAAAAAAAATCATAATTTATGGGATGGGGGGGGGGGGGGGGGGATTATTATGTACTTCAATGTGTCAAAAACATCATACAGCTCAGATAGTCATGTGTCATATCTCATTTGAAAGGTCTCACTGAGTAGAACACAACAAGCCTAATTGTTTTGGGCTTTGACTGAATTTTCAGCGAGTTTTTGTCAGTTAAGTCCTGCAAGACCCATATGTAAATAATATACTGATGCGGCATTCACGTGGCGTTTTTCACTCGTCTCTTCATGAAACGTGGAAAATGGCACATCGTTATTTACAGCAGACTCTCACGATTAAAAAGAGACCAATGACACCATAATCCATCTCTTAGATCTTAAAATATCCCTCTTTAAAGTAGAACACAAACAAAACAGCACCAAGCCAATGAGCGGAGTAAAAGAAAGCAGTTGCTAACACTTGGCGTTTTCACTCATAACTTCATGAAACATGACCCGATCGTTAAAAAGGACACATCCCTATTTACAGCAGACTCTCATGATTAAAAAGAGACCAATGATACCATAATCCGTCTTTTAGATCTTAAATTGGTGTATGTCACTCAGAAAACAACAGTTTTAAAATGCTTTCGGGAGTCAAGGTCTGAACAAAAAGGCTACTTTGTTCCAAATGCTGTAACTTTGGACTACTTTATGCTATCACCACAAAATTTGATCCAGATGTAGACCACATATAGGGGAACATCACCAAAAAAGAATTAACCTGCTACCGTATTGTCTTCCTGAGTTATTGCATGTAAAATAAGAAAAATATGAAAAATTATAAAAAAAATAAAAAAATGTTTTGTCTTTTATCAGCAGTTTCTCAGCAATAGATTGTCCAAATGTAATAATAATCTAAAAATATAGAAAGTTTGCTAACACATGATATATACTTTTTGACTCTCCTTGTTGTAGTTTTGAAGTTATGAGTCTTTAAATCTGTGTATGTCATTCAGACAAAAAATCTCTAAAAATGCCTTCAGGGCTTAAGGGGTTAACAATATATTATAAGAAAAACTGAGTAAAATGGATATTGGTATGAACCATATAGACAGATATGTACAGTATGTACAGCTATGTGCAGTGTGGTAACAGTACCATTGGAGTGCAGAAAGTAAAATTATGAGGGTAGTAAGATTGGGGGCTTAGTTGGTTGGTTGTAACCGGGATGCAGAGCTAGAGTTCAGTAGGGTGACAGCCACAGGAGAGAAGCTTCCTCTGAACCTGCTGGTTTGGGTGCGGAGAGACCTGTAACGTCTTCCGGAGGGGAGTGGGGTGAACAGTCTGTGGTTGGGGTGAGAACAGTCTTTGATGCTGCGCGCCTTACACAAGCATCGCTTGCCCTGGATGGCCTCGATGGAGTGGGAGTGAGGAACCGGTGATGCATTGGGCAGCTTTCACCACCCTCTGCAGTGCTTTACGGTCGTATGCAGTGCAGTTTCCATACCAAACTGTGACACAGTTAGTAAGGATGCTCTCGATGGTGCAGCGGTAGAAGTTCACCCGGATCTGAGGAGACAGGTGGACCTTCTTTAGTCTCCCCAGAAAGAAGAGATGCTGGTGAGCCTGCTTGATCAGGGTAGAAGTGTTGAGGGTCCAGGAGAGGTCTTTAGAGATGTGGACACCTAGAAACTTGAAGCTGGAGACACGCTCCACCTCAGTTCCGTTGATAAGAATGGGGGTGTGTGTGCCAGCTTTAGACTTCCTGAAGTCCACAATGAGCTCTTTGGTCTTCTCGATGTTGAGAGCCAGGTTATTGTCACTGCACCACAATGTTAGGTGCTGGACCTCCTCCCTGTAGGCCGTCTCATCATTGTTGCTGATGAGACCAATCAACGTAGTGTCGTCTGCAAACTTCACAAAGGTGTTAGAGTCATGTACAGGTGTGCAGTCATATGTGAAGAGGGAGTAAAGAAGAGGACTCAGCACACAACCCTGTGGTATGCCGGTGTTTAGGGTGATGGTTGAGGAGGTGTGATTATTTAACCTAACAGACTGAGGTCTGTTGGTTAGGAAGTCCAGAATCCAGTTACAGAGGGAGGTATCGATGCCCAGTTCATTAAGTTTTATGATCAGTTTGGAGGGGATGATGGTGTTGAAAGTAGGGGTGCACCGATCCGATATTAGGATCGGATATCGGCCGCAATACTGACAAAATAGCTGGATCGGGGATCGGAAAAATGAACAGATCCACAAGCCGATCCAGGTGTTTCTTTCGTCGCAGCAGAACCTACATCATTCGTCAGCTTCACGTGTGTCGCATGCTAGAAGCAACATGGAGCGAGCCAGAGAGTCCGGTGTGGAGGAGATATTTCACGCTTGCCACGCCAACTAGTTCGTCGCTGTTTGCAATGTCTGCAAAGTAACTTAAATGTTTCGAGGGGAGGTGGTATTACTGCAAAGTCAGGGTCTTTCCTGCATTGAACATTTTTTGACGGCCGCCAAAGCCTAATTTGATGAGTTTTTGTGATTTACGAGTGATGTAGAATAGATGCTGCGCTTGTGACTGAGTGACAGAGAGCTCCTCCCCCGCGCACACTCTCTGGGTCTTCAAAATAACAAGTGTTAGCTGTTAGCTCTCTCATATTTCACATATTAATCCAAATCAAAAGGTCGGAAGACCGAAACCATGTTGCACGTGACACATTCGGACAATTTTGTCCTTGAATTATCACTGGGTGTGAATTGCGCTCAAAAAACATTGACTCTTCTCTGACCAGCTGACATAAAGCATACTTTCAATAAGCGGGAGACAAATTCTATTCAGTTATGAAGTGTTTTCTGTATGTTGGCATCTTTCACGATGTTCTAACAGACGGGATTCACACACAACGCGTCTGCTAATGTCCAATTCGCGACCTAATGACTCCTTTGAACCGAATCATTTTAACGACTGGTTAGAACAACTGATCTGTCCAACACTGAACTCATGAATCAGTTTATTAATTTACTCAGAACACATCTGAAATGAGAACACAAGTGTGCTTACCCAATTAAGCAAGAGTTGGTAGTAAGAATTATTTTTAATTATCAACAGTATTTCAGCTTATTTCTGTTGAACGTGTAGTAAAATAAATGGGCCTAGCCTACAATCATTTAGACTGGAGTGAGGTGAAACCAGAACAAAGTTGTTATTAGCTAGCTGATAATTTGTATTAAATTGCATATGGCAGAAAATTTGACTATTTGTTAATTTGTAATGCTACTTTTTAATATTGATATGATTATATACCAAAACAATTATCTGTAGTGTAAAAAATGTTTGGTAACTGTCAGATTACTATTGTATGTTTGACCAATACACTGTTTTTTGTTTCCACTGCTACATTTTATTTATTTAAAGAAGTTTGATTACATTCTATTTTAGATTTGAATGCACAATTGTTTTTTTTAAATAAATAAGAATTCAACACTTTACATACATCTGTTATTTTGTCTTCGTTATAGGGCTGTCAAAATTGCTCAAAAATGACGTTCGAATATTCCCTCTAAAAAAAACACGAATATTCGAACTATTCGAACATCTGGTTGCGCATTTTGTCAATGACGCGCATTACGTCAATAACAGGACAAATGAATACAAAGAGACATAACTACTTGTATAGGTAGTCTATTTAAGTTTAAACATATTTGACAACGTATTACCTACACAAAAACAAGTAAATCAACTAATGGCCAAGACCGCAGACCTCACACTCTCTTGCCCTCACCCTCACGCTCTCTGCGCATAATGGTTTAAATGAACAAACACATTTTGAGTGCTGATCAAGAGTTTTGTGCAAGCAATTTAAGGTCGCGACTCTTGTCCCAAATATAGCAGGCTTTATTCAGTGATTGAAACAAATATTAATTGAAGTTTTACAGCATATTGAACACTCCGAGCGAGCTGTGCTGTGGTAAACATGGAACTTTTCCTTGTCATGAAACGGTAAATAATCAAACCAGTGGAAGCAGTGCATTTATCCTTTATTCATGCAATATCTCTTCAGTCAGTACAGTAGCCTACACTTTAGTAATGTTAGGGTTATGGTACCTCGGCTCCACTGCTCGACAGAACTCCCTGAAGCCTGCCCCATCCACCACACTGATCGCTCTCATGTCCTTACAAATGAACAAAATTAATTTCTCCGTTACGGCCTCTTGTCTCGACAAAGAGCTTGTGGCGGGCGATGCAAAGTAAGGGTGGTCCAGTTTGCACATACAAATTAGTTGCTTATATTTACAAAATGAGCCTACAAAAGCATAAACAAGCTAATAAAGAAAAGCTCACGAAACAAAGTGAAAACTCACGAAAGTGTTTAGTGAAATTAGGAAACATTTAAGAGATCATAAATTTAGTTGTACAAGTTAACATTACATTTCTACATACATTTTGTTCTCATGTCACAAGTAATATCAAGGTTTACTTTGATCTGTTTTACATGATTCTTTTGTAGTGTGGTTTTCGGTGAAGTGTACTAAAATAAATATCGTCACCTGTGTACATTAGCCCACTTCTTCTCTACGCTTTTTCCTGATGGTTTATAGAACAATTACTCCGAGTCGCCCTCTGTCGCTTCAAAGAATAGCACAATGGTCAAGTATAAACTAAACGCCTCGTCCGTTTGGGGAGGAGCGCGCACAGTCAGCGGGGGCTCGCGCCATAGACAGTAAAGGCTCGCGCTGCGGAGCCAGGCGAAAGTATAAAACAAGGCTTCAGGCCGCTAGCGCGCCCACTCGCAAAGCAGACAGCCACGCCTCTACTATCGCGGGCGTTTTTTTTTTCCACTTTTTTTTAAAATTCGAATATTAATTTTCCCCTTCGAAATTCGTTTTTTAAAAACTATTCGAATATATATTCGAATTTAGAATATTCGTTGACAGCCCTACTTCGTTATGTTTAGTTAGTAAAGTCTGGTGCCTTTAGTCTCTTCAAGAAAGGTATAAGGTGGAAGATGTACAGTTTATTATTAATTCAACAATAGTATCGGATCGGTATCGGGTATCGACAGATACACAAAGCCCAGGCATCGGTATCGGTATCGGGACTGAAAAAGTCGGATCAGTGCACCCCTAGTTGAAAGCCGAACTAAAGTCAATGAACAGCATTCTCACATAGGTGTTACTATTATCAAGGTGGGACAGGGCAGTGTGAAGTGCCGTAGAGATGGCATCCTATGTGGTCCTGTTCTGATGGTAGGCGAATTGAAAGGGATCCAGTGAGGGTGGTAAGTAGGTCTTGAGATGGGCCAGGATCAGTCTCTCGAAGCACTTCATGATGATGGGGGTAAGTGCAACTGGACGGTAGTCATTAAGGCTTGTTGCAGTGGAGAATTTTGGCACCGGCACGATGGAGGTGGTTTTGAAGCACGCGGGGACAACTGCTTGGGCTAGTGACAGATTAAATATGTCAGGGTCAGCAGCCTTACGTGCATTAGTCCTGCTCAGTGCTGCATACACTTCGATGGTGGAGAGTGTGAGGGGCTGGTGATCTGCAGAGACCACAGCCTTGATGGGCACCTCCTTGTCGACCCTATCAAAATCTAATTTAAAGTAGGGATGCACTGATGTATCGGTCGCCGATATTTATCAGCCGATTTTTTTAATCAATTTACAACCATCGGCATATCGGCTATATCATGAGAGAGGCCGATATAACAAACCGATGGTTTATTAATGAACTGCGTGAAGGCACTGAGCTGTGTAATGTCTGCTGCATAATCCAAGATTATATGTAATATTCCTGCTGCGCTGCTGTCTGTGTTTTAATGTTTATCAAACAACAAAAGACCAACAAACCAAAAAATAAATTGCGCACTACTCTTGACTAAACTTTCATAAGGATTCTGTGAAGAATGTTCGTGTGGGGAGAAGGAAGAAGGCGGGGTCGGTGAGACTGGGACTTGCGGTTTCTTTATTTTAAACTCAGTATGTCACAAACACAAAGGACGCACGTGGGCGTTTTCTGACTCATAAACTTTCTCCAAAACGGTTTCTCTGTAGCAGCTTGCTTTCCTCAGGCTCAGGTGCATCCGCAGTCCCAGTCAGGTCTCTCTCTCCACTCTCTCTCCAGACAGCGGCTTTTATTTCTCTCCACGCCAATCACTGGAACGAGACACAGGTGTTAATGATCTGCACTTGACCTACTTACTCACCGCTCGTCTCTGCAGTTCCTCGCTCCCGCTACAGACTTCGCAGAACCACGCCCCCTCCGCCACATACCCCCACCGCCCGCACCAGGCCGGGGAGCTATCCGGCCTGCAGCCCCCCCCCCCCCCCCTCCCCCCCCTCCTGGAGAGGAAGTCAGCCACAGCCATCTGAGCACCCGGCCTGTGGACCACCTTGAATTTAAAAGGCTGTAAAGCTAGATACCAACGGGTGATCCGGGCGTTGGTATCCTTCATGCGGTGGAGCCACTGCAAGGGGGCGTGGTCCGAACAGAGGGTGAACTCCCGGCCCAGGAGGTAATAGCGGAGGGTGAGAACGGCCCACCTGATCGCCAAGCACTCCTTTTCTATGGTGCTGTACATCGTCTCTCTCTTAGAGAGCTTGCGACTGATGTACAGCACCGGCCGCTCCTCCCCCTCCACCTCCTGGGACAGGACAGCGCCCAGCCCCCTGTCCGAGGCGTCCGTCTGCAGGGAAAAAGGGAGAGAGAAATTAGGAGCCTGTAAGAGCGGCCCACCACACAGAGCAGCCTTTATCTGGGTAAAAGCCTGCTGGCACCGCTCCGTCCACTGAACTGTATCTGGCGCCTCCTTTTTAGTTAGATCAGTCAGCGGGCTAGCGAGGTCCGAATAATTAGGTACAAACCTTCTATAATATCCCGCTAGCCCCAGGAACTGTCTAACCTCCTTTTTGGTCTTGGGCCGTGGGCAGGCTGCAACTGCTGCAGTCTTGTCAATTTGGGGACGCACCTGTCCATGACCCAAGTGGAAGCCCAGATATCTTACTTCCACCCGCCCAACTGCACACTTCTTCGGGTTGGCCGTGAGCCCCGCCCTTCTCAGCGACTTCAGGACAGCGCGCAGGTGCTGCATATGCCGCTGCCAGTCCGCACTATAGATGATAATATCATCCAAGTACGCAGCAGCATATGCAGCATGCGGCCGGAGAATCCTGTCCATCAGACGCTGGAAGGTCGCGGGAGCCCCGAACAAGCCGAAAGGAAGGGTGACAAATTGGTGTAACCCAAACGGCGTAGTGAAAGCGGTCTTTTCTTTGGACATTGGAGACAAGGGGATCTGCCAATATCCCTTGGTTAAGTCCAGTGTCGAATAAAAGCGAGCGGTCCCTAGCCGATCAAGCAATTCGTCGACCCTTGGCATTGGGTACGCATCAAATTTCGACACCGCGTTCACTTTTCTATAGTCCACGCAGAACCGAACCGAGCCGTCAGGTTTTGGGACCAAAACTATCGGGCTCGCCCAGTCGCTGCTGGACTCTTCTATTACACCCATATCCAGCATCGCCTCTAATTCTGCCTGAACGACCTTTTTTTTGTGTTCAGGTAAACGGTATGGTCGACTGCGAACCACCACGCCCGGCTCTGTCTCAACATGGTGCTGAATGAGGTCCGTGCGACCAGGGAGGGGCGAGAACACGTCAGCAAATTCTGCTTGTAACATTTTAACGTCAGTGAGCTGCGACAGCGAGAGGTGATCCCCCCCCGGGGCCAGAGCGAGTGATTGAGGCTTTTGAACCGCCTCTGGCCCGAGATCATCCTCTCCGCTCACCACCGTCGCAAGCAACACTGACTCCGCCTCCGACCATTTTTTTAAAAGGTTGAGGTGGTATATTTGACGTGCTCCGTCCCTATCTGAGCGCACTACCTCATAGTTGAGATCCCCGACTCGCCGTGTGACCACAAAGGGTCCTTGCCACTTTGCGAGTAATTTAGAAGTGGAAGTAGGGAGTAATACAAGCACCTTATCTCCCGGTGCAAATTGACGAAGCCTAGCCCCTCTGTTGTAAAGCTGTCGTTGTCTGTCCTGAGCCTGTAACAAATTCTCCATTGATAGCCGCCCCAAAGTGTGGAGTTTTGTTCTCAGTTCCAGGACATACTGAATTTCATTCTTACTCGCGGAAGGTCCGTCCTCCCAAGCCTCCTTAAGGACATCCAGCACCCCCCGAGGCTGGCGGCCATAAAGAAGCTCGAAGGGGGAAAACCCCGTGGAGGCTTGCGGGACCTCGCGAACAGCAAACAACAGAGGTTCTAGCCACCTATCCCAATTCTTGGCGTCCTCGTGAACGAACTTACGAATCATGGATTTCAACGTGCGATTAAATCGTTCCACCAAACCATCTGTTTGTGGGTGATAGACGCTGGTGCGAATCGATTTAATGCCCAACAACTCGTACAGTTCGCGAATCGTTCGTGACATGAACGCCGTGCCTTGATCGGTGAGAATCTCTTTCGGAATTCCCACCCGGGAGATTAAGGAAAACAGAGCGCTCGCAACACTTTTCGCCGAAATAGTGCGGAGCGGGACTGCTTCCGGGTATCGCGTTGCATAGTCTACCAAGACCAATGCAAAGCGATGCCCGCGTGCTGACCGTTCTAATGGCCCGATGAGGTCCATACCAATTCTTTCGAAGGGGACCTGCACTAGCGGGAGTGGGCACAATGGTGCTTTTGGGGTGGCCGGTGGGTTCACCAACTGACATTCACGACAAGACGCACACCACCTGCGTACATTCTCGTGAATGCCCGGCCAGAAAAAACGGGCCATTAGACGGTTAAGTGTGGCCGTCTGTCCTAAATGCCCGGCCATCGGATTAGAATGAGCCGCCTGGAAAAGCATTTCCCGGCGGCTTCTGGGTACTAACAACTGGGTTGTATTCTGTTTTGTCTGGGCGTCTTGGGTCACCCGATACAACCTATCTTTTAAAATACAAAAATACGGATAAGAGAGCGGCTGGTCAGGGTGGACTAGGTGGCCGTCGATAGAACGGACCTGCGTGAACGCATTTTTAAGCGACTCATCCTGGGATTGTTCCAGGGGAAAGTCATCGCGGTCCGTGAGAACGGGCATCTCACGAACGCTCGGTTCCCCCGGAACAGCTCCCAGAGGTCCCGAATCCACCTCTCCCACCTGAGCAACCGACTCTTTCCGGTTTACCTTTTTACCCCAAGAAGCACCCGCACACAAATGTCCCAACAATTCATTAAAGGCTGTCCAATTGGTCCCCAAAATTAGCGGATGCCGGAGGTGCGGATTAACTGCCACCTCCACACTATGCTTTTGACCCCTAAATAGAATATCCACGGGCAGCAACGGATATTTCACCACCTCCCCGTGCACACACCTCACCGTAACCGTGCGGCCGGTACCCAATGCCTCAGGGCGAATCAGGCTTTGGTGGATAGAGGTCTGGTTACAACCCGAATCAACCAAGGCCTGATACGTACCCCCCTTGATACTCACAGGAATTAGGTACAGCCCAGCTTGTTTGGGGGCGGCTTGTGGAGCGTCGGGGACCCGGACCAGTGTCCCGATCTCCATAACGGGACACCGGTCGATAAAATGCCCCGGATCCCCGCAGCGCCAGCACGCCGGCCCAGACTTCCCCGCCGCCCTAGTGGCTGGAAGTAGGTCGTGCGATTGACGTGGAGAGAACGCAGAGGCAGATGGGGAGGCGTAGGGTTCCGCGACGGTCCCCCCTCCCCTCTGGAGCGGGCGGGGAGATGCCGGTGGATCGACGGAGCCGCCCACCCTCCACCGTGGGGTTGGTCTGGGCGGTAACAGCCCACGCGACCTGGGAAGGGGAACAGGTTTGGGGAGAGAAGGGGAAGAAACAGAGGGGGAGAGAGAGAGAGGGAGAGAGAGAGGCGGATGGCAAGGGCTCGCCGACCCCGTGGCACGCCACCATGTGGTCCTCCGCCAACTGGATGGCCTGGGATAGCGACGTCGGGCGGTGGCACTGGACCCACTGCGCGGTCTTCTGGGGAAGCCGCGCGATGAACTGCACCAGTACCACGCGGTCGATGATTCCCTCGACGTCGCCTCCGCCGGCCATCAGCCACTTGCGGCACGAGTCCCGGAGCTGGTGCGCGAAGGTGAAGGGTCGACCGGATTCGCCGAGGGTCAGGCTCCGGAAGCGCTGCCGCTGTTGCTCGGGGCTCCGGCCGACCCGCTGCAGGATGGCGCGCTTCAGGTCTTCATAGTCCAGGAGATTCTGGACTGGCAGTTGGTGTGCGGCTACCTGCGCTTCTCCTGACAACAGCGGCAGGAGCCGCATTGGCCAGTCCGAGCGGGGCCACCCCCGGGACTCGGCGGACCTCTCGAAGAGGTCGATGAATGCCTCCGGATCATCCTCGGAGCCCATCTTCGAGAGGTGGATGTTGGCGGCCGAGTCGGTTGTAGAGGGGGGGGGTGGCCGGAATCTCCCGGGCCATCCAGCTCCGGAACAGCTCGCGGTCTTCATGCTGGGCGCGGATGAGGGCCTCAAAACGCTTGTCTTGTTCAGCCCTGACGGCCAGCAGATCGTCGTGGGTCAGTTGGTGAAGACCAGCGAGCGATGACACCAGGTCCGCAAGCGGCGTCTTTGGCGGGGTCTGCATGGCGGCGGCTCTCTTCTTCCTCCCCGGGTTTCGGCACCAGTGTGAAGAATGTTTGTGTGGGGAGAAGGAAGAAGGCGGGGTCGGTGAGACTGGGACTTGCGGTTTCTTTATTTTAAACTCAGTATGTCACAAACACAAAGGACGCACGTGGGCGTTTTCTGACTCATAAACTTTCTCCAAAACGGTTTCTCTGTAGCAGCTTGCTTTCCTCAGGCTCAGGTGCATCCGCAGTCCCAGTCAGGTCTCTCTCTCCACTCTCTCTCCAGACAGCGGCTTTTATTTCTCTCCACGCCAATCACTGGAACGAGACACAGGTGTTAATGATCTGCACTTGACCTACTTACCGCTCGTCTCCGCAGTTCCTCGCTCCCGCTACAGACTTCGCAGAACCACGCCCCCTCCGCCACAGATTCATTTCCGTGATGTGAATGAATGAAGATGCACGGCTTCATTTAGCCTAACGTTACCTCTTTCTCTCTCTCTCACTCACACACACACACACACACGGAAACTCGAGGTGTTTTTCAGCCTCTGCCACCTCAATATGAGACACGAATGCATCTCCAGTCACTTCATGAGCATTTTACCGTTTTATTCGACAAAATCTATCGTCATATCAAAACACACACACAGGAACTCGAAGCACACGGCAACCCAAAGTAATCAAAGTAAAAGTTCAGTTTAACAAACCAAAATAAAAGTTCAGTTCAACAAAGTAATTGTGACAGGATTAATGTTGTACAGAAGAGCTATGTCTTAATGTAATAATAATATATGCATTTAATTTATACAGTGAAGAATATGCAGTGCTATTTAACATTAAACCTACTTAAAAAGCACTGTTTATTTCATATTTTCTGTTGTGTGTATGTGTGTGTGTGTTGGCCTGCTGAATGTTAAAAGGATCCAGTGTATGTTCATTAGAAATTATTTGATAATGCAGCAATAATCTAGCGAGTAGGCTATAAGTTAATGTAATGTAATGTGTTTTTTTTTTATAAAAACAAACAAACAATTTATATACTTTAAAAACACTTCAAATAAGAGGGCAAGTGACAAATATCGGTATCGGCCAATAATTGTTTGTTAAAATCGGTATCAGTATCGGCCCCAAAAAATCATATCGGTGCATCCCTAATTTAAAGTAATTGCAGTTATAATTTATAAAATCATCTTTCACCACATTAGCTATACAGCATGCTAACAAGCTCAGAAACACGATTTGGAAACATTCACAAAATAGGAACTGTGATACTTCTGGTTATGAAGTATGAGCATGGACCCATCTTTCAGAATCAACTTTTGACTCTTATGTTCATTGGTACATCCCAAAAACTGAACATTTGTAATGTTTATGTGGCGCTGACTTTATATCAATAGGTGCTTTATAGGGCTGAGCGATTAATTGCATTTGCGATAATATCGCGATATGAAAAAACACGATTTCCTAACCGCAAAAGCTGCGATTACAGTCTGGTCACGTGACACACGAGAGTAAAGTCTGCAGAAGAAGAAGCAACTTGGCACGTTACACATATCATATGCCTGGCCTAAAAGGATCTATCTAATATTGTGTTGTTCATACTATAGGCTACTATCATTTCTCCAATGATTCTGGATCGATTCTGAGCTTAGATTTTAACTGCAGGTGCGTTTTAGAAACACCCGTATTCTGATTGCTTCCATTATATCTCTCTCTCCTCGCGCGCGCGCGCGCTCTCTCTCACACTCACTCATTCTCACACACACACACACGTTCCGAAAAGGTTGATGGCGCGAATTGCAATGACATTCGCGGCTTCTTTGCACAGGATATGCGCTGTGAGAAACTTTGCTTGATGTCACGCTTACAGTGTGTGTTCTCGCCCGCTGGTATTTTCCTTACAAATGCTCAACGAAGGCTTCATTCATGTCGTTAGGAATGCAGTGTGCTTGTATATTAAAGATAAGAAGCTCGCTGACAGAAGGCTTTCCATTTCAAATGCTCACGCGGCGCTTTGTGAAGAGTGCTCGCGAGCACGCGTCTGTGTGCTTCTCAATGCTTTTATGACCCAAAATTAATGTAAACACCATCAGCAATGTCTTAATGAATTAAACAGACAGGGCAAAAACATCTTATATTTCAAAAGAGATCTGCATTAGTGTGAATGCAGGTCTCCCGCTGTCTATGATGATGTCATCATTAATAATCAAACAACAGTAAAGCTGAGAAAGAGAAAAATCACTCACAGTTCAGACACTCTTAAATACTGAAAGCACTCTTTGTTCATTGCTTGTAATGTGTTTTTGTTCCTCTTTATGATTTACTAGCTTATGTTTTGCAGCTATATTAGTTTATATATTTCAAATTATTAACATGCAATTGTTTTAATTAAAATGTTATAATGTGTAGTTATTTCAAAAAGCTTATAATTACATATATAGTTTTTAATAAATGAATAAGCTTAATATTAATAATTAATAAGGACTTTGTGACTCCCAGAATCGGATCGTGAGGTACCAATTAAAGATTTCCACCATTACTATACAATGATGTATTGTTGAATAATACAGAAGATAAAGAGTTTAAAAAATAATCGCATATTAAATCGCAATATTGGTAAAAAAAAAATCGCAATTAGATTTTTTTCCAAAATCGTTCAGCCCTAGTGCTTTAGCAAGGATATAAACATGGCAGACTGTGCGGCTCACTCAGGGCAGGATCTATGTTAATAGATTAGATTGTGACCAGCCATGGGCGAGGCTTGCCACTACTGTGACATTACAGTAGGAGGAAATCTGGAACAGCATATTTTCAGACACTGCTTTTGACTTATGGGGATTATAAAAAAGGAGTGGGTGGATTTTTTCCATTATAGGCTGGTTGCACACACACAGTGGACACACATCAGTGTTCAAACACCATGTAAAAGTGAATTTTGCATAATAGGTCCCCTTTAAGGAGAAAATACTCCACAATGAATTTACACATGGGTTGTAAAAAACATTTAATACTTTATTACCAAAAGAAAGATATTTTGGTGTCTGCATAGGATGCACCTGTGGATCCAAGCTCTTATGGAAGCTTGCGCTCTCTTATTGTTCCTCCTGTCCTAGCAGTGCATTTTGATTGCTGAAGTGCCCATTTTCAGGTCACAGGCTGTATGACAGAGGCTCAAGATGACAAGGAAGCAGCGCTTCCCAATCTTGGTCCTGAAGCACAACTAAAGCTGCACATTTTGTATGTGTCCTCAATTTGACTTCATGAGCCATGTTGGGGGAGCTCCAGGACCATAGTTGAGAAAGAGTTAGAACAATGAGAAGCGCCCTCCCTATGTGTCTGGGAATATTCTTTCCAGCAGCTTCCGTTGAAGCAGTCCAAATCAGCAAGACTGAATGCCAAACAATTAGAAATGTGTTGACTGGTAGATGAGTCAGGATTGGAAAATTCTAGTTCTGACCCATTTAGACCCCTCCAGTAAGCGTGTTGTATTATTTTTTACATCTATTAAGTTTTCCATGTATAAATGCAGGCGCTGCACTGCAGATGTGCTACACTGTGAGTGGGAAAAATATTTTAAAGGCTTGAAACTGATTGCAACATGATTGTTTTATAACAGACTAAAATTTAAAGTCTTCAGTATGTATTTTCAGTGAATCCAGTTGTTTCTTCAATCCAGTGGATTTTGTATGACTTATGGTTTGTATTTTCCATTTCACTTAGAAAAATTCCATTTTTATTGAAGATTTATGTTCTTTGTTGAAAAGATTTTTGCCTGATATTATTGAGCAGCTAGTCTGACTTGCATTACTTCCCGATCCCATTCCACAGGTTCACCCCCCCCCCCCCATCACTTCATGTCCTCTCTCGAAAAGACCAAACTGAAAATATATACGATGTCACTCTCAACAACAGCATCAGTGCTATTTTAGTATTATTTATATACTATTATAGTATTTATTAAAGCTGCAGTCTCTTAACTTTTTTTTTGTGTTCCAAAGTTATGTAATAAGCGAGTACATCATGAATCAATTTTCCAGTCGTGCTTTTGTCTTATTCTGAATCACTACGGTACACCTATAATAAGTGTTTATATTCAGACTATTTTAGACTGGTTTATGCCATACCACTGGGGAGTAGCCCAGTACCTGTGTGACTCACCATAGACATAAACAGAGAGAAATGCCTATATAAGAATAATTAAAGCGCCTATATATTAAACCCACAGGGCATATATTTATTTAATTGAATCATAGCCATTGTGATTTCACATTAGCTATGCAATAGTATGGTTTTTAAATGGTTTAATACATTGTACCATCTTAGAAAATGGTCTAATAATGCGGTTCATGGATTCTCGTCTGTGGAATGTGCCACTTCCGGTATTTTATTTTACTTGACATTGGCAAATTGCAATAAAGGATTTTTTTAAAAAATTGAGTACTTTAATTTAATCGAGGAATCGTGACAGCCCTATTGATTAAGTAATGCATGTTACTTGTAATGCGTTATCCCAACAATGCTCATTTTAGATGAGATTGAAAAGGCCTGATCGTTAGTTTTTCCACAGTCTGAAAAAATCAATAAATCCATATAGATTTCAGTCTGACGTTTTCTCAGAGGAGAGCGATGGTAGAAATGTGTCGTTTTTTTTTAATAATTAGAACTATCAGCTAATAGGGGTAAATTGACATAGTACTCTGGTACACTAGAGGGAGCATGCATGTTTTCTACATGGTCTGAGTTAGGTTTCCACAGAGTTGTACCTCCACCAGATCTTTGATGGAATCACTTCCTAATGTTCTGTTATCAAAAACATGCTAAATTAAATTTGTATAAAGTTCTTTTCCATCTGCTGGTCGAACGGGAACAAACTCAATTGTGTTTGCAATAATTGAAGCATTATTAATAATTGAAGCATGTATTATTTTTATATATATATATATATATATTTTATCGTTTTCACATGATTTTATATCATGTTATTCATTGATTTGTTAAATACACCGTATCACTGTATGTTTATTACAGTATCTCTTCAGTTAAAAACAAAATGAAATCTGAAAAAAAGTTTATTTTTTAAGAGCAATAAAAATAGGAAAAGAAATCCTAACTGAGGTTGTCATGAAAGGGTTAATATTTTCATTAATGTTTTCTTTTTAATTTTAGTTTAAGTTTTATAATTTTTGTGCTTGTTTTGTATTTTTTCTAAATATTTCTATTTTGCTTTAAAGGTCCCGTTCTTCGTGTGTTTTTGAAGCTTTGATTGTGTTAACAGTGTGCAATATAACGTGTTCATGTTTCGCGTGTAAAAAAACACAGTATTTTTCACACAATGTACTTATCTGTATGTCGCTGTTTTCACTGTCCTAAAAACGGGCTGACGAGTTCCTTGCTCTATGAAGTCCCTCCTTCAGAAATACGTAATGAGTTCTGATTGTGCCAGCGGTTCCTGTGTTGTGATTCGACAGCAGCTTAGCGCACATGGCACGGTTCCTGTGTTGTGATTCGACAGCAGCTTAGCGCAAGTTGTACGGAAAGGTCACGCCTCTTAACGGGAGATGTATGCGGCTATGCGCTCAATGATCTCTACAGCGTCCCTGGGAAAGCCAAACAAAGGTGATTTGACTCCGGGATGAAAATAACAGCGTCTCGACGACATGGCGACAAACACACTGAAACGCAACACTTCCTTTTCTCCACGCGACACATCCTCTTCTCCACGTGGGACAGCAACAAGACCACGCCCCCTTTTTTCGCGTATTCTTGTGGGCGGAGGTTAGTCTGTTCTACTGTTCTACTGACGTCATTTATGAAGGAAGTACCAGGATGTAGTCCAAGCCGGCCGTTCGCTGTAGGCTTTGAAAGGGAACTTCTGTTAAATAAAATATCTCGCTTGGCATTGAACTTTGAGCTTTATAATTTTACAGGTATTATTTATGCTCTAACAGCAACATTACACACTAACTAAAGTTTGAACAATGGGATCACGAAGAACAGGACCTTTAATTTATATTTATTTCAGTTTTCATTTCAGTAATTTCAATTAAGTAATTTCAATTAAGTCTAAAATAATATATCAGTCTAAAATAATGCTCATCATTTATTTTTACCACGCATGCACACCATGCGCACCAGTTATGTATACACACGCATGCGCACCAGTTATGTGCACCCCTGGTTATATGTGTTAAAGGTGACAACTAAGTGGCAGAATGGCCCTGCTGCTATACAGCCGACTGTTTCTTCAGGTCAGTGCAGTTCAAGAAGTTAAATCAGATCTAATACTTCCTGAGACATTTATGAGTTTCATACATATGCAGATTAGAAGTCTCCTGTTTGAACCATGCACTGAAAACAGCCATTCCTATTCTTCATCCAAAATCTGTCTGAATATGTGTCCGAATGTGTGTCTTAATTCTGAGGGAAAGGCATGCTTTTCAGCTTGAGATGGGTGGACTTGGCAGTGGGGTCCCTGAATCTGTTTTGAGTTTAATATTACATAAGCGTTGAGATTGAGCATTGTTTTGAGACCAGGAGTCCAAAAAAAAATAAAATAACAAACAAAGGGGCTCCAGAAACAAATGTGGTGTGCAAACAACACAGGCCTTTTTTTGATTTGCTTCTCTCTGCAGAGGCTGTCGAATTCTCTGTAGACATTGAATGGGTCAGCAGAAATATAGGACCCTGTTTTTGAGGCCCATGTTGTGATCCACAGTAATATTATCACATGGTTAATGTTTTCTGGGCCATGGAGGTTTTTTGATATGCCATGGCATTCGTGCTTATTTTTGTTACATATAACATTTTCATGGCTTAAATCTGATTACACTCTATTCAGCACAAACTCTGCTACAATAATATGTGAGCATGCATGTTAAAGTTTGTAGTTTTGACAAAATTACGTTTATGCATGGTTAGTGGAAAAATATATTTAAGACCCTGTCCACACGAAAACGGGTATTTTCAAAACCGCAGCTTTTTCTACGTGGTTTGGCTGTTCGTCCACATGACATGCAAACCCAGTATCCAGTTACTGAAACCGGACTTTTTTGAAAACTCCGGCCAGGGTGAAGATTTTTAGAAACTCCGGTTACAGCGTTGTCGTGTGGACGGTGAAACCGGAGGTTTCGGCTTGTTAAGTCGAAGTGTGTGCCGTTCTCTCCTTTGTTTGACGTCAGGACGTTATCTCTTTTATTTAGCTACATGAGTCGAGCCAATGCAATGGTGGACGTAGCTTTTAATAACTCTGCTAACAGCGCTTATCACATGTATACAGATACATGTGCAGTTATCTCATTGTATTGTAGAACAGAGGCGCCATGATTCAGTAATACAAAGTGACAAGTGTGTGAAGTTATTACAGTCCACTTGGGCCCTGCCCCTTTGTATACAGTTACCTGTCACTGAGTCCAGTAAAGGAACTTGTAGAAAGGTTTCACTGAGCCCATGGCATTCCTCAGTGCATCAGTGCCGTGGATGGGACCCATGTGGAAATCAGGAAGCCAATCATAGCGTGGTTTTGCGTTTTCATGTGGACAGAGATTTTTTTTAAAACCTTGCTTGTGTGGACGCGATTGTTCTTTAAAACGGAGGAGGAAAAACTCTGATTATAAAAATACCCGTGTACGTGTGGACTAGGCCTAAGTCACTAAAATAAGGCCATTGTCACAGATCCGCCAGGCTCCACCCAATCACAACGAGCACTGCGACCAGTGTATTGATCACCTGCAGCTGCCACTGATCATCACCTTATCACAGATAAAAGCACACACTTCGGTTACCCGTCTAGTCTTGTTTAGAGTTGTAAAAAGTCTACTTTACCTGCTTTCCTAAAGCTCATACGCTTCTCCAGTGAATTTATAGCGTTTCTCCTGTGTACTGCTTCATGTCTCCAGGTTGTCTACCTGTGTGTATTAAAAGATTACCTGCCTACTTACTGCTATTTCTTTGCTATTTTACACATAGAAGCATTAAAGTTTTCAATTATATCTTATACAAAATAACGGCGTATTTTAAGTTGTTTCCACTGTTATGAGGAAACAATCCAGCAGGACATGTCGTACGAGCGCGCAGACGTTTTATTTCACTCGCATGCAAATCGTTGATGCTCGTATGGTCGCAGCTCGCAGCGTGTGAGAGGCATTAAGAGCCGAGCAGAGCATGTTATGAGCACCTCACAACCTCGTGATCATTTTTAAACATGGTTAAAAAATTAGGGGAGTCGGACAGATTTTCAACAGTGTATAGGCTGTTCCCTATTGCCAAATTATACACAACCACGTCACATAGGCACATCAGGCTATAGCTCAGTGGCTACAACCATACAGCGTGCGGATGTACTGTCTCACACACGCAGACACACTTTTTCTGTCTCTCTCTGATTATTTGTTTGGCTGCTGTTCTCAGCTTTTCAACAAATTATTTGCACACAAATAATTTTTTCTTTCTTTTTCCAATCTGAAGATAGATGCAACATTCAGACTATGTGTTTAGCACAAAAGTTCCTGTGATTGCCGCTGGCTCACAATGCATTACAGTCGTGTCGTGTACCAGCTGCTTTGACGCGATTATCAAGTTAACTGACTCTGACTACAGCGTGTGCAGTATCTCACAACCTCCCGAGTGTCCGAACTCGCACAGTGTACGCCCGCCTTTATTCAACCTCATGTCCCTTTTAAACTTTTTTAACTCTTTTTTTGGTAAAACACAAAAACTGCATTTTTGAAGAATATCTTGGTCATTTTTATAATGAGACTAATTGAGGACATGGCCTGTCAAGCTTAAATAACAAAAATGGCAAAAAAGTATGATGAAAGTGGTTCATATGATCCATGCACTATATTTCAAGTCTTCTAAAGTTATGCAGTTATTTTGTGTGTGAAACGTTATTCGTTAAGTCGTTATTCAATGATAAATTAAAAATAAGACAATTTGTAACATCACGTACAAATTGGGACGTACCGACGAATTGGGATCACTTCTGGGAGCCCCAATCAGCTTCGAGCTATATAGAACCGGCCAATGAACAATTGGCGTGCGAGATTTACATCTCGTGCTCCGACCTGCGCCGCGGGTATAAACAGGAAGCGAGAGCGAATGCACGCTGTCATTCACTTCGGAGCCGAACGGCGTTCAAAGGGGACTCTCGAGTTATCGAGTGGAAAGCTGCTATCAGCAAACAACGAGTTGTTGAGAAGACCGGAGATCGGGGAGAACGCGTGTTGGAGAGACGGCACATTTCAGCGGGATCGCGGTGCTCACTGCTCCTCTGTTTAGAGGAAAAACTGCTGTTTTCACAGCAACCTTTGGGTTGGGCGTTTTTCCTGTTTGAGTACAAGCACGGGCTGCACTAAACCCCGTGTGCTGTCGCGTTTCCCCCTGAGTGCTTCAGCACAGAGAGCGTTTCCTCACAAAAAGAGTACACGGGTGACGCTGCGTCTTTTTCAAGATGTCATTCCACCCGTGTTTTTTGGATGCGGTCGTTCCCTGGCGCCCGCTGACGGTCACAATCCCTGTCTCACGTGTTTGGGCAAACAGCACGCTGAGGCGGCGTTTGTGGATAGTTCATGTTCCCACTGCGGGAACATGACTATCTCGGAACTAAGGTTGAGACTCACCTACCTCCGGGAAGGCGAAGTCCCTTTACCCATCTCACGATCTAGTTCTATTCCTAACCAGAATAGACCTATTTCTTCGGATGGCCAGGGTGACCTGAGGATTACGTTTAGGGCACACCCGCCGAGTCAATCTCCGCAGGCCCCTATTCCCTCTCCGGTGGACGAACAGATGTCGATCGCTGCATTGGAGGGGGAGTTCCAGTCCTCGGAGGATGAGGGTTCGGCTGGACTACCTCCCTCTGGGAGAGTAGCTTCGGCCGTACCGAACCCCGAGATGGCTACTATGCTTCCCCGGGCCGCCGAAAGGGTCGGACTTGTGTGGAACCCTCCACCATGTCCCGCACCCTCTAGGTTGGACGATTGGTTTCTCGGGGAGGGTCGTGCTGGTTCTCAGCGTCCCGCCCCGGTGCCTTTCTTCCCGGAGGTGCATGAGGAGCTCACAAGGTCGTGGACGGCACCTTTTTCTGCCAGAAACCGGCCGAGTGACTCCTCCCCCCTCACCACCCTTGACGGCGGGCCAGCCGAGGGTTACTTGGGGATCCCACCAGTGGAACGCGCCCTCGCGATGCAATTATGTCTGGCGACCACCTCCCACTGCGTCTCCCGTCCCGGGCCTGTAAGTTCTCTTCCAATCTGACTGGGAAGGCTTACAAGGCTTGCGGACAGGCTGCGTCTGCCTTGCATGCCATGGCGTTGCTCCAGGTCCACCAGGCCCAGGCACTCATGGACATGCATGAGGGTAGACCTGACCCAGAGCTCCTCCGGGAGCTCCGGACAGCGAAAGTCACCGCCCGTTCCATCCACGCTTTCTGCGCTTTGCGTTCGAGGGGCGGGCATATAAGTACCGTGTCTTACCCTTCGGCCTGTCCCCCCGCGTCTTTACGAAGGTCGCGGAGGTGGCCATTGCTCCCATGAGAGAGCGTGGTGTTCGCATTCTCAACTATCTTGACGACTGGCTGATCCTTGCCCAGTCGCGGGAGCAGTTGTGCGAACACAGGGACATGGTGCTCAGTCACCTCAGCCATTTGGGACTTCGGGTCAACTGGGAGAAGAGCAAACTCCAGACCGCAGCTTCAGCCCGTGGTCGGACCCTTCATTTTTACGGGCGGGAATTCCCCTAGAACAAGTGTCCAGGCATTCTGTTGTCTCCACGGATGCGTCATCCATCGGCTGGGGTGCCACGTACAACAGGCTTGCAGTTTCGGGTCTGTGGACGGGGCCTCAACTGCAATGGCATATCAATTGCCTCGAGTTGTTAGCAGTTCGTCTTGCACTCAGCCGCTTCAAAGTTCCGCTCAGAGGCAAGCACGTTCTGGTCCGTACGGACAACACTGCGGCCGTTGCGTACATCAACAAACGGTGGTCTACGCTCCAGTCGCATGTCACAACTCGCCCGCCATCTCCTCTTATGGAGTCAGAAGCATCTGAGGTCGCTTCGTGCCATTCACATTCCGGGCCTGCTCAATCGCGCAGCCGACGAGCTCTCACGACAGCCAGTGCTCCCGGGAGAGTGGCGACTCCATCCCCAGGCGGTCCAGCTGATATGGAGTCGTTTCGGGGCCGCACAGGTAGACCTGTTTGCCTCCCCAGAGACGACCCATTGCCAGTGGTTTTATTCCCTGACTGTGGGGACCCTCGGCTCAGATGCCCTGGAACACAGCTGGCCCCGGTGCCTACACAAATATGCGTTTCCCCCAGTGAGCCTTCTTGCACAGACACTGTGCAAGGTCAGGGAGGACGAGGAGCAAGTCCTGTTGGTCGCTCTGTATTGGCCCAACCGGACTTGGTTCCCGAAACTAGTGCTCCTCGCGACAGCACCTCCTTGGCCCATTCCTCTGGGGAAGGACCTCCTGACTCAGAGACGTGGCACTCTATGGCACCCGCGTCCGGACCTCTGGAAACTCCATGTTTGGTCCCTGGACGGGACGCGGAGGTTCTAGGTGACCTACCGCAAGCGGTAGTTGACACCATCACTTCAGCTAGAGCCCCCTCTACGAGGCACCTCTATGCGTTGAAGTGGAACCTGTTCGTCGATTGGTGCTCTTCTCTCCGAGAAGACCCCCGAAGATGTTCGATCAGGTCCGTGCTTTCCTTTCTACAAGATGGGTTGGAGCGAAGGCTGTCTCCCTCCACCCTCAAAGTCTATGTTGCCGCTATCGCCGCTAATCATGAGCTAGTAAATGGAAAATTTCTAGGTAAGCACGATCTGATCGCCAGGTTCCTGAGGGGGGCGAGGAGACTAAATCCGCCTCGCCCTCCCTCTGTACCCTCTTGGGACTTGTCTCTGGTGCTAACCGCACTGCAGAGAGCGCCCTTTGAGCCTTTGCAGTCAGCAGAGTTGAAAATCTTGTCGTTAAAGACAATACTCCTCTGACTGCGTTGGCCTCCATCAAGAGGGTTGGGGACCTGCAGGCATTTTCGGTCGACAAATCGTGCCTGGAATTCGGGCCCGGTAACTCTCATGTAATCATGAGACCCCTGCCTGGATATGTGCCCAAGGTTCCCACTACTCCCTTCCGGGACCAGGTGGTGAGCCTGCAAGTGCTGCCTTCGGAGGAGGCAGACCCAGCCCAAGCTTTTCTCTGTCCTGTCCATGCTCTCCGGACTTACGTGGACAGAACGCAAAGCTTCAGGACCTCAGAGCAGCTCTTCGTCTGTTACGGAGGACAGCAGAAGGTGAAGGTTGTCTCCAAGCTGAGGATGGCCCACTGGATAGTGGATGCCATCGTCTTGGCGTATGAATCCCAAGACGTGCCTTGCCCGCTCGGGTTAAGAGCCCACTCCACTAGGGGTGTTGCTTCTTCCTGGGAGCTGGCTCGTGGCGCCTTGCTGACAGATATTTGCAGAGCTGCGGGCTGGGCGACACCTAACACGTTCTCTAGATTCTATAGCCTTCGTGTAGAGCCGGTATCTTCCTGTGTGCTCACTTCCCATAGTCAGTAACACTGAAGTGCCCGTTCTTGTGTCGGCTTGCTGCGCCATTCCCCTCCATATGGACCGAATACGTGCGCTAATCACTCCAGTTGAGTTCCCCAGAATGGTGAACCCTGTCGAGTCCTTCGTTACCCTCGGCAGTTGGATGTGGCGGAGTGTCAGGTCTGACACTCGTATGCATTGGTGGAACGAGTGTTAGGCTGGGTTCCATATGTTGTGACCCCCACGGCGGTCCCATGTGTGTATTCTTCCACGGTACGGCTCCCTACGGCGAACCCGTGTCTTTCCCTTGGTAGAGCTTCTCTGCCGTCTCAGGGAGGTGTAGTCCCCCACCTCTAATTTGCCGGGGCCACCCTGGGACTTCCGTATGTTGTGCTGCCCACGGCCAGCCCATACGTGTATTCTCCACATGGTAACTCCCTCCGGGCATGATGTGGTTTCCGCAGCGGCCTCCACGGGCTTTCCCAGCGTTATCCAATAAAGTCAGCTGAATGGGTCTTGCGGAACAGCAGCTTTTTGACTGTCCCTGCGTGAATTTCCCTGCCCGCTAACAGACAGGGTCTGAGGGGCTCCTCGCTGGGCGCTGGAAGTGGTAGTAACTATGGCGTTTTCCAAAGGGATCCCAATTCGTCGGTACGTCCAACGTACGTCTCGGTTACGTATGGTAACCCTCGTTCCTTGAAGGAGGGAACGGGAGACGTACGTCCCGTCGCTACAGTTGCTGTACCATCACTGCATGGCCGAGTCACTAAGTTTGGCTCCTCAGTGAAAAACAACGTGCATTCGCTCTCGCTTCCTGTTTATACCCGCGGCGTGGGGCGGAGCGCGAGATGCAAATCTCGCACGCCAATTGTTCATTGGCCGGTTCCATATAGCTCGAAGCTGATAGGGGCTCCCAGAAGTGATCCCAATTCGTCGGTACATCTCCGTTCCCTACTTCAGGGAACGAGGGTTACCATACGTAACCGAGACGTTTTTGAGCGTGCGCAATAGCTGCGCAGTTTGTAGTTACCCAGCATTAGGGCTGGGCATTGATACAAATGTCACGATTCGATTAGACTTCGATCACAAGCTTGCGATTCAATTTTGATTTGATATCGATTAATTGGGGACTATCAGGTACAGCACATGGCAAAATTGGGGACTATCAGGTACAGCACCATGAAAAATATCTCAACTAATGCTGTAATCTATACAGCTTACTGCTGCTTACATTTAAATACACATAAGGATTTTTATAATAATGTTATAATACATTATGTTTCTACTTGTTTTTTTTTACATAAACATTCAAATTATTCAAACATACATTAAATATTGAGGAACAAGTTAAGTTAAAATACAATGAATATGCAATATATTCATCAAAATGCTCATCCCTAGAGTTAATTTTTTTGCTGAGTTTTTTTAAAATGGCTTTTCTGAGGTAAATGTAATATGTTACATTGTTTACAAGCTGTTTTATTGATGTTTTTGACAGTTGAAACACTGATTGAGCAATTAAATGTGACATAATACAGATTTCTGTAAGTTGTAATGTATCTTTCAACTAGTCATGTCAATTGACATAAATTCCCATAATAATCGATCGTCGTTTAAATTAAAGGGGTCATGAACTGGCTTGTAAAAAAAAATTATACTGTTGTCTGATATGGTTATGTGATTTTTACATTCAAAAACATCATAATGAATAAGTAATAGGCTATTTACTGCCTTGGTTTTGAGGCTCTCTGAGAAACACTCGGATTTGATGGCCGAACTAAAAAATAGGAAAGTAGGATTGGATAATATTTGCCTATTTAATGGGCTTCAGCTACCGTCTGTCCCAGGAATCGTCTGGGGGAAATGCTCAAAGAACTTTCAAAATATCAAACAAACACTAAATCACACACATTTTTGAGGATACATTACAACTTACTGAAATGTATCATATGTTGTGTAATCGCTCAATGTCGTGTTTCAATGGTGGAAAGACAATAAAACAGCTTGTTGACAATGTCACATAGCACCTCAGAAAGTCATTCAATGTCCACAGCTGTTAGTTCACTAGAGAGATGAACTCTTTCGCTAAATATATGACCTATATTAGCCTATATATTCATTATATTCTACTTAACCTGTTAGTGATGTCTTGTTTATTTAATGTATGTTTAAATAACTCTGTCATGAAAATGACAGCCACTGTGAATAAATGATTATATTTCAACCATGAATTGGAGAAAAAAAAAAATATATAATTAGATTTAGAAGTTAATGCAAGAATGCCTTATGTGAAGCTTGAGCTAAAAATAAATAGCAACTGAATTTAGGCTAATAGTTCGTGCTCTGTTGTTAATCTTTAATAGCAATGTGATGTAAGGGCTCCCTATATAGTTTACAGCATTATCTTTAAGAAACTTTTAGTTATAATTGAATTAATTTAAGGACAGATACAATTTTTTTCAGTAAAACACTGTTGAATAAAAATCAATTTGGTAAAACTGCTGTACCGAACCGTGACTTCAAAACCGAGGTACGTACTGAACCGTCAGTTTTGTGTACCGTTACACCCCTACTACAAAGTTTTGTTTATTCATCAACTGAAAACCGCATAGACTGAAATATCAATTCTTATTATTTAAAGGTCCCATGGCATGGATTTTTATTTTATAATGTTTCCTGAGGTGTACTTATATTGTTAGTGTGGTTTTTACATCAAAAAATTTCATAATTTAAAAATAAAAAGCATTTTTTCTATACTGATATTAGCCCTCTGGATTGATATGCTCTGTTTGAAGGGGTGTGTCTGCTGTGAGACTTCAGTGAAAAGAAAACGTCCACTGTTGTGATTGGCTGACATCTTTGCATTTGAAATGAGTATTAGATTATGTGGCGGAGGGGGTGTGGTTTAGCGAGGTCTGCAAGCACTGCCAGAGAGAGAGACAGGCTGCATGTGGACCAGAGAGACCTCTTAGAGCTGGAGAAAGATTGCTGAGAAAGTTTTATTGTACTGAGTTGTTGAGAGCGCTGTGAGTTTATTTTGTTTGTATCTGAGAGCTCTGAATAAAAAACAAATCCCAGTCACGCTGACACTGTCTTCTTCCTCCTTATTTTATGAACTTTGTAACATGTGGAACCCTCTTGAATACTTTTACTACGTTTTTTTACCATTACAGCTGTCGAGCATTATTTATAGATCTTTTCCCATCACATGAAAAGCTGCAGTGATCAGCATTGAGTACACAGGCAGTCTGTTGATCGCGTGAATGCAGTGATCTCGTCATTGCAGTGCGTTTTCTCTCACAAAATGCTTTCACCACAACTAACAGCAAACACGACATCGATATGAATACAGTAAGAGCTTTGTGCAACATAACAGCGTCATTCATTATAACGGCAGTTTGGACAAGTGTGCAGATACACTCGCAACGTGTGATTGACAGAGCCGAACATTATAAAGAGAGTGTTCTTTGATCGCTTTCTGTAGTTTAATCATTTAAATAACGTATTTGTTTCATGCTACTAATGCTGGGTACACACCAAAAGATTTTTTACATCTTATAAGATTTTCAAAATGTGATAGACCACAAACATGAGGGCAAATAATCCTAGATTGAACCGTTTTGCTCCTATAGTGTGTGGTATGCCATGATGTGTCAAAGACAGTCCCGACTGTAAACACAGGAAATCTCGCAAAATCTTGCGAGACTTCAGAATAAGCATGGCGGATGATATGCAGGAAGAAATTGCGATGATAGTGTTTGAATGATTTTGATGGTGATTGGCACAAATATTGTGTCAATCACCATATCTTGATTCAGTATCAATTCATATAGCCTACTGTACATATAAGGAAAGTTTGCCTTTTTAGCACTATTTTTACATTTTCTTGGGTTAAATTATGTTTGCTTGCATTTATTCATATTCACTTGTGTGTGCTTATATAAGTATCATTAAAAATATTAGGATGTAAGTTATTAACGTTTTTCAAATTTCACATTTAAAGAAATCTAGTGTTTGATCATGTCTAAATATGTATTTAAAAGCAAAACCTACAAATAAGTAAGCAGTTATCATATGCAATACTTTGAGCAACCAGACTAGATACATGTATATGTATTAAAGAGCCATACAGGCACCTGGTGGGTAATGGCATTACAAAAGAAAATTATTATTTTTCCAGCCACAAAATGACTAATTTGCCTCTTTGCTTTGGAATTCTCGATTTTAACCTTAATTACTACACTAATTGTAATATAAATAATAAAAAACAGATTTTAAGTGGTATTGCACAAATAGTAGGCCTATTTAGTACCAAAAGATATCCTCAAAATATTCAATAAATATTATTAAACTAAAATATAGAACATTTATTTAATTGGAAAATAGTGTAAAAAGGTGTATGGTCACATTTGATCACCAATGAGTATGAGTGTGACCAATTAGTAAGGAATACCTGAGGGCTAAATACAAGAAAAACATTAACATTGATGTAGCAATGTTGCATCTATCATCACTCAACATAATAAAACGATACTGTAAATGTAGTTGACGTAATAATCAATGCAAACACTGCTGTACTGTTTACCAAAACTTGCTACAAATACCTGTATAGTGATGTGAAGCTGTTGTGTATCCGCTAAGCCTAAGCCTAAATGTATTAGCGCTGCTTTGTGTGGAACTATTGAGCGCTCCATGATCCACGTGACCGTGCGCCGCTGGGAGATGAGAGGATGTCGCAACTCTGTTTTCCACGCCTCTGGCTTTAACTGTTATGTCACATTAGCGGCAACACGCTATTTATTGTTTGAATTTCGTATTCAATTTAAAGGTGCCCTAGAATGAAAAATTTAATTAACCTTCCCATAGTTAAATAACAGGAGTTCAGTACATGTAAATCACATACAGTGAGTCTCAAACACCACTGCCTCCTCCTTCATATGTAAATCTCGTTTGTGAAAAACACCACGGAAAAATAGGCAAATCTCAACGTAACACAGAGAGTGATGCAATCGTCAGGATCATTAATATGTACGCCCCCAACATTTGCATATGCCAGCACATGTTCACTGTCAGGCGGAACTGCGCAGCCGCCGTATCAACTGGAGTTCTGCAGCAGTAAGCCTGACGCGAGGATAGCGAACATGGCAGATCATGGAAAAAAATGTTATGTTCCAGGCTGTGCAGGGGATGTGAAGACGTTTCATACTCTTCCCACAGATAAAACATGTCAACAGGCATGGTTGATGTTTATTTATAATCGGATACCGCAACAATTTAATTCAAAGTTGTTAGTTTGCTCAGCCCATTTCACCACGGACAGTTTTCAAACCCGGGACAATATCAAGCAGGCTTTGCTCAGCGTCTGATACTGAAGAAAGGGGCAATTCCAACCATATACCTGCAACCAGTAAGTGATTTTATCCACTTCTTGACTGTCTAAACCATTTCTGATTAAATCGAAAGTTTCTTAGAGAGACAACATTAACGATAATATTCCTGTTGTTGTCTATATCCAACGCAAGATGCTATACGGTAAGAATAGGATAATCCAAGTAGCTTACATAACTAAATAGTATGTCTAATGACAAAGGTTGATATTATTTCATGCCAGTGTTGTCATAAATTAGTAAATGCAACCATAGATACGTAACATACTATGTCAGATTAGTTGCTTACACATAGCTCACTCGATCCTTCTAGCTAACGTCAACACCTCCACCATTTAAGTTGAAACGATAGTAATTTGATATTTATTTATTTATATTTTTGACAACTGAAGTATGATTATATACTGATTGATATATATAAGGTTGAATGCCTAATCTCTCCATCGTCAAGACGGTCAGTAAAGTTGTGCCTGCTATCATTGAGCCGCAGTGAAACAGCCAATCAGAGCAGAACTCTGCATTAATATTCATGACCCTTCCAAATAAGGCAAAAATAGACCATTTCATCCTGGGGAAGATTTCTAGAGTTGTAAATGGACCTGTAAAACCATAGCTGGACAATTATTGACCTTAAATAAGCCATATACCCTCTATGTAGACACCAGAGAACAATTTAAAATGTTGTTTCAAATCATTCTAGGGCACCTTTAAAAGCTTAGACTTTCAAGTTTCATATCAAAAGCAGGTTTGAGAGAAAGAGAGAGAGACGCATGAGTGACAGAGAGATGGAGGGAGAGCAGGGAAAGGAAATGAACGAATACATAACGTTAATAGCGTTAAAAAGTTAATGAATAACGCCGTTGATTCTGTGGCGCAACCGCCAGGAGTCTATGTGTGGGAAACACTGATGTTACAGAGTGAGCTAAAGGTGAGTAATGGTAAAAAAAAATCACACAGCTATATTTTTTAAAATAATTGTTGTTCTCAGGTGTCTCTTGGAAAATAGATATTCTCTTTGAAATTGCCTTATTAAATGAACTTTAAATAATTGTTTTTATAGTCTGAGTTTCTTACAGTTCATGACTATTTCATCTCTCAGCCTGCTTTCTGATGGCATATAATTTCGTTTCACGTGAGTTTGCGCGCGTTTGTCCTCTGTGTTCCCCCCACACATCAGGATTTCTGATTGTAAATATTCAACATGTTGAATATTTACGATTCGCGATCGGGACGGCTCCGACGTTCTTCCGAGCAGGATCGGACACTCTTAACACACTTCACACCACAGGAAAATCTGATAAGATAATCTTTAGAACCATCAAGATAATCGGGACATTGCTAGGATTGTCGGAAGGGGGTAAATCGGCCCAAAATCAGCCCGAGCATAACAGAAACGATGTGAAGTTTATCTTTTTAGTCACTGGCTTGATTCACTGATGCATTACGCTTAGGGCATCAAGACGGCCAGTGGCAGGACTGACCGTATTAAACGATTTAGAAAGAAAGTGTGAATTTGAATGATTAGCTACACATTAGAAATCACTGATCACATATCAGGCATTAATGAACACTGTTACTCACTGTTTGTGGCGGTGCTGTTGAATCCATATCGTTCAAGTCTGTTTGTAAAGCCTGTCCTGACATCGCGACTGATAAACAGAATCCATTTTCTCTAAATTCTCTGGGCGGGCAAAGCAGAGGAAGGGGAGGTAACCTTTCCTCGTATATATACGGCATATAGGGAAGATTCCAGATCGACTTGTCTGAGCTCTCATTTCAAAGGCAGAGCAGGACACCCAGAACTCGGTTTACAGCTATCAAAATGTCTAGCCACTTGGGGACCATATACAGGCTAGGGGAACTCATATTAATGTTAAAAAACCTCATAGAATGAAAATGTCATGCCATGGGACCTTTGAGAATCTATATAAGTTTTTCAAAATGCGAATCGTTTAAAATCGAGAAATCAATATTTTTAACCAAGCTCTACCAAACATGAATTTTATATTTGGAAGTAAATGTTTTTAATACAGTGCAAGTTATATATAAAATGGTTTGATAACATTCAGTTCATTGATTTGTAAAGAAAAGCTAGAGTAACACTTAATATTTTTTTACTTTTGATTTAGATTTTTCCTTGATAGAAACATTTTAATTTTCAGAACTCAAAAGGAGAGTATTTTGTACAAACTTAAAATACAACAACAATGACGCAAAACTATAGGCCTAATTCTTTTCTAAAGTAAAGCACTTGAAGGAAGTTGACCTCCCTCCTCACCGTGAGGTACTGTTATATTTGGATAGATATTTTGGTAGGTTTGACAGCTGTTTAAGATACTTACCAGAGTCCATGTCTCTGTTGTTGTTTAGGAAAGTAATTTAAAGTTAGATGAAGCCTTGAACCATTAGAGAGTACAATGTGTTGAACAGACTACATTCTGAAGAGACTCTCAAACTGGCAGTATTTTATCCTGTGGGTGATGATAAACAGGGTTTGCACTTTGCAGAAGTTACTGGAAAATTAGATGATGATTAGAACATCACTTGAACAACAATTATTATTTTGTCACACAAATATTTAGGGTCTAATTCTCACTATTAACTAACTATTAACTATGACTTTGCTTCAATAAACTTCCAATTACTGCTAAATAATAGCAAGTGAGGTAGTTGTTAAGTTTGGGTAGGATTATGGGTAGGTGACCTAACCCTTTTCGAAAAGAATAACTCTCTAACAGTTTGACAGACAAACTCTGACAGCTGATGAGAAAAGAAAGGTGAGAACTGTGTTCCTGTGAATTCACATTAACTTTGTGGCCTTTGAAAGAAGCGCAGACATCTGATGGTGAGGCCTGTCGTTACCATCACTGAAACAATGACAAGATTGGTTTTCATGCATTTTTGCCTAATTGACTGCTTTGGTGCGGGGTCCCTCAGATGAGTTCAGACCATCAGCTCTCCATGAGGATGGTGGGGGAACTTATAGTGGGCATTCAACTGCACCCAGCAAGAGTCTTCCGGAGGGTCTTTGATGGAAAAAGGCTGTTTGGAGCTTAGCTTGGGCCACAATGGCTGCCATTATAGATCCCCCCCCACCCCCACAACAGTTAATTTGGCATTTGGAAAGAGTTGGAAATAAGCACATGGAGTAGGAGTTGTATGAGGGGTGTATGTTAAATATGTACAGTGTTTGGGCTGTTTTTGTGGGATGGCAATGAAGGGTGAAGGGAGCTAGCCGGAACCTGCAAGTGCATGAAGGGGTTATGGCCATTTGCATAATTAACTGTTGATGCAAACTCCTCTTAATGAAGGTCCATTCAAGTCGCCGACCCCTGCACAATGAAGTCCATGGGAATGAGCATGCTCTTATGTCGCAGAGGTTAAAATATTAGGCCTGAAACTGTCAGGGGCTTTTGATTTGCTTTCAAACTTTTGTAAATGTTGCTAAAGAAGTGGATATGCCATCCGAGGTTGCGCTGTCACAAGAAGGCTGCAGACCGACCTTTGGCCAGATGTGAGTTTGGCGCTCTGCACTGCAATAACAACCTTTATTTTAACTAGATTTACACTGAAATCAAATCCCATTTCCTTTTGAAGCTAATTTGAAGATGGACATGGGTATTGAGTTTTTAATATTAGATTAAGATTTGAGATGATATCTGCTTAACTGAATATATTTTCAGGATAATGTGTTCCTAGAGGCTTGAATATTTTCTTTCTTATTTTTCAGTCAAATTCTGGGTCATCTAAGGATAGACTGGGAAGGATTTGGCTTGCTGAACAATGTCAAAAAATAGGCCGTCTCTGAACAACACTGAACATTACACAATACAGAACAGTTTTTCCCCTCAGAGTACAGCTTATTTAATACTGTTTTTGATCTTTTATGGAGCACCATTTAATGCTATGTTGGTGCCAGTATGAATCGTTTTTGAAGTTTTTTTATTTTAGTTTTTAATTTTTAGTTCATATCTTTAATGTTTATTATCACAATGGGAATGATACCAATTCTAAATACTACTAATACATTTATTTAGTTGTAGCTCCCTGACCCCACCATAGACAGCTATTTAATGAACACTTTCAATGCCCAGAAAGGTAGTAAAAACATTGTTGTAGTTCAACCTTAATTTTATGAAGCGACGAGAATAATTTTTGTGTGCAACTTTATTCAACAATTTCGTTCTAGCCTGTGTCAGTCTCCTACGCAGTTTACGGGTGAACTATCCATTTAATTCTAATCTATTAGTGCTGACGATATAACCAAAAATCTGTATCATGGTATTTTTGAAGATTTATGTTAATCAGTATTTTTTTCTTTTCATGACTGGACCTTTATATAGGTTTTTTTAGTGTTTACTTATATTTTGTGTACTGTCGGGAGTACACAGAATATAAAAACATTGTAAGGTCAAATACAAATGTACTTTTAAAAATGGTAATAATCAAATCAATTTATAAAACAATTTAGTTAATCTTTTAAAATGTAATCAAATAAATGAATAATTCCTTTTATTTTTTTGGTATGGTAAAAGATTGATGGTTAATTGTTAAAAGATTGTGATCTCGATTCAAACACCTACTTTTACTTATTCCTAAAAGAAAACAATTTACCTATGTCTATTAAACCTTTGACAAAATCATACTGGAACATTCAAATCTGTGTTTGCATTGCAGAGCCAGAGAGCAGTTTTCATGTTTAGGTTTGAAACAGGGTCTTTTTGTATTGATTACATTGTTACTCTACCAGGCGGCGACAAGTGATGGTTAAAAATGTATTTGTCATTGAATCATTCAAGAGATTCATCCAGTAATGAAACAAATGAAGTATTTTTATGAATCGTTCATTCAAAACCAATTTTAGCTGCAGCAATTAATAATCTCTAATAAGTTACATGCTGTTTTGTTTAGTTGTCCGTTCAGAATCGTGGGAGAATCTGGATCTGTATCTGAAACCAAAAAACTGTGATTCTCAATTCTCACTTGTTGTTCTTGTACATTCCATCATTAACGATTACAGTGGCCCATGAGCTTAAATTGGCACGAGGTATGGTCTCTATGAAGAAATCTTTGAAGGGACTTTTGAGTGGGTTCTGTCATGTCAACCTAATTCTCCAATGCCACACAATGTATAAAAATAGATTTATTGTTCAGGGAGCCCATCGTTTTGTCTCAGAGGAGCCTAGAGATGCTTATTAGGGAGGAGTTTGATGCAAATGTATTAAATGGAGGATATTTTCCCACACTCACCAGGGCCCATAGATTTGTTTCTATTAAAAATTGAGCACATCTCAGATAAATAGATGCTTTTTGAAAATGTCTGATTACTGATGTTAGAACTGGCAAGTACCCTCCTCCACAGCCCTGTTTTTGGGGTACCCCCAACCCCTTTGGCCCTCACACATTAGCTGCAGCACATTCAAAAGGGGGCCCTCTGGCTTTGATCCTCTAGATCAGTGCGGAAAACATCTTTTTGCTTACATTGTGTGGTGGAAACCAAAGTTTTCACCGCCTTATGCTAATACAGCCAAGCTAATCACCTTTCCCAATTACAAAATGTATATAGCCACATGCTTCCCAAATGCCCAGCCCCCTCTGTTCTGCTCCCATTGCTCTAGTCTCTCCCCCCTTTTTGGGAAGGTCCCAACTGTGCATGAATGTGGCCTTGGTTTGTGAGGAACACAAAAACACAAATCTGAACTGCCTACTTCCCCCGTAATGTACGCTTTTATTGATGATAATGAAATTATTCAACTTTTATTTTATTAATGAAATTTAATTTGTTCTTGAATAAACTTCAGATAGATCAGTGTTTACTTTTTGTTTGATCAGGACAAAGTGATGCATTTCCTGTCTTTTTACTTTAAACAGCCTTTTTCTTGTAGAACATATATCTGTATAATAGAGACTGAATAAAATAAAGTCTCAGATTCAAACAGTTATTGATTTTAGTTAAAAGTTCAATAATATTTGGATGTTGATATATTTCTTGGTTGTGATGTAGTTTGTTTACAACAGGGATTTTAAGAGACCTGCTGAGATGTAAGAGTGGATAGTTAATCCAAAAATGAAAACTAGCCCATGATTTACTCACCCTCAAGCCATTCTAGGTGTATGACTTTCTTTTTTCAGACGATACAATCAGAGAGATATTAAAAAAACCTCCTGGCTCTTCCAAGTTTTTTAATGACAGTGAATGGAGGACAACATTTTGAAGGCAAAAAAAATCCATCCCATCCCATCCGGGTGTTAATAAAGGCCTTCTGAAGCGAAGCGATGCGTTTGTGTAAGAAAAATATCCATATTTAAAACTTTTAAAAACTTAAATAACTAACTTCCGGCAGACGGCCTACACAAGTCGACTTGAGCCAAAAGAGTAACCCCTGACGCAATATAGGAGAAGCGTAACCTTTGACTCCTCTCGCAGTTCAAACAAATAGGGCTGTGCAACAAACTCAAGCTCCTCTTCTCTTATATCGAAATCCTCAGATATTTATCTTTAAAAAAAAATCTGAAAAATGTTTCTGCCACTGCCTGATAAGACACAGTAGTCGAGTGCGGCAGCTACACATTGTCATGTTGTAAATAAGACATCTGTTGTTGTGCTAACAAACGATTAATCGTATCCAAAAATAAAAGTTTGTCTTTACATATTGTGTATAATTATGTATATTTGAATACACACACACACACACACACACACACACACACACACACACACACACACACACACACACACACACACACACACACACACACACACACACACACACACACACACACACACACACACATACATGTATATATTTAAGAAATATTTGTTTGTATATATACTGTATTTATATGTGTGTATATATTAGGGATGTCAACGAATATTCTAAATTTGAATATATATTCGAATAGTTTTAAAAAAAGAATTTCGAAGGTGAAAATTAATATTTGAATAAAAAAAAAAAGCCCGCAGTAGTAGAGGCGTGGCTATCTGCTTTGCGAGTGGGCACACTAGCGCCTATGGCTAGCGTGCCTGAAGCCTTGTTTGTTTATACTTTCGTCTGGTTCCACAGCGGGAGCCCCCGCTGACTGCGCGCGCTCCTCCCCAAACGGACGAGGCGTTTATACTTGACACACTCGCTGTTGTGCTATTCTTTGAAGCGACAGAGGGCGACTCGGAGTAATTGTTCTATAAACCATCAGGAAAAAGCGTTGAGAAGAAGTGGGCTAATATACATAGGTGACGATATTTATTTTAGTACACTTCACCGAAAACCACACTACAAAAGAATAATTTAAACCAGATCAAAATAAACCTTGATATTACTTGTGACATGAGAACAAAATGTATGTAGAAATGTAACGTTAACTTATATAAATAAAGTTATGATCTCTTATGTTTCCTAATTTCACTAATCACTTTCGTGAGTTTTCACTTTGTTTCGTGAACTTTTCTTTATTAAACGAGCTTGTTTATGCTTTTGTAGGCTCATTTTGTAAATATAAGCAACTTATTTGTATGTGCAAACTGGACCTTTCTTTGCATCGCCCGCCACAAGCTCTTTGTCTGCAACACGACAAGAGGCCATAACGGAGAAATTAATTTTGTTCATTTGTAAGGACATGAGACCGATCAGTGTCGTGGATGGGGCAGGCTTCAGGGAGTTCTGTCAAGCAATGGAACCGAGGTACTGACTGAATAGATATTGCATGAATAAAGGATAAATGCACTGCTTCCACTGGTTTGATTATTTACCGTTTCATGTCAAGGAAAAGTTCCATGTTTACCACAGCACAGCTCGCTCGGAGCGTTCAATATGCTGTAAAACTTCAATTAATATTTGTTTCAATCACTGAATGAAGCTTGCTATATTTGGGACAAGAGTCGCGACCTTAAATTGCCTGCACAAAACTCTTGATGTGTTTGTTCATTTAAACCGTTATGCGCAGAGAGCGTGAGGGTGAGAGAGAGTGAGGTCTGCGGTCTTGGTCATTAGTTGATTTACTTGTTTGTGTGTAGGTAATACTGTCAAATATGTTTAACCTTAAATAGACTACCTATACAAGTAGTTATGCCTCTTTTTATTAATTTGTCCTGTTATTGACAAAATGCGCAACCAGAGATATATATATATATATACTCACCTAAAGGATTATTAGGAACACCTGTTCAATTTCTCATTAATGCAATTATCTAATCAACCAATCACATGGCAGTTGCTTCAATGCATTTAGGGGTGTGGTCCTGGTCAAGACAATCTCCTAAACTCCAAACTGAATGTCAGAATGGGAAAGAAAGGGGATTTAAGCAATTTTGAGCATGGCATGGTTGTTAGTGCCAGACGGGCCGGTCTGAGTATTTCACAATCTGCTCAGTTACTGGGATTTTCATGCACAACCATTTCTAGGGTTTACAAAGAATGGTGTGAAAAGGGAAAAACATCCAGTATGCGGCAGTCCTGTGGGCGAAAATGCCTTGTTGATGCTAGAGGTCAGAGGAGAATGGGCCGACTGATTCAAGCTGATAGAAGAGCAACTTTGACTGAAATAACCACTCGTTACAACCAAGGTATGCAGCAAAGTATTTGTGAAGCCACAACACGCACAACCTTGAGGTGGATGGGCTACAACAGCAGAAGACCCCACCGGGTACCACTCATCTCCACTACAAATAGGAAGAAGAGGCTACAATTTGCACGAGCTCACCAAAATTGGACAGTTGAAGACTGGAAAATTGTTGCCTGGTCTGATGAGTCTCGATTTCTGTTGAGACATTCAGATGGTAGAGTCAGAATTTGGCGTAAACAGAATGAGAACATGGATCCATCATGCCTTATTACCACTGTGCAGGCTGGTGGTGGTGGTGTAATGGTGTGGGGGATGTTTTCTTGGCACACTTTAGGCCCCTTAGTGCCAATTGGGCATCATTTAAATGCCACGGCCTACCTGAGCATTGTTTCTGACCATGTCCATCCCTTTATGACCACCATGTACCCATCCTCTGATGGCAACTTCCAGCAGGATAATGCACCATGTCATAAAGCTCGAATCATTTCAAATCAATCATCAAAATGTTGATTTATTTCACTAATTCCATTCAAAAAGTGAAACTTGTATATTATATTCATTCATTACACACAGACTGATATATTTCAAACGTTTATTTCTTTTAATTTTGATGATTATAACTGACAACTAAGGAAAATCCCAAATTCAGTATCTCCAAAAATTTGAATATTGTGAAAAGGTTCAATATTGAAGACACCTGGTGCCACAGTATAATCAGCTAATTAACTCAAAACACCTGCAAATGCCTTTAAATGGTCTCTCAGTCTAGTTCTGTAGGCTACACAATCATGGGGAAGACTGCTGACTTGACAGTTGTCCAAAAGACGACAATTGACACCTTGCACAAGGAGGGCAAGACACAAAAGGTCATTGCAAAAGAGGCTGGCTGTTCACAGAGCTCTGTGTCCAAGCACTTTAATAGAGAGGCGAAGGGAAGGAAAAGATGTGGTAGAAAAAAGTGTACAAGTAATAGGGATAACCACACTCTGGAGAGGATTGTGAAACAAAACCCATTCAAAAATGTGGGGGAGATTCACAAAGAGTGGACTGAAGCTGTGTATGTGTGTGTATTTATATATACATAATAATTATATCCAGTACACACACATATATATTATGTAAACACAAACTTTTCTTTTGGATGCTTCCTTAGATGACGAACTCGCACAGGACTGCAAACACAAGGAGAATAAATAGGGAGAGCAAACAAAGCAGACAATAACGGAGGACAGGTGGAGAAAATGAACCAATAATCAGATAACATGAAGGGGTGGGGTTAGACAATAGAAATGAGAGCAGATGACACAAAGAAACAAACATGACGTGCTCCTCCCACCAAAAAAAAACAAGAACACAAGCACATGGCTATAGCGAAAACAAATCACAAGCCATGTGCTCAAACAAAATACGACACGAACACGCAGTCCTTGGAACAAGCTGCTTTCTCACACAAAACATAACACAAAAGCATGCTGATGATGAAAACACGAACCACTGGCTACAGACTAGTAACTCTGCTATTAAAATCGGTACGATATGAAATGTTATTAATACCGGTAGTTTTTTTTTAAAGAATGACAGCACTCTAATAAGCGCTGTATTTCTTAATTTGCATCCATGTGTGACAGCAGGAGTCAGGACGCGAGTGCAGAGCTCTGCTTCCACTGTTTACGTTCACTAAACAATGGAAGCAGAACAGTCAAATATATACTCGCAACGCTTGACAAAGGAAGCAACAAAGAAGTGCATGCATGAGAAAATAAAGCACGGAATATTGGGTTTGAATGGTCAAAAATATGTTAAAATGCACGTCCTGGTATTCATGTAAACACAGTCAGGTATGTCTTAAGTAAACATAAACCGTTTTGTATAAAGAAATCGAATGTATTCCAATGTATTGGATCCGTGCAGGTTTTAAAGATCCGGACCGGCTGCCTAATATTCGGTGTGATTTAATGTTAATCAAGTGACAAGAAAATAGAAAATCACCCAATGCTTAATATATTTGACTAAGAATCAGTCTATCGTTAATTTATTGAGTGAAGACTGCAGTTTTTCTTACATTTGATTATTTAATTTCTTTTTTGAATGCTACTATTAAATATACCTACTGTTGCTAAAAGAATAAAGCACTATTTTGTTTAATTTTCCTTCTTATAACATTAGTCATATTGTTTGTATTTTTGCTTATTTTTAATAACAAAGATAAAATAATATTGATTCACTATCGGTATCAAGGGATTTTAGTGTGGTATCATATCGACATTACTACAGACACAACAACACAAAAGTGCCTGGTCAATGAAAACATAAACCAGGCAGTCATAAAACACACTAGACAAGAGTGCACGACAAGTGAACAAACATGCAACCTATGCGCTCACAAGAGATACAAAACATTGAGCATGAGTTTCCGAACCCTGTCACTGAACCGAAACCAAACTAGACATCAGTGCCGGGATCTGAACACCACGCTATGAACATGAAAGGCAAGATTTCAAGCTTCAAATAATATGCAAACTAAACTAAACCCAACTAAAAAGGAAGTCCATACAATTCCTATGCTGTATTTCTGAATTCATACAATATTCTTAAGCAGGGGTGGGTGATATGACCAAAATCTGATACCACAATACGAGTAATTTTATTTCTCGATAACAATACATGTGACAATATAGTTATTCTAGCTTTATGATATCGAAATATTTGATACCTTTGACCCATTATTTATCATAATTTTCAATATAATAATAAAAATAAAAAAAATACTAGCCTTAAAAAATCCTCTCATGCTTACTGAAGACAAGTAAACTGATAAAGAATTATTGCATCAGAAACTGATGCAATAAACTGTTCTATTGCAGTTTAAAACAAACTGCAATAGAACAGACACAAATGAAATAGACCTACTTGAAAAAACTGAGCACTAGAAATAAGAAATACTACATAAAATGTATAAAGTAAATGTTATTAAAAAAACACTGTAATGTCTTTACTGTGTAAATTATATATACACATGTATTCTTATATGTATCACTTCATATCTCCGAAAAGTCTTTAGCTTTATCATATTTATAAAAGACAGATACGCTGAGTCTTTCCGAATAAAACTGAGCGGCTGGAGGCGCATTTTGTGGGTGACGCTAGAGTCATGAGCGCATGCAGCTACTGCGTTGAGAGTGTCTGAAAGCTGTGACATCCTTAGAAAATGTGGAAAAAACCATGTCATGAGTGAGTTTTACAACATTTGTGTGTTTACTCGTGGTTTATGAGGACATGATTTGGTTTATGGACTATTGTATGTGACTTGGGAGTAGCAAGCGGAATGGTTTTGCTAGTCAGACTAGTGCATGTTTACATAGAAAAAAAATGGAATAGTAGCGCTTTTGAATGAAGAAGCGCGCTTTGTGCCCCTAGGTTTAATATGAAATAATTAATTTAGTTCAACATATTGTCCCACTATTTGTGTATTGTTGTTTTAAGTGGTTTTACAATAAACAAATGTACACCTATTATGGTCAGCTAAACAAATGTATTCAAACCAAGCGGCAACCTCCCGCAGTTTCTCTTGAAGCCAATACGGAAGTGACATAAACTGCAATTCATGGACTCCAGAAGGGAGCAGAATCTCATTGAGCCCCTTTTTAAAATGCCCAACTTTACAGCAGAATAAAACATGTTTACACAAGGGGGTAATCCAGCCCCCGGAAACTGAAACCTTCCATAGGCGCGGCCATTGCTAACCAAGCCATCACCTGCTGTTAGCATCCCATTGACTCCCATTCATTTTGGCCTCAGTTTGACAGTGGATATCTTTACATCTGAGGTGTTTAAAGACTCCATTCGTCCATTGTTTATTTCTAAACAAACACGACAATGTATAAAAGGCTCGATTACCTTGTATCTTACACTATCGCCCTGTTGAAGCTGTTTTTGTAATATAGGCTAACGATTGCGTCATAACCACGCGACTGTGTCGCGCTGTTGAGCAAATTACCGTATAGACCCGAGGAGAAGCTCGTAGGCAATCTTTTACTGTCTATGAGGCAATCGTTGGGACGTGGAAGCATAAACGCAGATAGAGATGTTGCAGATCCTGTTTCATTCATCAAAAGTTGCTCCTGCTCACCCTCTCTGTCTCTGCAAGATTCGGTGATTCAGATTTCACTTTGCACAACTACTAGAAGACTTGCCACTGTTGGACAGGTTGCCCACGTCACATCTACGTCTTCAAGCTCACTCCGAGGCTCCGCAGTACGCTCAGCCATCAGGAAGTGAGTGCTTCTATCTGACTTCAATTATCTCTGTTGAAGTCTATGGGGCACAGCCAACGACTTCCCTAAAGCCGAGCAAAGTGCGTTGATGCTTTTGCTCTCTCGCTCTGATTGACGTGTGTGTGCGCCCTTGCGGGAGAAGTGCCCGTACAAGGAAATTCCGCCCTTGTTGACGTCACATAGGCCCATACTTTAAAAAACTTTCTGAAACTTGTGAGAAACCGGAAGGAGTATTTTTCAAACGTCCAACTTATTTTTTTGAAACGTTGGCCATGTTTAGCATTACTAAATTACTGTGTTTACTTACAAATACATGGTCACTTTGACACATAGGTATGTATATTCAACAGTTCAAGCCCATTTAGTGTCAAAAAGCACTAAGTTCTGTTCTGACATGCTCTATAAGCAGCTCTCAGACAGTGCTGAGAAACAGTCGACTGTTTTTAACCCGCAATGCTTAAAAAAACGCCTACAACGATAAGCTTTTGTGACTGTGTAGCAGTCCAAAATCTCTACCGGCTGACAAATTTCTACCGGTTAATCGTGTCTACTGGTATATTGCCCACCCCTATTCTGAAGTCATACACTACCTTTGTTTGAAGAATAGTCAAATATGTTTCTTATTCACTGATAATCCTCCCCTCCAGGGAACTGTTAACTAGTGTGACCAAGTCACTGAGTTAAACCTCGTCAGCTGAATTTGTTTGATTCATGAACAAATTATTCAGAATAGTTTTGTTAACCAGAGTTGAAATACAAAAGAAAAGAGAGACTCAAGCATTGTTACTTCTCTCATTAATGTGACAAGGAGAGCTAGAGTGGATGTCAATGAATCTTGACTTAAATTTTGGTCTGTTCCTCATTAAATGGACAACTTTTTGTAATGGTTGTTTTATTCTATGCATTCTTCAAAATGTCTCCTTTTGTGTTACACAGAGTTTCATGTGACATTAAGGTGAGTAAATAATTACGTAATTTTCATTTTAAAGTGAACTATTCTTTTAGTTCATGTCACTGTTTCCAAATCAGTGTGTATATCAAGGCAACTTCCAATCGATTCTGTACATAAGGAGTCTTCAACTAAAATTGCTTGAGGTCCAGTAAATGAACCCTCCTCACTGGCCGAGGTCCGGACAATTATATACCTAAAAACAATAATTTATGTTTATTGCCAGACTAAAGAAATTAGTGTAGATGGCATTTGTTCATAATTGAACAAAATATAATGTTCTCATATGAACAAAACATGTCTGTTCATATTGTTAAAGCAAACATAGGTAATCCTTCACAAAATTGATCTAATTTTGTTGTTGTTCTGTTATGTCCTTTAAGTTGCTTTGGTACAAAATATCTAAATTCAACCAGTAGCCATGTCTGACAAAAATATGATGAACTAAAAATGCCTTCATCTCTTAATCTGCACTGAAAATACATTTATTTCAACATTACTAGCAACTAAAGTGCTTTTTCCCTGCTGAACTGAGATAAATAATAACAATCAATGAACGCAACCCCCCCTGGTAAAAAAAAAAAAATCTGAAATCTCATAACACATTTTATGTACCTAACATTGAACACTGCACTCTTCTGTGCTTCAAATTGCACTGGTAAAATATAATTAGCAATATCATTCAGAAACACAAACAGGCAAAAATAAAGTGCCACCAGTGTTGGAAAAATTAAAAAGTGCAAGAAACATTTTATTTAATGTTTCCACTTTTGACAACCGCAACAGAATTAGAGCAAATGAGACACACTGGCCTCGTACAGGATGCAGGAAGAATAAATGCCACCCATTCATCTCAGAAAACTTGGTTTTCAGTGAAAATGCCATTGTTTTTGCGCGCCGCTTTCTGCTCTCAGTCTCTTCTTCACTGCATGCGTGACCGCGCGTTTGAACGTAGCAACAGTGAGCATAGTAACGTTAACTGTCGTCGCAACCCGTGGCGACAAAGGACCCAAATGGCTCTACTGTGCTGCCTGATATAAATGTGAATTTTTAAAAAAAATGCCATTTATTTATTTCATTACGTCAAAAGGCTTCGCGTTCCGCATGGACGCATCTCGCGGTCCGGATTCAGACCGGAGTCCGCTAGTTGGCGACCCTGGCTGTTCATAGGGATTTCTTGAAAAACGCCTTAATAGAAATAACTATGCACCGTGTATTTAAAGGTGAGCTGGGCAATGTACCCATCACAATTGCAAAGACCCACTTTGATCAGTGTGTGAACTGTGCCGCTTGCCTCTTATTGCTTTATCCAGATGGTCCTGGTGGGGGAACAAAAAGTTGCCCTTGCCATAGGATCTCTCAATAGGCCGTCTAGACCAGCCTGAGCCCAGACAGATACAGCCTCCCATCAAATTAGCGTTTGTCAGATTTATGGTAATGGTCCGCAACAGCCTTCCCGTCGGTGACATCAAGATTTACAGCTGCGTACAATTCCCCCCACCCCCCAGTCCTTTCTGGGGGTTTGTCACCTCCCCACACATTGGCCTTATGCAGACTTTGGGGGCGACAGCCCAAAGAAATGGCCCATTAAAGAGAGCTTTCTGGTGAAGCTGAGCCACCCAAGGTAGGTCAGAACAATGGCTGCACAGGGTTTGATAATCCCCTGTGATGAGGCTGAAGTGTTTGTGGTGCATGTGGAGCGCAGCTGGGGGGGTGGGGGTGGGTGGCTGTCGTGGGCCATGACAGTAGAGACTACCGCTCCATTGTCTAGGGTTTCTCCTATTTTGGATAAAGGGCCACAGGGGCTAAGTTGAGGGCTTCAAGGGGAACTGAAGACGCCCATGTATGTATGTTACTTGGGTTCTTTCATGTGGCCAGCCACAAGTAACCTGATATCAGCATCAACAAGAGGATCACCTACTGAGAAATATTTTGCCTGTCCTCACTCCAAATGTTTTCCAGGGCTGTTTTTAACTTCTGTCGGAAGATTTGTGTTAGGAAAAGGCTTGACGCGATATATGTTTTATATGACAATGTTTATTATAGAAATCATCCAGGTCCATTTTTGTTTTGTTTTGTTATTGATTGAGGTGATTATATAACGCATGTCATTTTACTGTATTATGTTCTTGCTTTAAAGTATGCTTTTGTTTAGGAACTGCATAATAAAAAGTACACTGAGATTGAGCAAAAAAGTCTCATGAAAGTTTCATGAAGCATAAAGTATCAGTATGTGATGGAAACTACATACATGCCTTGGCTTATCATTATCTTTACAACTTTGAGAAAGCATTGCTCCATCTTTAAAGGTAGCTTGGCTCCGCCCTCCTACGTACGTCCGCTCAATTTTCATATTCCTTCAGTACTCCGTCTAGAACTGCGGTATAGTCTTAGGTTTTCTCCAAACAAATTTTTACTGGTCCAATCAGCGAACAGAGAGAGTGACTGAGAATTGTGATTGATGTTGTGCGCTAGTTTGAGTTGTAGTTCAGTAATGGCGGCGGAGAAAAGATGCGAGCGAAACCATTCGGTCCGTTGTGGCACCGCTGCAGAGTGTCCAGAAGTTAAAGCCGGAGTTTTTTTGGTGGCCATGATGTTGTGTCCCGGGAAAAGTTTGATTTATCAGCTCGCTCCGTTAGTGGTGAAGGAGTTGGCTGAAGCCCCGGTAATTGTTTTGCGTGCAGTCGGAAGGTATTGTCATCATTTACAGGGGCTAGTCAGTGATTTTATTGCCGTCCGTCTCCCACCATCCGCGTAAAAATTCCTTGGCCGAATTACCTACTGCTTTTGACAAACACCAAGGTCGTGTGGTCATTTAAATTACTGTCCGAATCCACAATATATCACTTCAAAATTCACTGTTTATATCCTTTTTGACCACTGCAGAGCACCGTAAGGTTGTGCTTCGCTGTCATTTGGATGCATTTCTAGACTTTTATTTCTTTAAATGCTGGCAGGTATTTTCAAGAGCAATATATTTCATCACGCTCAAAAAATTAAAGGAAGAAAAGCACGTAAATATTTTAATCGGGCCGTTATTTACGGCAGCATTTATTCTTATCATACCAAGCATATGATATTTTATTAACAGTATACAATCATGTTACGGACCACGTGAGCAGCGCGTTCCCAATCGCAAAACTCTCCTCCACCATGAATAAATCACAATCCAAATGCATAAGGTTTTATCACCTTTTTATCAGTTGTTGTCACGTGGCAGCACACGTGGCAGCACTTCCGGCAATGCTCTATCTCATACCACAAGAAAAACCACAAATGGTGCTAATATACACACACAATGTGGTGTATACAATAAAAATTACATTCACAACCTTTATCTCCATACCAAAATTCCAGATGGCCAGAAGAAGTGATTCATCTTTTATAAATCGTTACAATATTAATGTCTGTGATGCTGTGAGCACAGAGAGTGTTGTGTAGACTGTAAGTATTTAAAATGTTTAAGTTTTTAAAATGTTTGATGTTTAATATGAATAAATAGCACTCATAAACGGCCGTCGATGGTATTCTCAAGTGAAATGAGTTGAGGCTTGGACCCAGAAATGGCGTTCCTTACATCACGACTTAACAAGCGGATAGAACCGCTTGCAGGAAAGTTGTGCAATTGGGTACACTAATAGAGGTCAGTACCAATAGTAACCACACCAAATTTGGAGTCTCTAACTCATTCCCTCTAGCACCACCACCTGTCCAAAGTTTCACTCATATTTATGCTAATAACTTTTGAACCCTAACACCGGCTTCACACCGCACGCGCAAGCAGTGCGTTGGCAGGGAAAGAGCGGTGCATATGGAGAGCGGGAGCCGTGCGCCCCCGTTGTGCATTCACACTGGCAGCGTTTGTCTCGTGCAGCTGAACCGCGGCTCGTGCATTGCAAATACAGACGAATATTGTCCATTATGTCACATTTTCCGGTGTTCTCCTCCGACCGCTGTCTGTCTCGTGCTTTGATTTATGATGGGCAGCATAAATTGGCTGCAAATGCGACCGTGTTCCCATCTGTCTCATACATGCATGCATATAACATGTTGTATATTAGTTCACATGAGAAATGTAATATTAAAGTGAAGATATGCTTCTAGTTTTAATAATTTAAACAGGCTTTTGAAGTTTGGGCAAAAACTGTGTTGTGTTTTCGTGTTTTTTATCAAAAAAATTATAATTCTATTCGATTATAATTCTATTCTATTCGACTATTCGATCGCACCCTATGGCCCTAATGCCCGCCATTATGAATTTTATATTATAGAAAACCCTACTTTTGCAAACTCGTCCTAGACGGTTTGTCCGATTTGCATTAAAATTGAACCAGATCATCTTCAGGCTATGCCAACAAAAAGTTATGGAATTCAAGCTGATTCGTCTAATAATTTTCAATAAACTGAACAAATTTTACATAGCGGTTGCGAAAATACACGTACGGCCATTTCTCTGCAACACTTTATCGTATTCAAACCAAACTTGGTACATGTCATCACAAGCATGACTTAAGGTAACATGCAGCGTTTTGGCGCATTGCCACCTACTGGTCCGGAAATACGAAAAATTGCTATTTTTGCTTATAACTTCTGAACCGTTAGTCCAAAAATAATAAAAGTGGCCTCCTTAGATTCGGGGCATGCCGAGTCAACTGATATCCAATTTCACCATATCAGCCATTTTGGCTGTCTGCCATTTTTAATTATGTGCTAAAATGCTGTATTTTATGAACACATTGTTACGAAACTCGGTATGGGTCATCAGCACGATGCCCTGAAGGAGCCTGAGAAGACAAAACAGCGCCACCTAGTGGAGAATTTGTTTTTCTAATGCTTATAACTTTGGGTGTGGGTGTCTTATTTTCATGGGAGTAACTTTTTTTGTCTCCTGAATCCTTGCCAAGTCCAACGATACCAGACTTGCCAGGTTTCAGCGTATGGTTTGTGCAGCGTGGTAATTTAGCGCTTAAAAAACATTAGCTGATATCTTCGAAACTGCTAGTCCAATCGAGACTAGCAGGATCAGAAGTTTGGAAACATAGTTCGATAGACAAATTCTAATGCCCGAATGTCAAAGTATTTATAGTAAGGGGTAGTAAAATCCAATCAAATTCAGGTGTCAGTCATTTTTTACGTGTTTTTTCATATAACTGTCTATAACTCCAAAACTAAATGAGATATTTTCACCAAAATTGACACACACGCATATATGGGCTCACTCCGAGGACACATAAAAATGGTTGGAGGTTTTGACCCTTGGTGGCACTATAATAGAACAAAACATGAAATTCCCATAGACTACAATGCATTTTTCAGCCTTTTTGCATAAAATCATCTTAAAATGTGTTTAATTTTGGCTTGTCTTCTTTGCGCTTGGCCCTGGTAATGGCTGCTTGCAGCTATATTTTTACATTTAATTCAGTCGCAATGTCAGCACAGGCTTTACAAACAGACTTGAACGATATGGATTCGACAGCACCGCCACAAACAGTGAGTAACAGTGTTCATTAAGGCCTGATCTGTGATCAGTGATTTCTGATGTGTAGCTAATCATTCAAGTTCACACTTTCTTTCTAAATCGTTTTAATACTGTTTATGCATCAGTGAATCAAGCCAGTGACTAAACGATCAACTTCACATTGTTTCTCTTAGCATGAAATCTGTTATTTAATTGTGATTAAACTACAGAGTGATCAAAGAACACTCTCTTTACAATGGCTGAAGCTCTCAATCTGTCACAATTCACCAGTGTGAGTGCCCATGAGAACCACCTGAGGGCACTCCACTTCAGACTGTCACTCCACACATAAGACTATTATCACTCATAAACTACATTACCCATAATCCTTTGCCCGGACTCATCATCACTCATTGTTTGCACCTGTGTCACATTACCTCATAACCCCATTACCCCAGCCTATATAAACCATGCTCATTCTGTCTATCATTGCTAAGTCTTGTTTAGTGTTTCACTGCAATTCCGAGCATTCCCCTGGTTGTCTTGTCTCCTGGTTTTCTTGTTTTGGATTTCTTGCCTCTGGTCCCTGCCTGTTTTGTTTTTGTTTGTTTGGACTGCCTGTCTGTGTATGAACCCCTGCCTGTACCTTGGATTACGATTGTGGATTTCCCCTTACAAATAAAGCTGCATTTGGATTCTCAACCTTCTGACTCGGAGCAGTTCGTAACACAATCACACGTCGCGAGTACATTTGCCCAAACTGCCGTTATAATGAATGACGCTGTTATGCTGCACAACGGAGCTCTTACTGTATTCATATCGATATTGTGTTTGCTGTTTGTTGTGGTGAAATCATTTTGTGAGAGAAATAGCGCTGCAATGACAATCACTGCATTCACAGACTGTCTGTACTCAATGCTCATCACTGCAGCCTTTCATGTGATGAGAAAAGATCTAATAATAATGCTATAATCAACACTTTCATGATTCGACAGCTGTAATAGTAAAAAAAAAAGTAGGAAAAGTATTTGAGAGGGGTTCCACATGTAATGCGCATTTCAAATGCAAAGATGTCAGCCAATCACAACAGTGGGCCTTTTCACTGAAGTCTCACAGCAGACACGCCCCTTCAAACAGAGCATTCAAGCCAGAGGGCTAAAATCAGAATAGAAAAATGCCTTTTATTTTGATGACATTTTATGATGTAATAATCATACTAACAATATAAGTACATCTCAGGAAACATTATAAAATAAAAAATCCACATCATGGGACCTTTAACCTTTCATGTCGGTGAGGTATGCAATTCAGAACATATCATTAATGAGGTAAAATATGGTCAGTTTGTAATGGATAACAGCAGGGTTTGTCAGAGCCAAGTACATACAGTGGTAGCTAGGGGGAGTTGTAGCTCTACATAGTGAACATTAGAGAAGTGGCTCTTGAAGTGTGGAAGATCTTTAGTGGCACAGGTTGCAAGTATGAAAACATATATTATAGGATAAACATGTTGCAAAGTACTACAAAAGACATTGTCAACAGCAATTATGAATAATTGCACTGTCAGAACAATGTGCAAAAATGTATTTTTGTGTGGGCAACAGCTTGTCACTGGGGCATTACTCTTAAAGGGGCAACTTTGTACCCCATCTACCCCTAAATGGTTCATATTACAATTCTAAAGTATTAATATGTACCCTTAAGGTACTACTATGCACCTTATTTAAGGTTCAAAGTTGTCCCTTTAAGGTTACTGCCTTCGTGACAAACAGTTATACCCCTAAAAGTAACATTTTTTGCACTTTTATTCATGAAAGTGTAACAGTTTCTTCATGGTAGATTATTCATCATTCAGACAATTCATTGGGAGAATAGATTTCTGAGGAAAGTAAGTGTTAAACCTTTGCCTATAAATGCGTCATTAAGTTTTCAACCTTCCAAACTTTCAGGAAGTAGGAAAGCTGATTGTTTTCATACTTTTAATACATTAAAATCTGTTATATGGGAAACATTTTCTGTTTTTAATTATAGTAGCACAGTTAACTTGATACTCTTTGAGTTTCAAAAGTAGTAGCCCTCCAGATTTGACACTGCAGTAAACAGCCTTTGGTTGGTATGGAGACAGCAAGGTATGGTGTGGACACAACAGTCTCACTGGCAATTATTTTTCGCCTTCCTCCATACGTGGCGCGCCGCTATACTGGCACAAACTCGTGCTCCACCACGGTCCGTATAACCGCCCCCCCCCCCCCCCACCTCCGTCCCTACGCTTGCCAACGTTTGTAAGCCACAAACATCAACATGAAGAGTAAGGAGATGAATGAAGGCACCCCCCCCCCCCCCCCCCCCCATCACCCCAGACGGCCACGGACTCTCACTATGAGCTGGAGTGTAGTCAGAGCCTTGTTATGACTGGAGTGTGTTACATTGCTGCTCCATCTGGACATTCATATTAAGCGCTGTCAATTCAAAGGTCACCTCTGAGCCCTGCAGACAAGTGTTGCTAGCGGGTGTCTGGGCAGGGAAGGGTCGTCGGCTGGGATGATAGTGAGGTCTGTTTGGGAATGCCAGGCTCAGACTGGTCTGCCTGGGTCTGTGTCTGCGTCTGGTGTTGCTCTCGACCGCCCATCCCCCCCTCGCATGCTCATTGGCCCTTACTGTAGACTGTTTTGGACACAATAAAAACAAACCTGACTGACCCCAAAACGCACTGAAAATGCATCAACGTTGTAATTGAAACATACACATAATCTGAAGTTATGCATAGCTTCTACTGCATTAAATCTATTTGTGCACCTTTTGCAGTCTGAGAGACCCCAAGATCCTTGTAATGACTGCTTTACATTAATACTTTGACCTTTTATGATCTTATCAGAATTGGTTATAAACCCAATTTTAACCTGATAACTCCTCCATAAAATATTGTATTACTTTTGTTTGTGTTCCAGATATGAATATAAAGTCAACCTTATGAGAAATAGTCACAATTATCTTTTACTCTAAAGTGAAAACAAGCTTCCATATTCTTGGACCCATACAGTGAGTCTCCACACATCATGAGGGTTGTTATTGGTGTTGATTTTTAGTTACCTTGTTATTCGACTCCATATTGCATTTAGCTAATTTTTCTCAACAAGGCAGCTTTTGGATGGCATTGTCAACGCATCTGAATGAAATATGATGTCCTGAAGTGAGTGTGTGGACCTGTGCAAATTTTACTGCAATTTTTTCCACTCTGCAGTGCTATTTTTATCAGATGTTGTTCATTATGGACTTGTCTTGGCATGACCTAAAGCTGCTTGGCTCTTTGCTGTGATCGATTATAGCTAGGCATTTTTATATTTGTTGGTCATTGCTGGCACAATTTTGTTCTAGTAATTTTCCAATGTGCCATTAAATCTAGAGCAGGTTACCTCCACACCCTAAATTAATAGCAAGATGGAATACGCTGATCAGGCAAAGAGGGGCTGGTTTCAGCGTGCCATCTATTGAATGCGGGGAGATGATCTATGTCTTCACTTCCAGAGACACACCCTCCCGATCAGTGAAAGATGAACCTGATGCATGTGGCTTTGGAAAGGAGATTCATGTAGGCTCAGGTTTGTGCTGAATTCAGTACCGCAGCCCAAATGACATTCTCCATTCATATTTCACTAGTTACTGACAATCTCATCATTAACAAACAAGTCAGATGCATTTCATTCATTGCATAACTCACAATGATAGGAAATGTGAACCTTGTATGGTTTACATTTGTGCTGTAGTCCAAGTCAATAGCTTTGTGTGAGGAAGATTAGGGATGATTTTATATAGAAATTCTGTCTGATACTGATGAGCAGATTGTTACTTTCACGTTATGGACGATACTGAAAAAGCCTGATATTGAAATTCAATTTTTTTTTTTGTAATTCAGAATTTAAAAATGTATATTTTAATTGCTACAAGTGAATTTAGGCATTTCATTATAGTGTATATTATGTAAATCACATTATATTTAAGATTTGCTACCGAAATATATATAAATGTAAAAACAGATCTTATTATATTTAAGATATTCAAATCTTATTATATTTATGATTTGCTACCGAAATATATATAAATGTAAAAACAGGAGAAATTACCATGCATAATCCAATATAAGCTGATATGTATCCATGAAAAAAAAAGTTTGTTTCTAACATCGGCCAGTAACTAATATATTACTGATGTATTGTGCAAAAGGAGATGGTGGTCTAGTGGGTTAAACCACTGAACTGATATGCAGAAGGTTGCTGGTTCGATCTCAGCAGTCGCCACCAGTGTGTCCTTGAGCAAGGCACTTTACTCCATGTTGCTCCAGGGGGATTGTCCCTGTAATACTGTAAGTCGCTTTGGATAAAAGCGTCTGCCAAATGCATAAATGTAAATCCTTAGACAAGCCCAAAATTTAAGTTATTTTCTAATAATCTTGCCCTTTATTGTAGCTCTTAAATCAACATTGGTTATTAAATTAATAACAATATTTGTAATGTTATTGATATCCGACATGTTGTATGAAAAAATCTATGTGAAGATGGATCTCCATGGTCAAAATAACTCTACTGTTTTGTAATGATATGAGGGTGAGTAAATGACAGAATTGCCATTTTTAGAGATGCAGGAATGCAGCAATCCTTTGAGGTGCCAAAGTGTCACTGTCAAAGCCATGGCGATGGGGAATGCTTAGAGGTGCAGTTGGGGAAAACAGGATGGCATCGCTGCCTGACGCTCCAATGGCAGACGTCTGCTCTGTCTCCACACTCTCAGAGGGCAAACGAGTGAAATGTGAGCCCTGTCTGTCTACGTGGTGCTTCCCTCGCTCTCGCCCCCTCATTTATTGGCTCTAAAAATACAAAGCTGTTATTTAAAATAGAGCAGACAAGTGAGCAACGGCTGGCCATCGCATGTCCGGGGGACAGACGGACCCTCAGGCTCCCCTCCTCGCCCAGCCAACAGTATCTCTATACAGTATGTGTCTGTAAGGATTAAGTCTTTCGCCAATAACCCCGCCAAGCGATCAATGTTGTCATTGCCGAGTGCAAAGCGTGTTACTTTTCTCATGATGGAACTCAGACGACTGTTTTTCTTTATTGGACGGAGCAGACAGGGTCCCCTTCACTCAGCCGAGGGGTCCATTCAGGAAAAGTTGGCAGGCGGGGAGTTGTTTTTGCAGTAGCGTATTGTTCAGTGTTGCTTCCATAAGGGCTGAAGATTCAATATTGTGGCAATACTGAGTGTATTTGGCCCAGCTGTGTTCTCCTGTCTGCCGTGCTGGAGGATTCTAAACCTGTTGAATCTTTGTTTTGGTGCCAAGACCTGGATCTCTGCCAGGCCTTTTAATTACATCAGCCGTTTGATGTCTTGACATCTTTTTTTTAAATGGAAAGCTGGGTGGGATAAGGGGGCCTGAGAGAATTTTTTTGCGTACCTTTTAGCGAAACATTTCATCTGAAAATGCGCCTCAGCCATGTCTCAGCTGTTGTCAGGCTGGAATATTTATACCTTTTAACATAAAAAGCATTTACATAAAAAGCAGTTAATCAGCTTTTACAACTGCCGCAACATCGGTGAGGTAACGTCTCGTAGCTCTCGAACAGTTAAACGTATCCAGTATGAATGACTAGAGCCAAAAGAATCAATCAAGAGTTAGCATTTCTCAACATATACTTTTTGGCAGCCTTAGTTTCAACCTGCCTTACTAGCACGAGAAAAATCCTGACCAAACAGTTGTTTGAAATGCGACTTCTCGGACACCTGGGAAATCTTTTATTTTCCTCTACTGCGACAACATGAGGCACTGAAGTGTGTGGCCCTGTGCTCCTGTGGGCCGTGGGGTCAAAGCTCCAGGACGTGCCTTTAGCAACTGATGTAAATTTATCATCCCATCTGAGCACTGTAAGTGAAGGTGGGGTGAATAGGGTAAATTCATCAGCCTCTTACAGAACCAGATGTCCAAGTTGCTGTGTGACAAAGCAGAAGCATGTGCGGCGACCGACTATGTAGGACGGCCTCTCTGTGGCAGCTCCTGTGAAGAAGGGCCTGTGAAAGCAATTTAGGCTTTTACAGATGGAAGAACACCAGAGCAAATTACACATTTGTTTGCCTACAAACCTTTCCATGTAAGGATTCAGGAAGAATTACATAATACATGAGTGAGCTGTAATGATAGAAGACGGGTCTCTGTGGTAGAACTGCAGTACACAAACTCACACAGCGAAACAAATTTATTTTCAAATATATTTGAAATGTATTCCAAAATAGACAAAAAATATTGCTCATACATTTTTTATAGAAATTTGCATGAATATAATTTTTGATTTATATTATATTTTGTCATATATTTTTTATATACTTTCTATCTAAATATATCTATATAGAAATATATATTCAAATTCCACACTGTTTACATCTTATATTTATCATTTATTTTGTCCAGATATAATTTTGCCCTTATCGGAATTCAGAACATTTATATTCACATTCCAAGTGAACGTTCTTCTGAAGTAGTATTTATCTATTTCAAAAGAAACTGCTCTTCATAAAGAGACTACGACGCGTACGTTTTAATGTGGAATGAAATAATCCAGAGGTCAAGGCCAGAATCAAGCCTTGCCTGACCTAGGCTAGTTTTGTCCTGCTAATAAAAGATATTTCTTTTTAGTTCTGTATACTGATCTCTCCACACCGGCTTTAACTGTCCCATTCACGGTTCACACTGCATTTGCCTCCTAATGTCTCCCAGCAGGCTTCCAGTCAGAGAGAGTGATTCATAAAGTGACAGTTCTGTCTGCTTCCATGAGGACACAAGCTTTCAGAATCCTGCCTCTCTCTCTCTTCCACACCCTCCCCCTTAAACAGACACAGACTGCGTTAGACTGTCTTGTAACAATCTATTTTACATGTTTGGGCAAGCAAATTCTACAATAAAGCCTGCCCTAATATCAAGCAATAGGAAAGGAGGTCTCAGCCACATTAGTTCAGGAGTGCCAGTAAATCATCTAGTATGTTTACATGCATGATTTTACACCAGTTATGCTTAATCTCCACACAACCTGTAAGGTAAACATCTTAAACATTGTTCGTTTATCGGATAAATGTCATAAATGGTTTAAGCAAATTGGCCATCTGAACTTTTTGCCTATAACCCCAATTTCGCTCCATATTTAAACACCCTTTCTACCATTCTAGTGGCTTATTCAATATGCACATGCCTGTTTACAGAGTAATTTTATTTTATTTATTTATTTTTATTTTTTTTACAATTTCATCTCAAACATGTTTTTCACTGATACTGTAGTCTCCTTAGTAAACAAGCACACTTACTTTTGAAAGGTGGAAATGTCAAAATAACTGGGACTTTCATCATTATATATATATATATATATATATATATATATATATATATATATATATATATATATATATATATATATATATATATATATATATATATATATATATATATTCACTTTTTGTTTACTTCATATTTTAATGTACATTTCATATACAAAGATTGAAAATCTGGGTATGGGACAAGAGTAAAATTATTTTTAAAAAAAACAATAATGTTAAAAAAAACAGCAAAAATAAACAGTAAAAGGTTAAAAAAAAAGTTTTAATGTCATCTTCATATAACTAAAGGTTAAACATGTTTAAATCGTTTAGTTTGAACAAAATCACACTGAGCACTGAGCAACAGCTGTGTGGTAAATCTCATGCCCCGTTTTATCAATGAAGTCAGTTCTGGAGGTCTCCTCCAGATGTGTTGCTTTCAAATCACTGCATTAGTTCATCTCTCTCTCTGGTACTTCATTAGCATTTGTCAGCTCATGCTCCTCAGTTTATTTTCAGACTGTCTTTTTTTTGGCAAACATAGGCTTAAATTCTTCATTTTAGCCTTATCAGGATACTAGTGAAAAGTGCACCACTCATAGTCACTAACCATGTTTGTCTTTTCTGTTTTTGTATTATTAGTGTCTCCAGAAATTGTGCTGTAAGGCCCCCCCTCCACCTAGACCGGAGTATGATGTAGTGTGCATTGGACTGAGCGGTGCCGGCAAGACCAGTCTGCTATCTCGCTTGTGCAATGAGATCAGTGATGGCACGATACCAACCACAGGTAATATAACATTTCTCTGCAGCTTTGTTCTGCAGCATTTTTTTACCAACAAAACATGCTTTTCAATGGGATAAAAATTAGGGGGAAAAAAATCACATATAGCCGCAAGACATAAAAAGACTATACAAGTAATACAAACCTCAGCTCCTGAGGCTCGATTCCAACAAATCGACTCAGCACACTATGCTAAATCGTTTAAACCTCCACACTTGTACTTGGTACATATATCATATCTTCGACACTTTGCTTTTTCAGTGCTCTGAAATGTCTGCAAAATCTCTTCATTATCACCATGTGTGCTTCAGACTCTCTGACCACTGAAATATGTTTAACGTTATTGCTGCAGGTTACCTCAGAGCCTCCCTTTGAACGCTACGCTACTTTACCAAAGAAAGAGCACACTTGCGGAGGAGCTCTTTGTGTGTATGTGTCTGTTTTTGAGAACATCTGGGTTGTGTCACACAGACTTTCTTCCTTGTGAAAAGACTGTTGAGTTCATTAGAGCTCTTGGCGACAGGCTGATGTATTCATGAATATCTTCACCTCTCGAGATGGACGACATCATTTCTGTTTTTACCAACAACACAAATGGTTCTTTTCACAAGAGAAGACACAATTGTGTCAGGCTTTCTTCGGCACGTCTTAACAGTCGAAGTGTGATGTATACAGCGCGCTAGACGGTACACAAACCCAGAATGTGCATCTAGTGATGATCGCCCTTTGTCTTTGGTGCGAACACCTGTCTCTGTCTAGTGAAGCAGTAACTACAATAGTGAAGAGTTATTTGGCGGCTCTCGTGGAAATATGGTTATGGTTAGATTAAGTTGTCGGAGCCACTAGTCTGCACTAGCAGACCTACATGTAGCTTCTCACCTGTTCATAGTGTATTTACCCTCACCTGCTGGGCATTTGATAAACTTTAAAAAGCTTTAAATGAATGTGGGCTTCGGAGGTTCAGTTTCACATGTTTTGAGTTTAATCAGAAATAAGGGGGCAGCCATATGGTAAGAATTTTTTATTATCAATAAACTGTTTTTGATGCTTAACATTTAATACAAAAAAATTATACCAAACATTTGTGGTAAGATTAAAATACTTTTTGATTAAAATTAATATTCTTTTATTCATCAAGGATTACAGTAAATACATTTATTATACAGTAATTAAAAAATATTTATATGTAATAAATGCTTTAATAAATTGTATAAATACATTTAATAAATGCAAATAAATACTGTTCATTGAGCTTTCATCATTTACACAAAAATGTTAACGAACACAATTGTTTTCAACATTGATGTGATAATAATAATAATAATAATAATAATAATAATAATACAAAGTATAATAATAAATGTTTCTTGAGCACCAAATCAGCATATTAGAATGATTTCTGAAGGATCATGTGACACTGAAGACTGGAGTACTGATGCTGAAAATTCAGCTTTGCCATCACAGGAATAAAATACATTGTAACCCTCTGGACCCTAAGTGTATTTTGTGGCCCTGAAGAAGTTTGACATGCTCTGACGTTTGTGTTTTTTTTTCAGTTGCTTTAAAGCATATTAATGGCTAAAGTCTGATTACACTGTATTTAGCACAAAGAGGGCTACAGTAATATGTGAGCAACATTTACATAAAAGTTTGTAGTTTTGAGAAAATAATGTTTATGCATAGTTTTTGAAAAAACTAAAAGTCACTGACCATATAACACACAGTAAACATTTGTTCAAAAGGCTTTTCAGAACTGGATGTTGTTGCCAAAAGTTTTTTCTTCAAAACAATGTGAAAACCATTTTGATCACTCATTCATACAAAACAATATAGTCATTTAACTTTTATAAGACACTTATTGTCAGAATGGCTGTATGAGGGGAGGGTGCGGATCATCATGAATAATGCTGTGATTCACACCTGAGGCGTCAACAATATCTGAATATCAATGTGGAATGTGACAGAGGGAACTATAGAGATTGAATGTGAGGAGACTTAATGATTGAATGTATTGTTTGCTTATTCACAGAATCACGTTTCATTTGAAAGTAATCTGACTATACATTTTCTTTACATAAAGACTTTAGACCTACAGTACTGTTCACTGACCTGTTCACTGAAATTCACTGACCACATCACTGCAACATCCCGGTCCTGCAGATTTGCGTTATACAATATTAGGAGGATCAGACCCTTCCTATCAGAGCAGGCCACTCAACTCCTGGTCCAAGCTCTTGTTCTCTCCAGACTGGACTACTGTAATGCTCTTCTAGCGGGCCTTCCGGCATGCACTATCAAACCCTTGCAACTGATCCAGAATGCAGCGGCGAGGGTGGTCTTTAACGAGCCGAAGAGAGTGCACGTCACGCCTCTCTTCATCAGTCTGCACTGGCTGCCAATAGCTGCTCGCATCAAATTCAAGACACTGGTGCTCGCCTTCAAAGCAACCACTGGCTCTGCACCAATATACCTAAACTCGCTTGTTCAGACTTACACACCCTCCAGGAGCTTATGGTCGGCCAGTGGACGACGCCTTGTAGTGCCATACCAAAGAGGCATGAAATCACTCTCACGGACCTTTTCCTGGACTGCCCCCACCTGGTGGAATGACCTGCCTATCTCAATTCGAGCAGCCGAGTCTGTAGCCATTTTCAAAAAACAGCTAAAGACACGTCTTTTCCAGCAGCACCTAACCAATCAAGAATAGCACTTAACATTCCATTCAATTCATTTTCTGTCTGTCTAATTTATTTAAAAAAAAAAAAAAAAAAATTGTCATGTGTGTTCTGTGTTAGATTAACTGAGACTTGTTACAGCACTTGCATACTGTAGCCTTTGACTGTTCTAGTTGCTTCTATTGCTCTCATTTGTAAGTCGCTTTGGATAAAAGCGTCTGCTAAATGACTAAATGTAAAAATGTAAATGTAATGTAATGTAAAGTACCTTTCAAAAGTTTTAGATTTATATATATATATATATATATATATATATATATATATATATATATATATATATATATATATATATTTAAATAAGTCTCTTCTGCTCACCAAGGCTGGATTTATTTTATCCAAAATAGTAAAAAGAGTAATATTGTGAAATATTTTTTACAATTTACAAGAAATGTTTTCTATGTGAATACATGGTAAAGTGTAATTTATAGCTGAATTTTCAGCATCATTACTCCAGTCTTCAGTGTCACGTGATCCTTCAGAAATCAATCTAATATGATGATTTGATATATGTGCTCAACAAACATTTATGATTATTATCAATGTTGAAAACATTTGTGTAATTTTTTTCAGGATTCTTTGATAAATAACGGAAGATTAACGGAAAGTTCAAAAGAATTACATTTATCTGAAATAAAACGATTTTGTAACATTATAAGTGTCTTTACTGTGTTTTTTGATCAATATAAGGCAACTTTGCGAATAAAAGTATTAATTTCTTTCAAAAAACAAAACAAAACAACAGCAACAAAAAATATGTGTGGCTATTAATATGTTTAAGATTTTTTTTTAAATGAAAAGATGCAGAGAGGTGTTTTATGACATATTTCGTTTTATTGTAGCCTAAAGTATACATACAGAGATAGCCGGAGTGAGAATGAGCTGAGTGACGCTATCAAGAACGCTGCTGTTCCGTTTGCAGAATCACCGGACTTGTGTCCTCCCGTCCTTGGGAGTTAATTAATCCTGAGTCGAACTTGCCAAGTCTGAACTTTGCGTACTTGGTTTTGAGAATTAAGTCTGAGCATTAAGTGACAGCAGCATAATAAACCATTTGCTGCCTGTCTTTTTAATGTTAATCAAAAAACAAAGAAGAAAAATCACTCTCTGCTCTTGACTGAACAACTTTTGTCACTTTTTAAAAAGGATTAATATATATTTAATTTATACAGTAAAGACTATGCAGTGTTATTTTATATTTGATTGAATTTAATTAGGGGCCAAGCACCGAAGGTGCGAAGGCACCTATTGTATCCGTATCCGTTCTTATTATTATTCCTCTTCTTCTTCTTCTTCTTCTTCCGCCACGAAGTCTATGGCAGCCCATAGAACCATATGGTAAAAAGTTATGAAATTTGGCACACTCATAGAGGACAGTCTGAAGTGTCAACATAGCAAATTTGGAGTCTCTAACTCAATCCCTCTAGCGCCACCACCTGTCCAAAGTTGCACTCATGTTTATGCTAATAACTTTTGAACCATAAGGGCTAGAAACAAATGTCATGAACATTTTCCCGCCATTTTGAATTTTCAGAAAAACCTACTTTTACGAACTCGTCCTAGACGGTTCATCCGATTTGCACGAAAATTGAACCAGATCATCTTCAGACAATGCTGACGAATTCAAGTTGATTCGTTAAATCGTTTTTGATAAACGCGCAAACAAATTTTACGTAGCGGTTGCGAAAATACACTTAAGGCTATATCTCCACAATGCTTTATCGTATTCAAACCAAACTTGGTACAAGTCATCACAAGCATGTCCTGAGGCAACGTACTGCGTTTCGGCGCAGTGCCACCTACTGGTCCGGAGATACGAAAAATTGCTATTTTTGTTTATAACTTTTGAACCGTTTGTCCAAAAATCATAAAAGTGGTCTCGTTAGATTCAGGACGGCATGTTGAGTCATCTGATGTCCAATTTCACCATATCAGCCATTTTGACTGTCGGCCATTTTGAATTATGTGTTAAAATGCTGTATTTTATCAACGCATTAACAGATTGTTACAAAACTCGGTATGGGTCATCAGCACGATGCCCTGAAGTAGCCTGAGAAGTTTCGAAACAGCGCCACCTAGTGGAGACTTTTTTTTTCAAATGCTTATAACTTTAGATGAGATTGACTTATTCTCATGGGAGTCACTTTTTTGGTCTCCTGAATCCTTGCCGAGTCCAACAATACCAGATTTGCCAGGTTTTGGTCTATGGTTTGTGCAGCATTGTAATTTAGCGCTTAAAAAAACGTTAGCTGATATCTTCGAAACCGCTAGTCCGATCGAGACGAAACCAGCTTCAGAAGTTCGAAAACATAGGTCGATAGCTATACACCAATGCCCAAATGTCAAAATATTGATAGCAAGGGGGTGTAAAATCCAAGCAAAGTCAGGTGTCAGTCATTTTTCATGTGTTTTTTCATATAAATGTCTATAACTCTAAAACTAAATGAGATATTTTCACCAAAATTGACACACACATGTATGGGCTCACTCCGAGGACACATAAAAAAACTGGTATCATTGTGCCTCTTGGTGGCGCTATAATAGAACAAAACATGAAATTCCCATTGACTACAATGCAGTATTATGATATAAAATGCTATACTTTACAAATGAATTGTTGTATCATTACGAAACTTGGTATGTTCCATCAGCACCATGCCTTTAAGGTACTTAAAAGGTTTCAAAACAGTACCGCCATGTGGTCCATACTTATAATGAAAAGGCATCTTGAGGCTATATCTCTGCAATGACATATTGACACTATATTGACACCCTGCTTTGATTTATTGACACCAATCTTTGCATGTGTCATTGTTCCCTTATTCTGACCACACCACATCAATTTTGTAACTGTGCCACCTATTGGTTGAAAGTGATAAATCATTAAATCATTATTATTGACTGTATTTATAATTTTACAGCTATTTTGCCTAAAATCACCTTAATAGGTCTTTAATTGCTCATTGCTGCGGTTGATTTGACACTGCCAGCCATTTTGGCATGTCTTGTCTTCTTCTTTGCGCTTGGCCCCGATAATGGCTGCTTGCAGCTATATTTTCTGTTAGTTCTGTTAACCGTTATGTTGAGGGTCAATTTGCCGGTTAACCTATGTTTTTTTTTCTTGACATTTTGTGACTTTTTCATTTGGGGTCATGAACATGCATGCAAAGTTTCAATGTACTGATGTATTTTGACTAGGGCTGTCAAAAGATTAATCAAGATTAATCACATCCAAAATAAAAGTTTGTGTTAACATAATATGTGTGAACTGTGTATAATTGTTATTTATATATAAAAACACACACAAGCATGTATATATTTAAGAAAAATGTATTATATTTATATATAAAATATTTATATTTATATATAATATAAATTATATAAATGTATACAGTATATACATGCAAATATTTCTTAAATATATACATGAATATTTATATAAACATAATAATTATACAGAGTACACACAAATATATTATGTCAACACAAACTTTTATTTTGGATGTGATTAATCGTGATTAATCTTTTGACAGCCCTAATTTTGACATATACACACATAATTACTATTACACTCTAAAAAAAAAAAGGTTCTATATGGCACCAAAAATGGTTATTGGCTTGTAATCATAGGGGAACCTTTTTTAGTGCTATATAGCACCAATTTTGGTGCTTCAGTGGTTCTTCAGAGGTTCTTTGACTAAGGTGCTATATATCACCTCTGAAGAACCGCTGAAGAACCACTGAAGCACCAAAATTGGTGCTATATAGCACTAAAAAGGTTCCCCTATGATTACGAGCCAAGAACCATTTTTGGTGCCATATAGAACCTTTTTTTTTTAGAGTGTATGTTGTGTGATGTTCGCAGGTCAATTTGACATATTTTAATATTCTAAGACAATTGTACAGATCCAAAATACTATTTGTTTTGGTTAGATTTTATGTTGGTTTTTAACTACCCTTTTCCCCACTTATTTTAAATACTGAAAAATATTTTGTCAGCCACAGGTGATAAAAATTAGCTATCTGATAAATTATTTTTCAAGCTATCTGAAATACTATCTAACCTGCTGTCACAGAGCAAGACACACCCTCTCTGCAGCCATCAGTATCAGATCCACACACTTGTTCACAATCACCGGAATTCTGATCACCAGCACCAGCACCTGCACTCACTCATCAGTTCCCCTTCATAAGCCACCATCTCCCTACACTCCTTGTCTTGTCTGGTCTCATCTACGGACACTACAGACTCACACTCTGTTCACCTGAGTTACCTACCTACCTACCTACCTACCTACCTACCTACCTACCTACCTTCCTGTTCCGTCGTCTGTCCACTTCAGTTCCCGTCTTCCAGTCACCTGCACGCCAGTATCCTCGCTGACCAGCCAGCCCTCATGTTCACCTGCAACGAGAAATAGAACTGTGGTCACCAGATAAGCCTGATTCACTCCACTATCCATTTACCTACTCACCTCTCTGCATCCCCACTCCACTCTTCTTGCATTTAATAAAGCTTTGTTGAACTTACCATCCTCTGTCGTCTTCTGTTTATGACAGAAGACCAGACCACTACAAATATGCAGCGGTCTATCTATGAGCCTGAGCGGGGATCAACCACCAGATCCCTTTGCTAAACTGGTCAGTGTGATTCGTCAATCCCTCCTTCCGGCATTATCTTCTTCATCTGTTGCCTCTGCCCTGCCAGTCCCATGGCCCGACCAGCGACCTACACCGGTAAGGCGGAGGATTGCAAACGGGTTCATTCTGCAATGTTCTCTCTACTTTGTGATGCAATCTTATCTCTTCTCCAGTGATCGAGCCAGGGTGGCTTTCATGATATCTCTCCTCTCAGGCAAAGCTTTGCAGTGGGCTCAATCCTTATGGCGAACGCTCAAATCACCACCTCATTAACAGCTTTCATGAACCATTTTAAGGTGGTTTTCGGTTCAGCCGTGTCTGTTCTCTCTGTGCATGATCAGCTGTTCAACATTGGTCAAGGAACGGATTCGTTGAGTGCTTTCGCATTATGATACTGCAAGCTCGCTGCATCCAGTGGCTGGACCGAGGCTGCTCTTCTCACTGCTTTTCGTCAGGGTCTCAACGACTCTGGTTCTCAATGACTCTGGTTCCACTGGGAACTTCATTTCTCACATCCTCCTTCAAAAGCTCAACGTCAAGAGGAAGCGCTGTTGCCAAAAGTTAGCTTTCCACACCATCCTCTGAAAACCGCTGGGCCAGGATTGCATTAACCACTTCTCCCCCACCTTGACACTCTGCATAGGATTCCTGCACACCGAGAAGATCTCCTTTATAGTGCTGGAACGATCCACCGCGGACATCATCCTGGGGCACCCGTGGATGCAGGAACATAAACCCCACATAAATTGGAACACCAGAGAGATTCTTCAATGGGATGAATCCTGAATACCTACCTGATCCTGATCCATTGTCTGTCTCCTCTCATCCTGTCTTCCAGTCACCTGCACGCCAGTATCCTCGCTGGACAGCCAGCCATCCTGTTCACCTGCAATGAGAAATAGAACTGTGGTCACTAGATTCTGATTTAGGGTCATGAACATGCATACAAAGTTTTAACATACTGATGTGTTGTGAAATGTGCATACAGAAATGTTATACAATCTTCAACCTTGCTGTTCTTAGGCAGCTATTCAAAAGCAAAATACAAAACACTTCTTTGTTTGTATGTCAGAGCTCTTCAACTCTAGTGCTAAAGTGCCAGTGTCTTGCTGAGTTTAACATTTTATTTTCAAAGTTTGTGAAAATAAAAAGTTGTTTTACCTGTAAACTGTTTATCCCACTTTTTTAGCATAGACATGAAAATTACTTTTCCAACTTAAATATTTCATTATATATTTCATATATTAAATACTTCAGAGCACAGACTTAAGTTTGGTATCTTTATAAAGGCGAAACATCACAGATTATTGTAGAAGTAAAAAAAGTTATAGAAGTTTAAGTTTATGAACATTTAAAATATAAAAATATATATTATATATTACATATTACAAAAATATATATTTTACAAAACATGTTCAACTCTAATATCTGAACTAGTTCTGTGCCAAACTTTAGGTTGAAAATTGGGTGGTCAATCACCAAATATGAACACTAGAGTCTGAAAGCGTTCGAATGATATATAGTTTGTTAAGATTACTTTAGGTTTAGACTAAGATATTATTGTTATAAATGTATAAACCACAAACATCCCACAGGAGTGGGGGAGTGGGGAAGTTTTAAAAATGGTGGTTAAAAACATTTTTATGAATCATAAATTCAGAAATGTATTCTTTGTAATGTGTGAAAAGTGAAATATTGTCTTTAATCATGTTGGAACTTTATATTAGTTAGTCTAGTTTTTGCTCTGGTAATGAAATTGGACATGAAAATTGTGAAATTTATATACACAAAATTTGTGCAAATTCTAAAATCAACATGTTTTCTTCCACAGGTTTCAGCATCAAGGCAGTGCCATTCCAAAATGCGATACTGAATGTGAAGGAACTAGGAGGTAATACAAACAAATAGACTGAGATTCATCATCTCCTCTCCAAGTACTGGAGAGTAGACTGTTGCCATGCTAATCCAGTGGTCTCTGGGACAGATCTCTTAGTTTTAGCCACCTGAACTCTAGTAGAAAGTAGGAGTGTCTCCTACTTCCCAGTAAAAATGTAATTTAAAAAAACTTAATTCAATATATATTCTCTATACAAAAGTCAGCATGAAATGGAAATTCTATCTATTTTTTAAATGCATCTTATTAAACTTGTAAACGATTCATCCCTGCATATTTATATTTATTTATTTAAAAGAAAATTGACATTGTGATTTTTAATGCAATTTTGCTTAAATCAATTCCAAACAGAGCATTCAGTCATTCATTCAAGTATATAAAAAAAACAAAAAACGTAAAAATATGAAGTTATAGAAAATATGCATTTTTGTTATAATAATACAAAATATTCTTCTGTTAAATTTCCATTGATTACATAGTGTCAATATTTATTTATTTATTTTTTAAGTTCTGTACAATATAGTTACAGAAGTTGGTTTAGTTTAGTTTATTTCATGCTTGTGAAGAAGAGCATAACACATGGTATTATTGATGTCAGACATCCTTTTAGGGTTTTATCTAATATACTTTTTATATTTAAATTGTCAATCAAAATCTCAGCCTCCTTCAACCTCTCTATTTTACACATATAATTAATCCGACAGGATGGTTCATTTGGATACAAGGCAACAGGTACAATGTTGGAAGATGCTTGTTGTTGTAGGACTGCTAAACAGAAAGAGGTCTGTGGAGAAATAAATCAGAGGACGACTCTGTTTATGAGAATGTTAGGGGAGCTGCTCTTTGAAGTGATTTATGTGTTTTGCGGGACGCGGGGGGACATTACAGGTGCACTCTGTATCATGACAAGTAGCCCCACCGACGCAACAGAATCAAGAGGCAACTTAAAGAAAAACAACATAGATAGAGAACACTGTAAACCATGGGGAGGCCTGACTAAATCTGAAATGCATATGGAGGGCCGTGAAACGAAGCTTCTTCAGTAGGTGAGGTCAGAGCCCCCAGGGATGTTTTTTTATGGATTGCGGCCTCCAGTGTTCTTTAAGATGAGGCTGATGTATCACCTGAAACAGGACACATCTGCTCTGACTGAAAGTTTGCAGAGTACCTGAAAGGGAATACAGCTGTTAAAGATGTGTTGTGCATGTGTTTTTATGCTGTCCCATGAACTGCCTTCCTTTGGTCATTGATGCATGTAACCTACTGAGATGTCTCCACTCTTGGTGAAATAATTATTCTTAGGCTGTGCATCTAGATCAGTGATCTCAATCTTTTTGACTCTAAGGCTCATAATATTTCTTCATTTAGATTTGAATGTATTTATTTTAATTTATTCATTTAAATATTTTTAATTTATTCAATTAAATAAGTTGTCCTTGGAAGACCGCTAGTTGAGGCACATGAAACGTCCTCAGTTAGTGGTGCTAAAGAATGACGTGAAAATACTGTGCTGGATTGTGTAAAGAACTGACTGGAGCAACGTCAATGCACCCATCAGAGATAAGAATGAGAATATGCTGCTGACAAAAGAAAAACAAGTCCAGTGCTGGGTTGAGATTTTGAATCTGCCTTTTTTACTTTGAATCTTTTTTTTTACCCCAGGGATTTCTCCCCTGGACTGCAAGTGAAAACAGATACAATCACAGTTGATGAGGTGGAAAAAATTGAAGAGCGGCAATGCAACAGGTCAAGACCAGATTCTTGAAGAACTTCTAAAACATGGCGGAACTACCAGATGAGTGGTGCAGAGGCACAATGAAAGGAAGAAAGGAAACATCACTCACTTTAGTAACTGGAATGGTAGCCTATCACGCTACTGTCAGTGCCAGGAAAGGCCTTTTGCACAAGGCTCTGAGAGACGGTTGAAGAGCAAGCAGGATTCCGGCACGGCTGGTCCTGCACAGAACAAATCTTCACTCTGCGCAACATGTATTGTATGATCAGAGTATTGGACTTCAACATCCTCTCATGGTCAACTTCATTGACTTTGAGAAAGCATTCAACAGCATTCACCACACCGACACAGGAACATCTGAGATCTTATTCGTTATGACGGGTGTCAGGCAAGGGTGCATTTTGTCACCCCTGCTCTTCCTGCTCGTCATGTGGAACACAACAAGTGGAAAGGAATTTCATGGACAGACCAGACAAGGTTGGCCGATCTGGACATGCAGATAATATCGCACTACTAGCAGAGTCGCGGGAGAAGCTGCAGCAAATGACCACCAGGTTATAATAGGGCTGGGCACCAAATGGCGATACTTTTATGGTATCGAACGAAAAACTACGATACTATGAGTATCGAAAAATTATTTATCTTTCGGTGCCAAATTTCGATTCCAAAAGCCAAGCAGCTGTGTCTGTATGAGCCTGTAGCATACTTGCATGTAAGGACCTAAAGCACCGGCGATTGGCTGTCCACCACTACGTGACGGAGAGGATTTCTGAGGATACTCGCAGTCACACAACACAGTGTAGTTGTTTTTTCTCATGTGTTCTACCGCATCGTTTTAAAAATGCCAAATAAGTCTAAAGTGTCATCGATTTGCTAGTACAAAGTAATCTAAAGCCATTCCATAGCTGAATGTCTTTCCTCCGCTATAGCTGTCAATCATTCTCCATTCAGCATTCAAACTGCGTGTCGCGTTCAGTTACAGTCAGAAGCTGCACGGTAAAGCTCACTCCAAGATGATATATTTCCGTTATAATACTTGATATGTAGATCAAATAATTTTCTCATCTTCCTGGAGTTAATCTAGTGGTTTCTGAACGATGTTGGTACTCACTACCGGGTGACAACACAAGGACTATTAATTAGCATCACTCGCACAATAACTGGAATTTAAAACTGTGAAGAAACAAATAATCAGTGAACTTTTGGACAGATATACATAGTAAACTAGGATTTGTACGCTCAACATCTCTTCTCTTTATGCCGCGCTGCACTGCGCACTCTGACTATGCCGTTTCATATATTCTCATAGTTTTGTGCACTGAAAGATTATTAAAAAAATTATCTTGTTCTCACATATCTATCATATCTTTGTTGCTCCTTTACAGAGCTGCACATTATGTTTACAATAAACTATAAATCTTGTAATTTTATATTATTTGTGTAAGCCCATATATATATATATATATATATATATATATATATATATATATATATATATATATATATATATATATATATATATATAAATTCAAATAAAAATTAAATATTAATTGTTTTTCATAAATGTACTTAATAACAACACAAAGTAATTTGTACCTTTTCATTATGTTTAGATTTTATAAAATTAGTCCAAAGATTTTTCTCAAGAATACATTTTTGTAATTGCAATTTTTTAAACTATCCACTAATTTAATATATATTTTTGTCATAGCTTATGATTATATATTTTTATTAATTTATTGTTTTCTCTATAATAAAGTAGTGTGTAGGATTTTGGATTGTGTTTAACAAATAAAAGAGTGACTATTAGTTCCACAAACACAGATGTATAGATATTCTATAGTGATGTAGAAATTATGAACGATTCATTTATAACCCTTTTATTTTGCCAGTTTGTTGTGCTTGTTTCAGTTATTTACTGAATTGAATATATATTTAAATATTTAAATGTGTTAGCTGTAATCTTACACTGCAAAGTGATAACTTAAAAGGGATTAAATTCATAATTATTTAATGATCGAAGCCAGAGTCCTGCACAGGTCCGATTTTGTAAACCCGTACCCGCAGTGCTTAAAACCGCCAACCCGACCCGCACCAGCAATAAAATTAGTTTAGCATATCACATTATAGACACACTTAAAAAAATGTTTATTGCCAGTATACACGACCATGACCATTAACACAAGGACAACTTCAGCCGGGACATTCTAAAACGCTTAACGTGAAAAACGCTTAACGTGGCTTAATGTACTAAGACACTGTTATTAAGAGACCAAACTCAGTAAACATAATACTAGTAACGTATACTATGTACAAAAAAATGAGTCCAGAATATGAACGCAAAGTGTTTAATTACACGTTAAGCATTGCGTGCGCGGTTGTGATTCTTCTGGGAGGGCGTGCGCACGGCAAGGCATATTTTTGTATATGCATATTTTTTAGGAACACATCTACAATATATACATGCATATATTTTTATATATAGGCCTATATTCGTTTGCACGTGACTGTTTAAAACCCGTGTTTAGACCCGTGTTTCTCCCTTGTCCTACCCGACCCGCACCCGTATCCGACACAGTAGGATGTTTTTCACCAATTTTCAGCAATATTCGCGGGTACCCGCACCCGTGCAGGACTCTGATTGAAGCACACAAAAAATTTATGACAAAGCCCTAAAACTGACAATTAATTGGCAAAATCGTGAGCCGCGGGTCGCCTGGGCCAAGCAGGATTTTACCACCTCCACTTCATTTTGAGCCAGGAAAAACCCTGCCTGTACACAATGTAATTTGTTTATTTATTTATTATTTATAATATGTTCATGTTGTGGCAAAAAGGTTTCTCTTTTTTTTGTTAATTTTGGCCAAGTTAGGATGCCAATCCTGAGTGTCTGCTGGTGCACCCCTATCCAAAAAGCACAACCAGTTTTATTAATAATGTTACGCTGAGTGAGAAGTGTTACCAGAATTTGTTTTAATTAAGGTGAAAAATAAAAGTTTTGTGTTTAATGTATTTTTGTTGATGTTGAAATGGATTTTAAAACATATGGTATCGAAAAAAGTATAGTTAGGAACCGGTATCGAAACTGAGGTATTGAAATTGGCACCGGATCGAAAGATTTTGAACAATACCCAGCCCTAGGTTAGAAAGATTTGCACTTCAGAGCGAGCTGCGGGTCAACATCAAATACACCCAAGTGATGCAAATCAGCGGGGAAGACGAAGATCTACTGATGTCAATCACCATTGGCAACCAGCCACTCAATGATATAGAGCAGTTTAAATACTTGGACAGTGTGATCACACAGAATGGTGACGTTGAGCTGGATGTAAACCAACGCATTGGAAAGCCAATTTGTTCCAACGGATGCGCAAACATCTGGATATAACCCAGCCTTAGCACTCCATTCAAGATCCGCCTTTATCCACTTTTTTCCTGATGAGCCTACTGCGTTTTAGATTATGAGAGGCACTTCCGGTTTGGGGAAGTTCCACTCAAAAAGACTTAAACAAATAATTTCCAATCATAAGGTTACATATAATCCTTATCTGTCAGTTTGACTGAATGAGCTGTAAAATTTCCTTCATGTCCGATTTTCAAACGTCGACCGAGTCGAGTTCCATACAGAGAAAAGAGATCCTCTGCGCTGGGCAGAGTTTGCTCTTCTCCCAGTTGACCCGAAGGCCCAAAGTGTTGGAGCACTAGATCTCTGTGTTCGCACATCTGCGCTCGAGTGTGGCCCAGTATGAGTCAGTCGTCGAGGTAATTCAGGATGCGAACCCCGTGCTGCCTGAGTGGCGCAAGGGCTGCCTCGTCAATCTTCGTGAAGACGCGAGGGGACGGAGAGAGCCTGAATGGGAGGACCGCATTCTCATATGCCTGCCCCTCGAAAGCAAACCGTAGGAACGGTTTGTGTCGAGGAAGGATGGAGACATGGAAGTAGGCCTCCTTCAGGTCGATCGCTGCAAACCAATCGGCCGGACGAACGTATTCGAAAAGGCGTTTCGCTGTCAACATCTTGAACGGAAGCATGTGAAGGGATCAGTTCAGGACGCGCAGGTCCAGGATTGGTCGTAACCCACCGGTTTTCTTGGGTACAATGAAGTAGGGGCTGTAGAAGCCGGACTTCATTTCAGCTGGAGGGGCAGGCTCGATCGCACCCTTCGCCAGCAGGGTGGCAACCTCCGCACGCATGACGGGGTGTTGGCCCTGACCATGGTATGGCGGACTCCCCTAAACCGGGGAGGAGCCTGCACGAACTGAATTGCGTAGCCGAGCCTGATGGTTCTCACGACCCAGCGGGACAGTCCCGGAAGCTGAAGCCAGGCTCCCAGGAACTGCACCAGCGGGGTCATTCGGTACCACAGACGTACCCATGGTGGGGCAGCGAGGCAGCGTTACCGGCCCGATATGGGAGGCGTAGCGTCCCGGTGTGGGGGCACAGTTAACGGCTGCATCCTGACAGAGGAGACCAGGGAAGGACATGTGTTCCACTGGGGTCTGCTCTAAGAGGAGGCTGGTGACAGAGAGGGATGCGAGTGGCAGGACCCAGCTCTCAACCGCGCCGCCGAATAGCCCATCCTGGGATATGGGAGCGTTGAGGAAGCGGGTCCGCTCGCCGTCACGCATATCGGCCAGGGTGAGCCATAGGTGTCTCTCCTGGACCACGGCTGTGGACATCACCTGGCCCAGGGAGCCCGGAGAGCGAGGTCGGTGGCGGCACGCAACTCCTCTCTGAGTCCTGGGTCAGCTCCACCCTCATGCAGGTCACATAGCAACTTGGCCTGGTAGGCCTGAAGAGTTGCCATGGCATGCAAAGAAGCGGCGGCCTGCCCCGCAGCTCTGTAGGACTTCGCCACCAGTGATGATGAGAACCTACAGGCCTTGGAGGGGTGCTTTGGGTCACCGCACCAGGTCGAAGCACTCTGCGGACACAGTTGCATCGCAACAGAGCGTTCAACTGGGGGGACCCCAGTGTACCCTTTGACTGCGGCTCCATCGAAGGCGGAGGAGGTCGCAGAATGGTCGCGGGAAGACAACGGGTTCTTCCAGGAGCGCGCAACCTCCTCATGCACTTCCGGGAAGAAAAGAATTGGAGGGGTGGCTGGTCCGGACGCGCCGCCCCCAAAAACCAATCGTCCAACCTCGAGCGCTCAGGTCGGGGCGGAGGGTTCCACTCCAACCAAAGCGTCGCGGCTGCACGGGAGAGCATGGCTGTCAACTCTGGGTCTGACTCGGGCAATGCTGGCACACCCGAAGGTGGCAGCACAGCCGAATCCTCATCCTCAGATGACTCCAGCCCACCTTGTGATCAACATTTCCTCGTTCTCCGCGGCGCCAAATGAGACAGTCAGGACGGCAGGAGCCGGCCCCGATGTACACGCCTGAAGGCTCGGCGGGTTCGGTGCATTAGAGGGAGGGCTGAGGCATGAGCGTCGGAGCTTGATTCCACACTGTCACCCTCAGATCACTCTGGCCACCAGCCAAAGTGCGCCTCTCGTGGAGACCGCAGATTGGGGTGTGGCAGAGGGGACTCTCGCTCCGGCATCAGCACGGAGTTCACGGAGTCTCGACCGTAACACCGAGATGATCATGTTCCCGCAGTAGGAACATGAATCATCCACGAGCGCTGCCTGAGCGTGCTGAAAGCCCAAACACGTCACGCAGCATTCGTGCCCATCAGAGAGCGAGAGAAACCGACCGCACCCAGAAGTACACGGGCGAGACATTCTGAAAAGGACGTGCCACGTGTAAGCTCTTTTGTGAGAGGAAACTTCGCAGTCAATGCCGAAGCGCCCAGGGAAACACACACCAGCTGGCTGCAGACCACTGCACAGATCAGCAGGCAGGAAGTATACGATCACTGGAACACGCCGCAACACCAACACCGAATGGAAAGCTGCTCATCTCGAAGAAGCTGACAGAGTCTCAGAAGGCTTGTGAGGAGTGAAGAGGTAGGTACTCTTGGCTCCGAAACAGAAACGTAATGCGATATTGCCACGTACTTCCTTTTATACTCACGCGGTGAGGCGGAGTTACGTATGCAAATTCCGCATGCCCATGGCATTGGCACTGCCATTGGGCGTTTTCTAAGATCTCGAAGATGATAGGCTTCTAAGCGAAACCCCCATTCGTTAGTCACTAACGTTACGTCGTAGTGACTGAACGAAAGGGAACTCACTTGAGCAAAATAGCGCACGTATCCAGTCCATGGAGTGGAATGGCGCAGCAAGCGATGACACCGAGCCAGTCCTACTTACTGGCCACTGGGAGCGAGTACACGAGAGGACACTGGCTCTGCATGGAGATTGTAGAATCTTGCGAATGTGTTAGGTGTCGCCCAGCCTGCAGCTCTGCAGATGTCTGTTAGCGAGGCGCCATGTGCTAGAGCCCAAGAGGAAGCCACACTCCTGGTGCAGATAATTATACAAAGGATCCACCGAAATTTCGTATTTTTGGAATTTTATTTTATTGGCTTGTATTTTTTCAATTCGGTATCATTTAAAACTATTGTCCATAACTGTTGCGCTCTAGCGGTTAATAAACAGAACTGCATGCGTCTTGTGGAAGAACATTGCAGCCGGAGCTACTTCTCTCTGTTTATGTCTATGGCGAGTCACGCAGGGACTGTGCTCCTCCGCAGCAGTTCCTACCAGTCTGGCCTGAAATAGTCCCAATATAAACATTTATTATAAGTGTATCATAATGATTCAGGGTAAGACAAAAACACGGTTTGGAAAATGGATTTATGTTGTACATTCTCATTATATAATTTTTGTAACTCTTGAACACAAAAAAGTTATGGACAGCAGCTTTAATTAATACAATTATAATTAAAAAATAGCTACACCTGTTTTTGGTTTTGGCCCAGAAATTTCATTCTGGTGCATCCCTACTTTTCTTTTTTTAGTAGTTTAGTTTGGGGAGTTTTGTTGCATTTGCAGGCCAGTATATTATGCTTGTAATTGCCCTTTGTTCTTTTGCGGTTGATTTAGTTCTGGTTTTGGTATTATGTTGGTTTGACAAAGGCAACATACTGAAATCCTATTTAAGCTTATTAGTGGTGCTTGTGAAGCATTATTGGTGTCTTGCCATACTTCTTCTAGACACAACTTTGGCATGTTAATCGTCCCATACTATTTGTCATAGACCCATGAATGAGGTGTCACTCTGGTAACTGCCTAGCCACACCCTAGAAAACATTTAGAGGAACCTAGCAACTGTACGGCAGCATGAATAAGCCATATCTCAGCACCAAAACGTAGATAGTTGTTAAGTTGATTTGGGTGGGCAACTAGTCTATAAGGATAAGTGCTTTGCTCACCATAGCAACCATCCAGATCACACTATCAACCATATAGGAACATGAAAAACCATATCTCAGCACCAGAACATAGTAACTTAGGGTTGGACTCTAGTGACTTTGGGCAGAGTACAATATGCAAATTCATACAAACAGCAAGCTAAAACATACAAACAACATGTTAATTCATGCTAGAAATGTGCTAATTCTTGCTAGGAATGTGCTGAAACATTCTAGCAACATGTTAATTAATTCAAGCATTTTGCTGAAACATGCTAGTAACATGTTATTAATGCTAAAACCAGTGAATTTGTGTCAATAGTACTTCACTTTCTGACATTAGTTGCTGCATTAGATTTGTCTGGCTATCGCCATACCAAGCTCAATTTAATATTGAACATTGGTCGGGGGAGTCTGCTCTGTATTTTCTACTGCACACGCGAGCATAAATTAAATGACTCTGTATGCAATTGGATAGTCCTTCAACCAATCAGACCACAATAGGCGTGATAAACAAGCATAATTCAAATGACTCTGTACGCAATTGGATAGTCCTTCAACCAATCAGACCACAAGAGACATGATCAACGGGCAACAACCCATCGCTTCTCTATCCCTCATCGTGATAATCCCTCCAATAGCGGGCCAGGTGGATAAGCCAGTCTTTGATTGGTTCCCGCAAAAGTGTAACAGAAGCAGTAGAAGTGAATGTACAGGTTTCCAGACTGAGTTGCTGGGCGAAATCAAATCGCTGGCAGATCAGGCTGGGTTTACCCAGTCTAGCATTAGTTGGATGTGTACCAGAGAAATTCATCAAATGTGGCACATTTGGTTGAATAATAAATATTCTTATCAAATATATATATATATATATATATATATATATATATATATATATATATATTTTTTTTTTTTTTTTTTTTTTTTTTTTTAATATAGACAATCATCTCTGCCCGTCATGATGCACTTTAAGTACTTTATCAACTCTAGTGACTAAGTGGCTACTTTAGCAATTCAAGGGTCATGATAAATGTCATCTGTTGGTCGCAACTGCTTGAATTTAGGCAGCAAGAGAAAGGGAATTTGATTTACCCTCAACATCTTTTTTTTGGATGTGCAATATATTGCTGCTATTGGTAGATCACGAATCGCAGCACAATGAACCAACAACACCTCAAATAAAGGATTCTCCAGCCTGTGACAACTTGGTAAGTTATGTTCAGTTAGACACGTACACATAATCAATAGATATCAAACGATCTGTAACAATGTAATATTGTCACGTATAAAAAAACATTTTTTTACTCACATAAGTGTGTTGCTTCATTCATTCATGTAGTCTCATCCTGTCTGCATATCCAGTCTCTTGTTTACAAACGAATCCGTGGTGAAATGAAGGAACAAACGCACAATGTCTTACCCACGTGAGCTGGATATTCATAAAAAAAAAAGTTAATCCATGCATTCATAATATTGGAATCCGAATGAAGCTTATGCAGTATGTTTATTGCTTGGAAATCAATCCGGTTTAGCTCCATGTAGGCTTATAATTGGTGGGCGGGGCTACAGAATCAGGCGTACTTCTTCTGTTGAGGCGGTGTTCACTGAACTCTGAGGTTATGTCACAGCCTGGCACATTCTGAGATTGAGCGTTTGCTGGGCCTGGTGTCAATAAAAGCTTTTCTTTGACTAATAATAGAGTTTTCAGCTCCGAAACTAAACTTACAGGATAATCTTATATCATGTTGAACTTTTATGTATCAAAGGCTGAATGAAAAGTTGATTTCTCAATTCAGGAGCCCTTTAAATTAATCCCCATTTTTCACACTATAATGTTGTAGTGCCTACTTTCACTTTTCAGCATTTAAAAGTAGGGATTTTCAGATTGTTTTGTATGTGTATTGATGTATTTTTTAAAAAAAAGTACAATATTTGACCATAATATAAAAATAATTTTAATATAGTGCATCACTACATCTTTTTAATTCTTATGTAAGCATTTCTTTATAAGGATTTTTAGAGAGCTTATATGCATTTTTTCATGTGTTCATTCTGTAGATTGAATTGCATACTATAGTTTTCCAAAGTAAACTAGGTCTACTGTCCCTCCATTCAACTAGTGCTTCGGAAGACTGAAACATCCCATTGGGCCTAGCACAAAGACTTACTTGACCTAAACTACATCTGCAAAGATAACTTAGCTGCGGAGCGGAAAAGGCAGAGGAGGCTGACTCACTATTATGACTGTGTGTTTCCGCTGCTAAATTGAGTAATGCATTTTTTAACACCCTCTCCCATGTCTCCGCAAAGCTTACAACTGTCAAGCCCTTCCCTTCTCCTTCAAGAGCCAGGAAAACTATATTCTAACACCATATTTGACATGCACCAGGCTCTCAAACCCTTTCATGAAGTAAACATCCAGCATTTCATGTGTTGTATCAATAATGTACTCTGTACTACTGTGTTTTTTTTTTTTCTCGAAAGAAGCTTCTGCTCACCAAGGCTGCATTTATTCGATCAAAAATGCTGTTAAACAGTAAAATTTTGAAATTATTTTACAAATTAAAAGAGTTTTCTATTATAATATATTGTAAAATGTAATTCATTATTTTGATTGCATAGCTGAATTGTCAGCAGCCATTTTACTATAGTTTTCAGTGTCACATTATCCTTCAGAAATCATTCTAATCTGTTGATTTGGTGCTCTAAGCATTTTATTTTTATTTTGTATTATCACAGTTGCTTTTTCTGGAAACTGATTTTATTTATTTGAAATAGAAATATTTTGTAACATTGTAAATGTCCTTACTGTCACTTGTGATCCATTTAATGCATCCTAAATGTATTTTACAGTATTTCTATGAAAAAATCTTACGAATCCCAAACTGTATATTTCAGCAGCACAATTAACAACTTCATAATACTCTTTTCTTGATTGCTTTACTTACACAAGCTGGCTTTGCAAACTAAACTTTATATTGTTAGACTTCTTGGTTTGAAAACCATGTCTTTTGTGGTAAGTCTTTATTAAGCCATCATCATACAAGTCTCAGCCCTCAGAGTTGTACATGTAAAAAGAAAGATTTAATTACGAGGTATTTGCGATCTTCATTTGCAGCAAAGGCTAATGCTTGGAAAAATGGAAAAGCAAGTCACACACCAAATGTTGTAGTGTAAGTGAAACTAATAAATGTATAGTCAGCATTCACAATTCAAACGTAATTATGACCAAAACCAATTTACTTATCCATTTACATCCATAATTCTTTAATTGACAGTTTAGTCAATTTAGTTTAGAAAGTGTTTAAGAAAATACAATTTTCCCACTGGTTGTGTCAGTATCAATCTCTTGAATATGATCACATCGACATGACTTACAGGCAGCATGAGTATGAACACATCTCTAAATTTTGGTGCTGTGTAAACTGTTGAATGACAGGATGGATGAATGTGAATGTGAGAGTTCTGAATGTGAACTGTGAGCATTTGCCATAGTGACATTTCATCAGTTTGTCACACAGCTCGTGGCCTAAAGTCTGTCGTCCTGCTGCGGTTAACAAACTGCTTCCCTCATCCGTGTAATATTACGCCCTGATGGCAAGGGACAATACGTGTCTGTTACCCTTTTGACACAAAGGCAGCGATGCCCTGTGTGTGTTAGCAGTATGTCCATTAGGTGTGAGGCATGACTGACACAGTGAAGAGGCATCTGTTAATTGAGTCTGTGAATGTGCCCTCTCCTGTGACATTGACGTCAAAGGAGATTAGACGTGATTTTATGTGTGATGATAGCCCTTGCTGTGAATGTCAGACAATGTTATTCATTTCCTTACCACTTCATTTTTAGGCACAGACCAAACAGTTTCTTTTGTTTTTTTACTAAACTCTTAATGTCAAATGACTGAATCAGCATGCGTTTTTCAGTGTGTGAGTAGTTATTAGAGCCATCTGTGTTATCACCCCCGTTGCACTTGAGTATCTTACAGTCAGGTGACCACTTCGATTTTCATACCATCTGGATAAAAAGGAAATTGCAGTGTTTTGCATTCTATCTCATTTCTCTTCTAACTTATACATTATACACAAATAAAATAATGTTTTGTTTGATGTTTTTCGAATTAGATTTTATTTTGTCCTGCATTTGGGAAAACAAATCACATGTACAGTGGGGTCCAAATTCTTAAAGCTTCTAAGAATCCTCTCAGAAAGCTCCTAATTTAGCTAAAAAAACTTCTACGTAGGAGTCTTAGCTTAAGAGATATTCAGGACCGATCTGAGAGCAACTCTAAGCAAGTAAAATACAAAAACTTGCGGGGGTGACCATGTTGCTACATATGACACAGTCTTTTGAAGCTTGTGATTGGTTGGTTCTCCAAGAAGGAAAGAAAAGAGCACTTTTAAGTATAGAGTCTTTAATAAGCCTTCACTTTGAAATTACAGGTGTCATTTTTCCTGTTTTACCATCTGTAACCTCTCTCACACATAGTAAATACATGTATATTCTTTTTATTTTATTTACCATGCTGTTAATGTTGTACTTAATGTATTTGATATAAAATGAACTGCCACACAATAAGGTTCTGAAATTGCTTTGACTGTGTAATCAGAAGCTTCTTTGCTTATAGAAGGTTGTGACAGACCCAAATCATCACTGCTGCCTAGCTGCATTTTTTCAGTTGCCAAATGTGTTAATGTAGTGATTACTTCCATTTCTGGCGCTATGGCATTCTGCGCTGTGTCTGAGATGTTGGCATGTCTCTAATAAGATCGGTTACAAACATGTTCCTTGCACATCTAATGTGTAACGTCTTATTAACTCACTGTCAAGCATTGTGTGCAACATAGTTCTTCTCCCTCTTCGCATTTCACCCATTTTCTCCGCTGCCAAAGAAATTCTTAAGCCTCTTAAAAGTTCTCGTCCATACTCCTAACAATTTTGGACCTTGAGACCTCTTTTAAGGGTTAAGATGCTTTCTGAATAATTTTCTTGTTTACTAGGATTTTTTTCTTAAATTTTAAGAGGAAATGCCCATCTTTCTAATAATTTTCGTAGAATTTTGTCACTGGGAGCTACTCTTTACATTAAAGGTCCCGTTCTTCGTGTTTTTTTGAAGCTTTGATTGTGTTTACAGTGTGCAATATAACGTGTTCATGTTTCGTGTGTAAAAAAACCCAGTATTTTTCACACAATTTACTTATCTGTATATCGCTGTTTTCACTCTCCTAAAAACGGGCTGATGAGTTCCTTGTTCTATGAAGTCCCTCCTTCAGAAATACGTAACGAATTCTGATTGTGCCAGCGGTTCCCATGTTGTGATTTGACCGCAGCTTAGCGTACGTTGCACGGTTCCTGTGTTGTGATTCGACAGCAGCTTAGCGCACGTTGCACGGAAAGTTCATGCCTCGTAACGGGGAGATGTATGCGCTCAATGATCTCTACAGCGTCCCTGTGAAAGCCAAACAAAGGTGATTTGACTCCGGGATGAAAATAACAGCGTCTCGACGACATGGCGACAAACTCACTCAAACGCAACACTTCCTCATCTTCTCCACGCAACAATTCCTCTTCTCCACGTGGGACAGCAACAAGACCACGCCCCCTTTTTCGCGTATTCTTGTGGGCGGAGGTTAGTCTGTTCTACTGTTCTACTGACGTAATTAAAGCAGGCTGTACCAGGATGTAGTCCAAGCCGGCCATTCGCTGTAGGCTTTGAAAGGGAAAATATCTTTGAAATATCTCGCTTGGCATTGAACTTTGAGCTTTATAATTTTACAGGTATTATTTATGCTCTAACAGCAACATTACACGCTAACTAAAGTTTGAACAATGGGATCACGAAGAACGGGACCTTTAAGATTTTTCATGAATATGGGCCCAGACCACTAGTGAAAATGCTTCTGTTTAGCATTTTTATTCATTTTTTTTATATTATTATTTATATTATTTAAAAAATCTGCTTTGAAACTTTCAATCATTTCAGTTATTTGCTTCATTTAATTCTTCACCTAAAGACAGATTGAATATTAATCAACATTAACCGCATATTCCTAGTGCTGCATTTATGGTTTCCTCAAGAGCATACTTTACCCAGATGTCAAAGTAAATTAATGATCTAGAACATCGTTGGGTTGTAATGTCTGTAGTTTGAGTCAATATTTTTGTATTTTATACAGTTCTCTTGGATTTTACTCCTGGAGCTAATGTACCATATGTGTGTAAATCTTATTAGCTATGAGCTAAAATGTTGAGCTTAAATGTTATTGTATCATTTTTGATGTTCTGCCAGCTCTCGTGTTACTTTTAAGAAGTTCATGGAGTTAATGTAAAACAAATGTCCTGCTCATAGGTGCTCTATACCAGTCATTATTCGAGGCATGGACCTGAAGGTATGCTGTGATATCTGGCACCAAAATGTTAGCAGCAGATCCTTTAAGTCCTGTTGCGAGGTGTGGCCTCCATGTATCGGACTTGTTTATTCAGCACATCCCACAGATGCTCGATTGGATTCAGATCTGGGGAATTTGGAGGCCAAGTCAACACCTCAAACTCATTGTGCTCCTCAAACCATTCATGAATCATTTTTGCTTTGTGACAGGGCACATTATCCTGCTGAAAGAGGCCACAGCCACCAGGGAACACTGTTTCCATGAAAGGGTGTACATGGTCTGCAACAATGCTTAGGTTGGTGTCAAAGTAACATCCACATAGATGGCAGGACCCAAGGTTTCCCTGCAGAACATTTCCCAAAGCATCACACTGCCTCCGCTGGCTTGCCATCTTCCTATAGTGCATCCTGGTGCCATGTGTTCCCCAGGTAAGCGATGCACACACGGCATCAGACAAGGCCACCTTCTTTCATTGTCCATGGTCCAGTTCTGATGCTTACGTGCCAACTGTTGACGCTTTCGGCGGTGGACGAGGGTCAGCATGGGGACCCTGAATGGTCTGCGGCTATGCAGCCCCATACGGAACAAACTGTGATGCACTGTGTATTCTGACACCTTTCTATCAGAACCAGCATTAACTTCTAGAGCAATTTGAGCTACAGTAGCTCATCTGTTTGACCACACGATCCAGCCGTCGCTCCCCACGGTCATCAGTGAGTCTTGGCCGCCCATGACCCTGTCACCAGTTCACCACTGTTCCTTCCTTGGGCCACTTTTGACAGATACTGACCACTGCAGACCGGGAGCACCCCACAAGAGCTGCAGTTTTGGAGACGCTCTGACCCAGTCGTCTAACCATCACAATTTGGCCCTTGTCAAACTCGCTCAAATCCTTGTGCTTGCACATTTTTCCTGCTTATAACACATCAACTTTGAGGACAAAATGTTCACTTGCTGCCTAATATATCCCACCCACTAACAGGTGCCGTGATGAAGAGATAATCAGTGTTATTTACTTCACCTCATAATGTAATGCCTGATTGGTGTATATCACTCTAAATAAGGTTTCTATAATATCAACATTGATACCATTGCAATTTCATAATTCTTATCACCATTTTCAATATCTGAAACTAATACTAGCCTCAAAACCTCTCAAGCTTACTGAAGACTATAAACAGTGATAAAAAAGCAATAGAAAACAAACTACAATAGAACAAAGACACAAATGAAATAAACCTACCTGAAAAATCACGTTCAGTGGGATCCAAAAGGCTTACATGACTGCTTATGTTTTGCATTCTTTGTAATTTTATACTTTTTTGAATTAGTTGTATAAGCATAACTATTTGAGTGAAAAGTAGGAATTTCAGATTTTCTTTTAGTTTTTTCCCTCTTTTGCTTTATGACAGCAGCACTTGATCTGCATCAGATCTCCTCATCAGATTTACATGAACTTGAGGATCATGTTCTCCAGCATGATTTGAGATGATCCAAAGAGCATCCTCTACTTTAGTAAAAGCAAGAACATCTGACATCATCAAGAAGTTTAGATGATCAATGTCATAAATGTACTTAATTTGATTAGTGAAATATTTGTTTTTTATTTGCCATAACTTTTAAACGGGTTAAAGAAAAATCCAGGTTTTCAATGTAGTTGCAGACGTTTGGACCACACATTTTTTTAGGATGTCCTGCCAGGGTTGAGTTGCTCCTTTCAAACCTCCTGCTTGTGTGTTATTGCTTACATACACAACAATACATTAGGGAAATATTATTACAATTTAAAATGACAGTTTTCTTTTTTAGTATATTTTCTAATGTCATTTATTCCTGTGATGGAAAATCTGATTTTGAAAGTCTTCAGTGTCACACGATCCTTCATAAATCATTCTAATATGCCGTAATAATTGTTGCTCAAGTAACATTTCTTATTATTACCAATGTTGAAAACAGTTGTGCTGCTTATTTTCTGTGGAAGCATGCATTTTTTATAGGATTGCTTTTAACTAAAGATCCAAATATAAATATAAATCTTTTGTAACATTGTAAAAGTCTTTACTGTCACTTTTTATCAAATTAATCCATCCTTAATGAATAAAAATATAACTTACTTTCTTTCTTTCAAAACTTACTGACCCAAACTTTTGAATGGCAACACATATAAATGTAAATGTAAATGGGACACATATAATGCAGGAATGAAGTGTGGATTACATTAAATAGTGCCAAAGTATTTTACTCATTTATATTTAAAGAGAAAAGAAACCTAAGACTCTGTTATGCTTGGTTGTTTGTACTGTCTGCTGCCTGTGGTTAGATGGTTTTGAGCTGAATACCATAACCTGGATCTGAGCTGTGGAAAGGCATTTCAAGACTCAAGCTCTCTGATGTGATCCAGATTGAAATGATGAACATTTAATGAGTTAAGATGAAACACTATACCATGGTGATGTGGACAGACGAGCAGCCAAGACAGTTTCAACATATCTACATCTCTCTTGGCAGGTCAAGAGAACAGGTCCTAGGAGAAGTAGATTGTTTTTTTTTTTTTTTCATTTTTAGTCTCACATATACTGTATGTCTTACATACCCTGCAAATTCATGTATGTACAGCGGGGTACTCGTTTACTCTGTCTGAACAAAACAGGGCCATTGACCAATAGGTGGCAGAAGATGTCAGTATGATGATAGATGGGTATGGGACAGATACAAACAGATGACCAGGCCTATTTGCTATATCTTTGCCCACTCAACTACACAGAAAACTCCTCAGATTGTTGTACATATTACCTGATCCTTTTGTTTATCAATCATTTGTCTAAATTGACCATGCTTTAGCAGTAAGTGTAGTACTGTAGAGCTTTGTCAAGTCAAGTCAACCTTATTTATATAGCGCTTTTAACAATGCAGATTGTTTCAAAGCAGCTTTACAGTGTTAAACAGGAAAATAATGCAACATAATTTTATTCAGCCGTATAGCCATTCTGGAGAAAACGGTTATGTCATCAGTTCATTTCAATTATCATACAGTGACAGTGTGGGCTTTAGATCAGTAATTAGAGCAGTACTTTAATTTATATGGTTAATTTAGTTTAATAATTAGATTTATTTGGATATTTAGTTGAAACATTTTGAACAATTTAGTGTCCCCAGCTGAGCAAGCCAAGCCAGAGGCAACAGTGGCAAGGAAACCAAAACCCCATCAGGTGACGTAATGGAGAAAAATAAACCTTGGGAGAAACCAGGTTTAGTCGGTGTGCCAGTTCTCCTCTAGCCAAGTAACAAGCAGTGTATGATTATTATTCTGGCAACTTTACAGGTCAGAGGTCATAATAAATCGGAATATTCGAAGGATTGGAGGCAACGCGCTGGAGATGGGTTTATTGAGGATGATGTGTTGATTAAATAATTATTAAAGTGCAATATTCGAAGGATCGGAGGCAACACGCTGGAGACAGGTTTATTGAGGATGACATATCGATTTAAGAATTATTAAATTGTAATATTCGAACAATCGGAGTCATCACACCGGAGACAGGTTTATTGAGGATGCCGTGTCGACGATGCAAATTGTCTCCGGTTACATATGTAACCTAGGTTCCCTGAGAACAGGGAACGAGACTCTACGGGGAAAGCCTCCAGCGAGAAAGGTGTCTGAACTACTATCAAATCACGGCAATCCTATTGACCAGCGACAGCCTATGATGTCATCAAGGTGCGACCAGGAAGTATATAAGGGCGCCTTGACAACATGACACCACTTTTCGTCTGTAGGGACTGTTTGGCAGGCAAGCCCTGAGGCATGGCAAAGCGACGCAGAAAACAAAGCACTGTTCTTATACTTAAAAGACAGGCCCGGGGCGAAAATACCTGCCTTTAAAGGAAAAGCCCCCCATCCTTAGCGAAGCCTAGGCCAAGAGGTGCGGCGCTAAGCCTGCACTAGATCTACTCAGGGCTCGGAAAATAAATATTATCACCCCTTAAATAAACACAACAAGGCCCCGAAAAACCCATTCCCAAAGCCCCGCAAGGCTGGGCGCAGATCTCACTACAGATCATGCAAAATTGCATACCCGGTCGTCGGCTACTTCACACTTTAAGCTAGGAAAAACACGGCTCGCCTCCGCACACCACAAGCCCACGGGCAAAAGCGCAAATTCAACTACCCACATTAGTGGGAGAGATAACACGGAGAGGTGGCTATTCTCTACTAGCTAAAGGCGTTCATACACAAACATATAATGTTGCAAAAAAGATCGTTCTTAGCTTACTCACAGGGAGCTGCAGGCCCTGCGATGTCCAATGATGTTCCATAATCCCCCAGACCCTATCAGGAAAGCGAAAGAGGGTCCTGAAAAACATAGTAAGTAATGTTTCACCCTTCTCGAGGGGGACTCACCACTCGCTCCTCCGGCGCTTCAAACCTGAAACAACCAGCCATCAAGCTAGTATACGACCACCATCCTGAGGGGGCGCTCTCACAAACCAGCCAGGTGGGGCCTAGAATATCATCATCACGGGCCCACCCCAGGCCGGATGTAAGAAGCGCCTGGGGAGGAGATGAAGTAGAGGAGTGAGGGTCAATGCAATTCTTACTTCAAGAAGGAGACCCATTATCAACGCTTTCTTTGTTTGTTTGTTTTACTGCGATTGTGATATAGAACTCCTACTTCCCACGGGAGTCTGCCTCTGTGCACCCCACCCTCCCGAGAGGCGATGCTGGCCCTCGGGCCCCGTCTTCGGTCCTTGGACCATGACGCCTCCCGTCTGCCAGGGACCCGGATCTCAGTGGTATGCAGGTCCTCAGACGCTGCCGAATGCACCTCAGCGATCTTGGCCTTCAGACCCAGTCTCCGGCTGGTGCACCACATCAGAAAAACATCCCGATTGAGATCCTCAGCAGATCTGCCTGGTATGCATCTTCCATGGTGAGAGCACTGGGCTGACCTGCTGCTGTGTATGCCCTGCCAATAGGTTTGCAAGACATCATTTTGAAGACTTAGATGGCATGGTTGGAGCTATCCCACCCGATGACACATACCCATATTCTCTTATCCTACCAACATCAATGACATACCACTGATGTCAGCGAACAAGCCCTCTTGATCTAAATAGGAAGATCAGGAAGGAATGAAAAAGCCCAACTGAGCCGACGATTTATGGATGGGGAGAAACCAATCGCTTAACCTAACATGAGCAATCTCTCCTCTAGCGCACCAACATGGCAACCGCAGCCCGCCTGCAGCACGTTTTATATACATTCAAAGGCTCAGCATACACAGTCGGGATGACCGAGAAGATTAATCTCCCTTCCGCCATCCCTAGAGCACTTGCAGATAAGTCTCGTCAGCCACCTCAGCGAGCTCTATCCAAGAAACCTGTGACACGCGTCCACGCTCAGCCTCGGCATGAGCGGGACCGCATCATCAGTCTCGGATGCCAAACCCTCTTCCCTCAGGAAGAGAACCAGACGAGAACGGAGCGATCTCGGATTGACAAATGCTCACATACACAAACAAAGCATGCTCTTGATCCCCGGCAGAAATATACGAATTTGGATTACCTTAACTCGAAGCATTCAGACAAAACAGTCCCTGAAGACAAAGAAGCGGTGTCATGTTGGCAAGGCGCCCTTATATACTTCCTGGTCGCACCTTGATGACATCATAGGCTGTCGCTGGTCAATAGGATTGCCGTAATTCGATAGTAGTTCAGACACCTGTCACACTGGAGGCGTTCCCCGTAGCGTCAGCTGACGCAGCGCGAGTTCCCTTTCGAAAGGGAACTCTGCAGACACTTCAGGGTCATGCATTGGTCTTCTCTGGGCGCAGGTCCACCGTCTGATCTGGATACAGCCCAGATCCGGCTGACTGCAGTAAACCTCAGGATAAAACAGAGAGACTATCATTAGTGTAGATGCCATTCTTCTGATGATGTAACGAGTACATCAGGTGTTATGGGAAGAGTTCCCGGTTCCGGCTGACCTAGTTAATGCAGCCTAACAATCATTTCATTGAAAAAGTGTTTTATGTGTATGCCACAGTAAAGAGATGTGTTTTTATTCTAGATTTAAACTGACAGAGTGTGTCTGCTTCCCGTACAATGTTAGGAAGACTGTTCCAGAGTTTAGGTGCTAAATAGGAAAAGGATCGACCGCCTGCAGTTGATTTCGATATTCTCGGTATTATCAACTGGCCAGAATTTTAAGACCGCAGTAGACATGATGGAGTATAATATGTTAAGAGCTCGCTCAAGTACTGGGAAGCTAAACCATTTAGTGCTTTGTAAGTAATAAGCAAGATTTTAAAATGTATGCAATGTTTAATAGGCAGCCAGTGCAGTGTTGACAGAACTGGGCTAATATGGTCATACTTCCTGGTTCTAGTAAGAACTCGAGCTGCTGCGTTTTGGACCAGCTGGAGTTTATTTATTAAGCGAGCAGGGCAACCACCCAGTAGAGCATTACAATAATCTAACCTTGAGGTCATGAACGCATGAACTAGCTGTTCAGCATTTTGCATTGAGAGCATGTGCCGTAATTTAGATATATTTTTAAGATGGTAGAATGCAATTTTACAGATGCTAGAAATGTGGCTTTGTTTAAGATTTCTCCATGTTTAAATCTATTTAGAAGAATTCAACTGATTTCCCCCCCAAAATCGGTGCAGAACATGCTAAAAAAGTCTTTAGATACTGCCTGAGCCTATATTTTGCAGACACTTCAACTTTTTCACACTATGCAGTCAGCTTGAGTGTACTTTTGTTGCTATTATTCAGTTTTGGAATACAGTATGTTTTGGAAATGTTTTGGAAAACAGTAAATGTGGTGAATCATCTGGATGATAGAAGTCTGAAATGAGGATCTTAAGATTTTTTACATGTTTTTGAAAGAAGTCTCTTTGCTTATGGCTGCATTGGATCAAAAATACAGTAAAATGGTGTTATTGTGGAATATACCAAATTTGAATATTTTAAAATTGGAATTTATTTGAATTTTCAGCATCATTCTGTCACTTGATGCTTTGGAAAACATTCTACTATGCTGATTTGGTGCTTCAAAAACATTTCGTATTGTTATTGTTGAAAACAATAGATCTTATTCACAGCAGCACGGGAATGAAAGCAAGGCAGCGAGGGATAGACATACAACTCTTCAGTGGGATATTGTTATTTAATGTGTTTTTAAATAGTTCTGCAAACATATCTTTCCAAGAGATTTCAGTAGACAAAAAAACTCCAGAAAATATGAGCTGTGGAAAGATTTGAGTGATCTAGGAGCTTTATATAGCTTTTTACAGCAGATGACATTGAAAACACAGTAAGTCTATCCCCTCACAGCCCCACTATCATACCTGTCATGGCACTGCTCTGAATAAGGTCTGTTTTTCAGGATTCTTTGATGAATAGAAAGCTCAAAAGAAAAGCATTTGCTTGAAATGGAAAATCTATTGTAACATGTCTTTACTGTGCCTTTTGATCAATTGAATGTGTCCCTGCTGAATAAAATTAATTTCTTAAAAAAAAAAAAAAAAAACTTTATGCCCTCAAACTTGAGATCTTGCAGTGTAAATGAAGATGAAAGATTAGTGGATGATTCACCTTGTGAGCATAAAGGGCTTATTTACAGATAACTTACACCTAAGGCGTAACCTACAGTAAGAGGATTATTATTGCACAATAAGCCCTGATAGGGTTTTGCCATAACGATTGTCTGCCTGTACATTATCCTGCCTATTACATGGCTATTTGCCAAATAAATAAATGCATGGATATTTGAGTTGGAAGTTATTTTGTGATGTGAAAAAACGAGGCAGTGGAGTGCTGCAATGCACAGCTCTGGAAATCTGTTTTCCGGCAACAATCAAATATACAGTTTAGCAGTCATTATACAGTACATAAGCATTTGACCGCAGAATGTCAAAATCAGAATCAAGTGTTCCAGAGAGGTTTTCATTTAATGAAAACAACTACTGTGGCATAGTGAAGATATGCACATCAATTTATAGCACTAAAAAGGAACCATATATGGACTCAACATTTGAGCTGGACACCAAGAGACTTGGAGGAAACCCACAAACATTGTATAGTTCCTAAAAAGACCTGTGAATTTACTCTATAGAGAAACATTTTGGAGAAATTGTTGTTTATTTCTAACTCCATTCAGTCTCTTTGAATAGATGTAGTTAAATTAAGCAGACATTTCTGTGATAATACAAACAGGTTTGTACATGTTTTTCGTACTTGTGATGACACCGATTTGTCTTGATAATTAATCATATGTAATCATTAAATGCCTCATTATATAATGGAAAAACATTTTCTCTCATTTCATATACTACATCTTTACTGTATTCATTTGCATTTATTTTAAATTGCTTGCTGAATTACTAGAATATTGTTGCACAGAGGCATGAGATGGCAGAACCAAATCATTGAGATATTTGAACTGAACTGGCATCTCCGAACAGGCTGTGTTAGAAAACACTGAGCAAATGAACATACTGTCATTTCACATCTCCCCAGGAGACTTGTGTGCTGTTATTTTACACTATTTTAGCCTGGCAAGTGAAAAAAAAAGTATTTTCTGGTGAGTGTGATTTATTTCTTAATGTTTCCGCTAAATGATTTTGTTTTGAGACTTTAAGACCACTTTTTTTTTATTTCTACAAACTTGCGTCAAGATTTGTCAACACTTACAGACTTCTGGTCTGATGATTATTGTGACAGAATAATGCTTGATGATTTATTTCCTTTTTTCATCTTTATTTTGGATGCCTTAAATCAGATTCAAGTTTTTTAAGATTTTAAAACTTTCGAAATCAAGAGGAGCACTGTAACAGCATAATATGATTTACGACATAGACTGTTGCTATAAGGAAAGAGGATGAGGAATATTTTATGTTAAGTGAGACCCCCATGAATATTTCAGATTTGTGCAAGACCGAATCTATGAATGTGAACCTAGCATCAAAAAAATGAAATACTTGTAATGGCTTTAAACCAGGGTTGTGTGCCAATCAGAATCAAAGTTAAGATGCCCTTTAAAATTCCAATTAAATTCCTGTTTGTATTGAATTTGAATTCAGGTAGCACATGGAATACAGAATTGCAGTTTGAATGTATGAAGTCAAATAAAAATGAATAACTTTTAAGCTAGAAAATCAAAGTTTCTCAAGGCAAACTTTTAACATGTTTGAAAATTATGAAATTATTATTATTTTTCTTCACAGAATGCATTACCTGTGATTATTTTCAAATTTCAGTTCATCTTCCTGTGGGGCATAGCTAATTCAATTGAAAGGGAGCCATTTCTGATTTTTGCTTGCTTATTATCATTGTATATGAACAGAAGGTCACATGGTACATCATTACTATTTCCCACTTTGTAGGAGCTGAGACCATCAAGAAATACTGGAGCCGATATTATCAAGGTTCCCAAGGTGTAGTGTTTGTCCTCAATTGTGCTGCATCAGATGAAGAGATGGAGGCTTCCCGGTCTGAGCTCCACTTGGCCCTGCAGCATCCTCAGCTGTGTACCCTTCCTTTCCTCATTCTCGCCAACCACCAGGATTCACCAGCTGCCCGCTCTGTGTCGGAGGTATGGTAACTTTCCACACCAAATATAGTTCTGTTAAGTGCCGACCATCTTCTATGTGATCCACCGCTGTTGAGGGTTGCTGGCCTCTGTTTGTACACACACTGTGAAGTGTTTGGACTGAGCGATGGTAAGCGTGGTTTTTGGAGAGCGTCCTGTTGCCATGTAAAAAGAGCTGTTGTTTATGGTCAGTTTTGGAAGATGACCGACCGGGGCTGGGATAGGATGTTGTGGGGAGCTCCCCCTCCCTACTGCATCATAGAACCAGAGCTGACGGTGTAAACATGCTGTGACGTGGGCTGGCTGACTAATAGTCTTTTTCCACATGCTGAGAAAACCCGGTAGAGTTTGTTCTCCTCAGGAGGAATATACTGCAGGAGGCACTTGAAGTTTTCCAAGTATGTATTAAATCTAGACACGGACATAAATATGACAGTCTGGTGCTGGAATTATGCATCCAAGACAGGAAAATATCAATCTGTGGACATGAGTAAATTTTTACAGGTTGCCAGAATTTAAACTTTGATGTCACATTTAAGTGCAACATATTAAACCTCAGTTTCAGGTGGGCTTGGCTACTAGGCTGAATATTTGGAACAAGAAGTAATATTAGTATATAATCACTGATGAATTATTAATATAATTAATAAATAAAATGGAACTTGTGTCAACAGTTTTATTCTCATAAAAAGCGGCTAATCATAAAATCATATTGATAATGTCTCTAAAATCCCTTCAAACTAGTCATAATGTAAACATTTGGAATGTCTCTTTCAACAAAAATGTGCTTTGTCAATGTTTCCACTATTAAATGTTAAGGAAAGACAGGGCATCGTCAGCCCAGCATATTCCCATCATTTTTGTAAACAGCACATTTTGCTAACTTTTTTTGTTTGTTCTTGATGATGTAGAGAGTTTCTGTTAATCTTGCACAGGAGCTGTTGTCTGTGATGCAATTCAAGAAACCAAACAAATGTCTGCGTCTAACTACAGATTATATTTTTGGCTGATAAATGTGACTCACAATTGGAAAATTAGGACCTGGAGTGCACATATTTATTTTGCTGTTCATGTATACATATACAGCATGTTGCCTCAAAGCACAGGGGGCCGCAAGGGGGTGCTATTGTGTCTGCTGTTAAAGGCCCCCTGAAATCAAAATTGTTTTTTTTAAAAAGTTTTTTAGCTTTTAGTATGACTATGTTAGCCTTAAGGTTATGAATAAGCTGGTGTGTTCCAAAACAATGACAAAATTCGCATTTAGGAGATATAAGCATTCAAAACTTACATTCTCTCACTTCCGTTAAAATGGATTCACAGATTTTGATGAAATCATCGCAGACTTCATCTTCTCATCACATCTTCTGTCCAATCAAATGGTCTCTAGAATCTGAAGTGCCCGCCCCCTACACTATAAATAGATGCTGAACCAGCAGCTGAAATCGGTCCACTGTTCACACGTTTACTATTTTCTACATGCGTTAGGAAACGATTCAGACAGTGTAAATATGCTTTCAGTTGAGGCGAATGAAGTTTGCGGACTTCGGAGGAGGAGCGGGATTTAGGTTCCTCCTCCTCGTCTGCTGCTCTTCCACTCGAGCAGAGGATGGAGGAAGAGGCTGGTGAGTCAGTTGAGGCTGAAGCCTCTCAACCATCCTGTCCCATGTACGGGGAGTTGCTGGAGGTGTTGGAACTGCAGCTCCCTTGGCGGCGCGTGAGGAGAGAGGCTGAGCGTCCAAACAGATTGGACGATCGGTTTCTCTCCGCCCATGACCTCCCATTCCATTCCTTCCAGATCTCCATCAGCAGATCTCGAGAGGATGGAAGAAACCATACTCAGCCCGCATCTATCGACATCGGCTTCAGCCTCAACTGACTCACCAGCCTCTTCCTCCATCCTCTGCTCGAGTGGAAGAGCAGCAGACGAGGAGGAGGAACCTAAATCCCGCTCCTCCTCCGAAGTCCGAACTATCTCGCCGCTGGGTGGCCGTCGACACTGAGGGCTCCCACCCTGCCGACGAAACCACTTAGAATGACTTCTCGTCTGAATGGCAGGGCGTACATGTCAGCGGGTCACGCTGCGGCGGCTTTTGCACACCACAGCGGTGTTGCAGGCTTACCAGGCGGACCTGCTGAGTGACCTCGATCAGAGGGAGGGACTACCCCCTGATGCGATGGCCAAGTTGCGCCGGACCACGGATTTCGCTCTCCGGGCCACCAAACAAATAGCGTTCTCCATCAGTCGTTCGATGGCGGCGATGGTGGCCATGGAGAGGCATCTGTGGTTAAACCTTGCGGACATCGGGGAGAAAGAGAAGTCCTTTCTCCTTGATGCCCCGGTTTCGCCATCTGAACTTTTCGGCACCTCCGTCGAGGCGGTGGTGGGAAAGTTCAGAGAGGCGAAGGCGCACTCGGCAGCATTTAGAACATGCATTCCGCTGAGGTCCGGGTGTCCCTGGCCCGTCACGGTTTGAGGGCTGGAGGCAGGACCAGCGAACCAGCGTCGCCTCTCGAGCGCCCCCTCCGCGGAGGACTGGTGCGGTGAGGAGGCGGGACACCCACAACAAGAAGAGGAAGGAAACCGGAGCTGGAAACCGGAACCAACGGAGGCAGCGTGATAGGACTCCGCCCCCTAGGGCGTGTAGATGAGCGCTGTTTTTCCCTTCCTCTTGCCTCTTTCCCCGGGCGCTTTACATCAGGCTGGTGGGCCTATGATGAGCAGATATGTAAGATCTGACGGCTCGCCTGGCTTGTTTGGTGAGAGCGCCCCCCTCAGGATGGTGGTCGAACAATGGCCTGATGGCTGGTTTTCAAGTTTTGAAGCACCAGAGGAGCGAGCGGTGAGTCCCCCTCGAGTAGGGTGAAAAATTATTTTTTATGTTTTCCAGGACCCTCTTTTGCTTTCCTGAGAGGGTTTGGGGGATTATGGAACATCGTTGGACATCGCAGGGCCTGCAGCTCCCCATGAGTAGCTAAGAACGATCTTCTTTGCAAATTTATATGTTTGTGGATATATGCTATACTTTGGCTAGTAGAGTTTTACCGCCTTTCCGTGTTATCTCTCTCACTAATGTGAGTGGTTGTATTTGCCACTCTTGCTCGCGGGCTTGTGGCATGCGGGGGCAAGTTTGTTTCCTAGCTTTAAGTATAAAGTAGCCACGACCGGGTAAGCACTAATGCATGAGCTGTAGTGTGATCTGCGCCCAGCCTTGTTGGGCTTTTGAATGGGTTTTTCGGGGCCTCGTTGTGTTTAAGGGGGGATAATATTTCTTTCCCGAGCCCTAAGTAGATTGTGTGCAGGCTTAGCGCCGCACCTCTTGGCCTAGGCTTTGCTAAGGATGGGGGGCGTTTCCTTTAAAGGCAGATATTGTTGCCCCGGGCCTGTCTTTTAAGTATAAGAACAGTGCTTTGTTTTTCTGCATCCTTGATTCAGCCTCTTCTTATTACAGAGTCGTCCGGCCAAGGCCCGCCCCTTCTCTGCGTTCTGGGGTTATTTAGTAATGCAGTCTAGGTGTTGCAGCAGGGATAGCGACTTTGCCAGTGGTCGTGGGGCGGGGTTAAGCGTCCTTCGCCAGTGTGCGACTAGACTTTATTTTGCTGTAACCTGCCTTCCAGAGCTTGTGTGGCCGCCACCTTCTGGCGGCCCCCAGCCTCATCCTGGAGGATGGCATGGCCGGTGGGTTGCATATTTGTATGATATTTTCACCCTTGCTCTATGTCTTCTGCTCCACCTTCTTTAAGGCTCGGGTTGACCTGAACATCGCAACCTTCTGCATGGCGGTTTTGGTCGGATGCTCCCCTGAGGCCCGAGCATTGTCAATAGCTGATGCCCTTGCATGATCGGCAGGCCGCTGTATGGGAAAGTTGAAAAAGAGAAATCTGGATAACTCCATACTGAGCAACTACAGAGGGGGAGTGGTTCAGGCATTTCAGTTGAATTTGCTTGTCCTGACAGTTGTGACTGCCAGTGGGCATGCACTCCCCTCTGCATGGCGGCGTGGGTATATCGTTCCCCGTAGTGTCAGCTGACGCAGCGCAAGTTCCCTTTTACGTATGTAACCCTAGTTCCCTGAGAACAGGGAACGAGACGCTGCGTCTTATTGCCATGCCTCAGGGCGTGCCTGCCAAACAGTCCCTTCAGACGATTAGATGCTGTCATTTTGGCAAGGCACCCTTATATACTTCCTGGTCGCACTATCATGACATCATAGGCTGTCGCCGGTCAATAGGATTGACGTTTTTTGATTGTGATTTCAGGCACCTGTCACGCTGGAGGCGTTCCCCGTAGCGTCAGCTGACGCAGCATCTCGTTCCCTGTTCTCAGGGAACTAGGGTTACATACGTAACCAAGACGTTTTATGTTTCTATTCAGGTTTATATATCGAAGTAAAAGCTCTCTTAATGGTGGGTGGAATTAAAAAGGTAATATTTTTTAGATAATATTTAGATTTTTCACCCTATAAATGTGTCTTTATTTATTGAAAATAAAACATAGATACTGTAGACTTCTTTATCACCACAATATTTTGCAATATAGTTTTTTTTTAAAGAAAATAAAAACTGAAGGGATCTACCAATATATTGATTGAAAAAAGTTCCCATACAAGTTGATTCAAGTTCCGCATATAAGTTAACAGTTAACACTGACTGCAGTTTATAGCTACTTTGGGGTTTGGGTGCAGATGTATAGTAGTTCTCAATAACTTACTCCTAAAAAACATTTTATTGTACTTTGTAAATGAAAGTACTAAATGTAGCTCTATCGACAATTTGTTAAATATCGCATTACAGCTTCACTTAGAGTACATGCCGCTTATGCATGCGCTGTGAAACTGGAAGAGCATTTACTCACTGTGGTTGCATATGAAAGTGACACATGCCCTCTTCCAGTGCGGTTGTGTTCGGTGTGGGATGTTTTGGCTAGCCACCTCCACTTTCTACTTGTGTTTCACTTCTAGACTCTCTCAACTGAAGAGGCATGCATTGTGGTCGTAGTAAGAACTCAATTGGCGACGAGAGAAGGAGCCTGCAAAGTATTTCAGACAAGCCTGTTGCCAACTCTTGACATGAGGAAATATGCTGGAGAGGTTTTCAAAAGCTTAGGCCCTGATGATTGAAATGAGTATCACACCATACTCAAGTGTGCATTGTTGTGCAACAGGCATAAAGTAATTACAAACATTGTCTGCTGGAATGCTTAGCATGTCGGAGAGAATTTTATAGACAACTACCAATGAAAAATAACAGAGATTTAGACACGGGTCCACTTTCCCCTTTGATTTGTATAGTCTATAATCCTATAGGGTTGTGTGCCACCTGATATTGACTAACAGCACGTGTGGCATGTACTGTGTGACTGCACGCTGAGGAAACTCTTGTTTTTGGTGTTGACTTCACTCAGTTGGTGGTCAACAGAGAGAGACCACACAGACCCCTCTTTTTGTTTAAGCTCATAAATGTGGTCAGTTACATCTGATCAGCGCAAACTACATTACTGGGGAGTTTGCCATGTGTTGGTCTATTTTTAGAAGTTGAAGTCACAGAGATCATTTGACCTCTTTTAGCTGTTTGCAAACACTTCCAGAGCCACGTGAGTTTGGCTTAGAGAGGCAGTGAGCTCTGCCACAGGCCTTTTATTTGATTGTGTTGTCACCTCTATTCCTGTTGTAGGCATACTGTGTGTCCTGTCACAGTGAGTGATCAAGTCCCACAGGTCGATCCTTACTTATCTTTGGCACATTTTTGGCAATTGCATCGGATAGGATATGACCGGACTTAGTTTTCATCTGTGTGTGGAGGAGAGTGCCCTTTAAGGTACCTGAGGGAGGCGCAGTGTTTGAATTTGTTTTTGATTTTGATTTATTCCATTTTTAAAATTTAAGCTAAACAAAAGATTGAAAAACCAACAATAAAAAAATATATGCATTAAATGGTATTATACAAGTCATCATTCAAATTCAAACATACAAAGACTGAACGCATTAATTTCAACTTTCATGCTGTCTGTGCTAGTGCAGTGTGTGTGTGTGTGTGTGTGTGTGTGTGTGTGTGTGTGTGTGTGTGTGTGTGTGTTTGTGTGAGAGAGAGAGAGAGAGAGAGAGAGAGAGAGAGAGAGAGAGAGAGAGAGAGAGAGAGAGAGAGAGAGAGAGAGAGAAAGAGAAAGTGAGTGGTTGACCCATCAAAGCAGAGAGGCGGAATGGCAGAGCAGGATATCCGAGACAGGTTTGATCCCTGAGAGGGGAACAGGCCGTTGTAGTTGCATTTCTCACTTCCTTCTTCCTCACCTCTTTTTGCCCCACATACTCCTTTCTTTTATAAGATTGTGACCCTGGACCACAAAACCGGTCATAAGTCGCACAGGTATATTTGTGGCAATAGCCAACAATACATTGTATGGGTCAAAATTATTTATGTTTTTTATGTTTTTTTTATCACTAGGATATTTAGTAAAGATCATGTTCCATGAAGATATTTTGTAAATGTCCTACCGTAAATATATCAAAATATGCATTGCTAAGGACTTCATTTGGACAACTCTAAAGGCGCCCTCAGATTCCAGATTTTCAACTAGTATCTCGGCCAAATATTGTCCTATCCTAACAAACCATACATCAATTGAATTTATTAAAGCTTATTTATTCAGCTTTCAGATGACTGGTTTTGTGGTCCCGGGTCATATTTAAATGTTCACATGTTTTATTTTGGATCTGGTTCCACATCTTTTTGAAGCAGAAGCGCTTCGCATTCAGATGAGCTTCACATTTAACATAATACAAAGCTTCAGCAAATGTTGAATCTTAGTTCAAACAAACCTTTCAAGCATTACATGCCATCATAAATAATCCAGATGTCTTGTTGAGTTGCTTTCGTGCAGAACTTGCATGCTTAATATTAAATGAAAGATACTAAATGTCTCTCAGTACGTGTACAAACAAAGTCTTTGCTTAACTCTTTTTTTCTGAGAAAAGGGTTAGACAAAGATGGACATGCTAAGAATATTCCTCTTTGTAGATTTATCAACTTTATTAATTGTTGTTCACCATGCCATTTCATTTTAATAATCAAATTCTTCTCTCAGACAAAGTTGGGGTTGTAAGATTGTCCTCTGTTTTTGTATAGCAGGTGTTGTTGTGAAATTGTGGTTAAAAGAACATGATCCAAACTCATGAGGTTTACCGCAAATGCTCAGTCACCTGCTTAGGGAGCTGCAGACACTAAACACCCTTCAAACTCTGAATCATGATGTATAATCAGCAGGTCATCACTGCCCACTGAGCAGCTACACAACTGATTCTTCTCTCAGAAGTGCCACTGCCATCTGTCATAACTGACCGGATTTGAGCTTTCGTCACAAAGTCTAAAGCTAAAATTAAATTTGAACATTGCTAACTGTGACGTTAGCATCTTATGCCATTGAGAAACTTTTCTGGACTCTGGTGAGTTGCTGTTTACAGACAGACTGGTTTAGATGTTTTGTACATTGAAATTATGCTGATATGTAACATGTATTATTTGTTTCTGGTAAATGGTTTTAAAGACAAGTTGTGTATAGGTTTTCTGAAAGCAGAAGCAGCCAGTGTGTACACTCTGTGCATTCTGTGTTGTTGCAAGCTAGTTATTAGCGCTGCCCAGTATCGTTTTATGGCATAATGTTGGCGACTTCTCATTTTTACATTGCCGCAGTGAAGTTTAAAAGACTCGTTGGACCTGTAAAGTCCTCACTAGGGCCCTGTGTGTGACTTTTTTCAGGAGGGAAATATTCATGGGACGGAATTCCTTGTTGACACCAACCTCCTGCTGTTGGGGCCCAAGGAGGAAGTGAGCAGAGAGAGGGGCGTCATATGTTGATACAACACCTCAACAAAGCAGGCTGTGTGGATGTTTTGCTCCATTGCACTGTTTCTTGTTTTATGAAAGTTCACTGCATGAAAGCTCAAATGTTGGGCTGAAGAACTGATCTTATGATAGAGAAGATCAGCTCATATTATCAACTATGAGGAAATCAACCATAGTTCCACACATAGGGCTCTATCATACACCTGGCGCAATGTGGTGCCAGGCGCAATGCAAGTGTTTTTTTTTTTGTTTCTTGCTAATTTCAGCCCAACACAGTTATCATTTTGACGTCCTGCACCGTGTTGTTTAAATAGGAAATGCATTTGCGCCCATTTGCACCCATGGGCGTGCTGGTCTGAAAATGAGGTGTGTTCAGGCGCATTGTTGGCGCGTTGCTATTTTGAGGCAACTGAAAACGACTTCATCATTGACCCAAAAAAACCTGGTCTAAAGTCAATAGCGCAGTATTTTTTGTGTTATTTAAAGGGTGCGTTAGTAATATGCGCATATAGGCTGGAGCACAATGCACGTACACATGCTTATTACACACACAGGGACGCACAGCAACACACAAACATGCCAAATATTAAAAATAAAAGGATTTCTCTCTGGAGAAGCATTCAGTTTTTCTGCTTGCAAATTCCGCCATGTAAATTGCGAATCTGCCATGGTGTGAGTGCAACTGGCTTTTGCGCTGTGCGCTTTAGACCATGCGCTTAGATCATTAGCCCAGAGTCTGTGCTGATGTTCTAGAGGTGCATCACAGGTCTGATAACATCACCCTTGAAGTCTTCACCCACCCGTTCTCAAGTCTTTCTTAGTTTTCTGTCTGTTAATAGTTCTGTCTAATGAATTAGTAACAAACAAAGGAATTAAACGGTACGTAAAAAGTATTAGGTAACACTTTATTTTACAGTGTCCTTGTTACATATGTTACATGTACTTACCATAGCAATAACAGTAAATTCTGCATAATTACATGTAACTAAACCTAAACCAAACACTAATCCTACCCTAACCCTATAGTAAGTACATGTAGTTACTAAATATCACGCAGTACTTAATATGTAACAATGACACCTTAAAATAAAGTGTAACCAAGTATTATGGAAAAGTAAAAGTGTTTGCTTTTCTATTATCAGTAACAGAAGTGGCAAACGCTGTAATACTTGTTGGCATTCAGCATGTATGCATTTATATCAGGTGTTATTTATATAAATATTGTGATATATATTTCCTTATATTGGTCATCAGCCACACTAATCTTTAGGATATTGGCATCGGCTATCAAAAAATCCATAACCGTGATAACACCTGGGGCCGGTTGCATAAACCGTTAAGACTAGTCTTACAAGTTAGACATACATTTTTAAAAAAAATTTTTTTAAATCCGTTACATAAAAACATAGACTGGCCTAATTTGATACGAAAAGTAAGACTGAATGCCACTTGCCTAACTGCTAGTGGCTCATACTAGATCTTAAGACACATGTCTTAACATAATAGCTTAGTTTATGCAACTGGCCCCTGCTGTGGTGATAACATGTTTGATCAGATTATAAGGGGAGGGTCTGGTTTATAATTTTTTTTTTATATATATATTCGATCAGTTAGTTGTTGTCTTTTAAAGCTGCATGTAACTGCAAATGTTTCAAACATCTTTCCCTACATGTAAATATCTACGCTTCCCTACTATATAGTGTGCCAAAAATGACACAATCACACTAGAAGTATGTTTGAATATTCAGTGTACATCAGATTAAAAAAAGACTACAGGTACCAAGAAAGTTGTTCCTCGTGGTCAGTAAATTATTTTCTTCAATAATCAAAGGACAATGTATATGCAATGCATTGATATTACTCATTTGTATTCCTTCAAAGCATACTTTATCAACAGTCAATAACTACATTCTTAGTTGAATACATCGTGTACTCTAAAAGTGTGCAGTTTCGAAAATAGCAATTCTTTTAGCACAGTAATTGATAGACAGGCATTCTGTTGATGTTGTCTGGGTATTGTTAGTTTGGATTAGCATTTGCATTTTCATCTGTCTGTGAATGTGGTTCGAGTAATCAGATCACTAAGCAATTTGGACCCTGTTTACACCTGTATTCAGTGCTGAACACTTTCGATCGGATCACCCAAGATGAATATTAATACCAAGTGTAAACAGAGTCCAGATGACTGTACAAAATGCTCCTCTGTGAGGAGTGAATTAGTTCACATCTGGTTTCAGTGAACCAAATTTATAACTCATGTTGCTTACCAAATGAATTTGTGACAAAGCAGTACTACCCAAGCAACTGTGCCTGCAAGCTCCATTGAAGCTCTACCTTTTGGAACTTTTTTGTGCCCTAACTTTCAGCCAAAATATGTGTTTGTTTACAGTATGCGTTGTCTACTTTTCATACTAGCAAAAACCTCACGACACAACTATTCAACAGTTCAGTTTACAGACCCTGATTCTCTCCCACCTTATGCACCCACTGCCTCAAACACATAATTAATCATAAAGATCTGCTGTGTTTGACATTTATGTTCCCTGAGGAACCAAGGCTAGTCTGTGTCATTTGTTTCCAAAAGAGTTGTGTGGATGTGGAAATTGCATGAATTAAACCTTTTCCTTGTGTGTTAGCTTTCTATTCTGGAAACTTCAGGTCAGAAATGTCTTTGTTTCTCTCCGAATCTTGACTAGTCTTGTGGAGAGGATTTCATTCCAAGTCTGAAACATCCCTTCATTTGTCAGTCAGATGTGGATTGTGAGATTCCATTGGCACATGCAGAAGAATGTTTCCTGTCCTATCAGGTCTTCAAGGTAGATGAGAGTACAGTCCTGGGTGGTAGCGTTGAAGTGAAGCCATGTTTTACTCACACGCTACGGTACGACCCTTTTTAGAAAGTCGATATTCATTGTTTATCATTTGTTTGTGTATTTATATCTGTACATGTTTATTATGTGCATGTGTGTGTATACAAGGGGTGTAACAGTTTAAATTTCCCAAGTTTCCGTTTGTATCTTAGTTCTGTGCTTTGAGTTTGGTTCAGTAAATACCTGGTGCATAATTTTTAGTGAAAGATTTCTGCAGACTCTGGTACCATATAGGCTTAGCAATAACCAGGGCAGACCCTTATTAGTCAACCAGTGGGTTCACCTTAGTGTTATTCTTTAAATATTTTTAATTTCAAAAAGAAAAGAATAAAGAATCATTCTTTCATTTTATGTTAAAGCTTAAAAACAGCCTGTGGTGTCTAAAGAACCGTGTGTCATTATGACTAAGTTCCACCAATGCACTATTTGTGTGCTCTAGAAATGTTTGCAGGGGGAAAAACATTTTCAAAGATTTGTTGCCATTATCTGCTTCTTTTTGATGGTCCACCTATTCCACATGTAGAGCAGATTTGAAACATCTTGACATTGTGGAAGTCAATGATTTTAGTCAAAAACATTTTATTTTATGTATCTTAGAAGAAATGATTAGTGAATATGATTTTCTTTTTTTTTTGTATGCATTATTGGGTCCTATTAAATCAATTGATTGATACAGTAGCTTCTTTAACAAGTGGTCTTTCTCCTCTTTTGATCATTGATCTTTTTGACCCTGTCTGTAGAATAGGATTTTTTTAGTTTTAATCTCTCAGTTGACCTGAACTGATTTGGCAGTGGGATACACCAGACGGAACTGTCTGGTTTTCCACTTGAATGAAGAAAGGGTTAGAAGCTTTAATGGTGGTCTGGTTGACTACATACTGGCTAGTTGACCCATCTAATGAGGTAGTCTAGACAAGAGCAACATCTCCCCTCATGTGGTAGTAAATGGGTCTAACTTTTCTGATATGATGTAATTGGATAAATACAAAACTATAGTAAACGTTTTAGATCACTTAATCTTGGTTATGACTGACTTGGAGATGGTGTACTTTGAATCCATGTATTATTAAACATGATTGTATTAGTAAAATGTTTTGCAAAGCCAGAAAACAAATCAAACAAAATTAAATGCTCATGCAACCTTCATTGGATCAATTGAGATGGATTAACCCGCGAGTCTCTGAGTAATGCATAATAGTCAGGTTCAAATTTTCACCTTTAGTGACTCCAGGATTCTTACATTCAGCCACAGGATAAGCAGCAAAGGCTCTGGAATATGATCTCTGGTTATGATCATATGACAGTCAGCTGTTATATGGAATGAATAATGGTCTTGCATAATAATGCACACAAGGGATTTGAATTTTATATTGCTCAAGGACTTTCCAGTATCTAAAGGCTTTTACATTAACCTCAACAATAATTTCACACATGTTCCCACCAATATTTAAACCAAACTTGTTAATAAAAATAACAATACTAATATATAATATAACAATAACCATTTTCCATATTTATAAGTGGGTAGTCTTAGTTAACTATTTTGAATCCCTGCTCAGTATCATCCTCCCAAAGGTCTTATTTATAAAATTCACCAGATGTTGAAGGACAGTTTGATTTCATTGAGCTAGTTTGTCATTGAGATCTGCAGAGGTTTTATAAAAGAAAGCAGGGGAGAAGGACATTGCTTCACGTGTGGGGAAATTAAGTCACAGGTCAAACCTTCATCTCTGTAACAGTAAGAGGATAAGACTCTTCTTATGGAGATCTAAGAGCCTGTTAACACCTATTCACACAGATCCGTGCCAAATTTTGACCATCTGACGTGAGCATAAATCCTTAGCCATGTATACAATATATGCAGCTGTGCCTTTTGCGTGTTGATACTTAATTAAAAAAAAAGATTACATCAGATCAGTGGTTGCTGGTGGGCTCTAATAGTCATCATGTCTAGCGCGAATAATAACAAAATAAATCCGTAAATTGCATCACATTTTCTAGGGTTTTCTCAGCGGTGTTGTAACATAAGAACCTCCATTTAATGCAGCAACAATGTAAATAGTTATAGCATCATCTACAGAATGGTTTGCTTCCCTTTTACCTGACATGATACACCGGCATATAACATTAGTTTTATTCTTGTGCACGCACTAAAACACAGGCAGTTCCGTTAGTTGATGAAAGAAATTGAACGTGCAGAACAGCTTGTATTTCAGTGCGTGCGGATGGAATAAAACATTTATTAACATTTCTTTGCCTATTGTCTATTAAATATTGAGGACTGGTCAGGATACATTTAATAAACATAATGCAACAGGCCATTAAGGTGCATTGGAGTGTATTAGGAATACACTTTATCAAGTGAAGTTCCAGCCGATTGCCTTCCGTGGAAAAGTGTTGAAAGTTGAAAGTGAAACTCAAGATGCAAACTAACCCTTTAATATTAAGCCTAAAATGTGTTTAATATCACTATTACTAAGGATAATATGATCACTATGTAATTCAAATACAGTATATTTAAAGTGAACCTAAAGTATTCTTGTACAATTGTACAACTTGTACAAAAGTACAATTGCAGGGTGTTTATTACGTACACAAATACAATTGTATTTGTAGTATATTTAGCATAAAATAAATGTATTTCAAATACATTTTAGTATATTTATTTTTCACTATGGTAAGACAGTATCTAACAAATAATGTAATAAACACAGGGCTGTAAATACAAAAAGAAACACTAGGAACTAATCAAGATAATTAACTAGACACAGTGAGAACCAAACAAGAACACAACTCAAACCAAGATATACCAAGGGAGGCTAGCCTCCTCTGAATGTATTTTTTCTTAAAGGGTAACTTCAGTGATTTAGCATAAGGCTTTGTATCAGTAGAAACCTGGTAGTATATTCAAATGATGGTACTTTCCCCCCTCATATCCCCCTGAGACGAGAGAATTATGCATTTTATTTCTGGAAAAATTCCACCGATTATGCAAATATCGTCATTTTGCGTCATCAGAGGATTGTTTTGGCCAGAGGCAAAGACTACAGGCACTAGATGGAGCTGTTCCGCGCATTATCAACCCATCCATAGGGGAGAGATCTCACGCACAGAATGTAAGACACAGACAGCCACACAGACAATCATAATAACGGAGTGTGGTGCAGAGTAAAGTGAGTGTTTCAACTTTTCAATTAATTCCTGTGATAGTTTAGCTTCCATATGCGATCTGAAAACGTGCCAGACTCGCGCTTACCTCAGCTCTGCTCAGCTCTTCGTGAGGAATGAAATCTGACACTGCTATGTCTGTGCCGTGACTTTCGTTCGGCTCACTCACACTTTATTGAAAAGACACGTTCAGTTTTTAATTGTAGTGTTTATTCTCTAACTGAACGAAATGATTGTATTACTATGTAGATCAAAACGACGGTGTACAGAGTGGCCTCGTAGGGCAGCGAAGCAAGTGCATTCTGGGAGTTGTCTTTCATCCACATGAGTCAAAAATACATTTTCTGTCTTTTCTCAGTCTAGAAGGCACCAAATTCAAAAATAATTTCACATTTCTACTGCATAAATGACCCAGTTTAAATACAAAGCTTTTTACCCTTTAAAGGTGAGGTATGTCGGATTGACAGCTAGTGGTTGAAATAGGTACTGCCGACCAAAATATTGGAGATCATTGTTTCCCCCGCCCCCTCCTCCTCAGACTCGAAGGGTTGCCAGCTTGAGGACATGCAACAAGAGTGAGCGCAATTGACAATGAAAGCTGAAGAGACTTACACACTGTAAGTTGATGAGTTGATTTATCCACGTTTTTGTCAGGACTCCTGGGTGATTATTGTGTGTGTATGTATTTTCTTACCTGTTGGTGGCGGTTCTTCACGGGTTCACTAGCTCCTCCCTCTCGTTTTGGTAATTGTTCACCTGTCATGTCTCATCAGCTGTTTTCTTTTTAGTGCACGTTGTCCTGTCTCTCGTCGTGCGCTCATTGTCATGGTTGGTCTCAGTCACGCTGTCCTAGTCCAAGTCGGTTGTTCTTCCTGTTCCTTCTCAGTTCTTCAGGTTCGGTCGCAGGCATCTGGAGGCTCATCTTAGCCCAGAGTTCACTCGCCTGTGGATACGTGAACTTGACTTTGTGAACTGTGCTCTGGTTTCGGGTGTTACTGGTGCGCTTAGTTTTTAGGCGAGATCCAGTCTCATCCAGGTTCCGGTGAGCTGCCTTTTCTATCAGGCATTGTTTTTCCTCCTGTCCAGTTTATGGACGCTATCGTCAGTCACCTGTCGTGTGAGGATTTTTTCCTCCCGGTCTCCGACCGAGTGGATTACGTCGTTGGACGCCGTGTGAGGTCGTTGTTCCTCGGACTGTGACTTTTGTGCTGTATCTGACCCTCTCTTTATTCCTTCTAATAAACATTGTGAACTTGCATTTGACTCCGAGACTTCCTATGACAGAATGAGCGCACCACAGATGGAGTCAGCGAGTTCGGAGGGTTCAGATTCGGTGTACACCGCACTTCATCAGCAGGGAGTGGTCATTGAACAGCATTCATCTCTGTTAAATGAAGCTTCCAGAGATTTTCGTGTCCTGTCCGAACAATTTACTGAGCTCAGTACCCGGGTAGACCAGATTGTTCCCCAGGTCGGTGAGCGTTTTCCATCTGCACCTGTTGAAAGTGCACCTGCAGACCGCGAGCCACACGCGGCGACACCCCCGTCATTCGACGGCGACCCCAACTCTTGCCGGGCCTTCTTGCAGCAGTGTTCCCTTGTCTTTGCCCTTCAGCCACGGCGGTTCGCCGCTTCATCATCTAAGGTGGCGTATGTATTGACACTTCTCACCGGAAGGGCAAGACAGCAGGGAATGGCTGTATGGGGAGCAAGGGCTCCGTGCACGGCTTCGTTTGAGGCTCTCGAAACGGAGATGTTGAGTTTGTTTGATCGGTCGCTTCGTGGGGACATGGCAGCAGCCGAGCTAGTGAGACTACTGCAACAGACCTCTTCCGTCACGGATTATGCCATCGTGTTCAAGACGCTAGCCATCACCTGCGGCTGGAATGACGCTGCATTACGGGCTCAGTTTCTCGAGGGTCTCAACCCTGAGATTCAGGATGAGATCGCTGCACGGGATCCTCCGACATCGCTAGAGACGGCGATTGACCTGGCGTTGAGGATCGAGACACGCCACCGTCAACGTGACATCCGCAGGTCGTTTCGTCATCCCGCCGTTTCTGAGTCGGAGGAATTTACCGCATCTTTTCTCCAAGAGGAGGAAACCATGCAACTGGGCAAGCTCCGTCTGACCACCACTGAAAGACATCGTCGTCTGGCCTGTGGTTTGTGCCTGTATTGCGGTAAGGCGGGGCATATTGCCGTTGCGTGTCCGGTAAAGAGAGACCGCCCGCCGATGACTTAGAGAGTTTCGGTGGGCGTGTCGTCATTGAAGTCTCCCATGAGCTGTACCACACTTCCAGTAATTATTAACTATAAACAGTCTTTTCATTCACAGGCGTTGCTGGATTCTGGTGCGGAGGCGAGTTTTCTGGATGCCAGGTTGGCCGAATCGTGGAATATTCCTTTTATTCCTCTGTCTTCTTCTCTCTCCGCTTGGACTTTAAAGGGACAGCATATGGCTGTTATCACCCATCGCACTCCCCCTGTTTGTTTGTCTCTGGCAATCATCGTGAGGAGATTGAATTCTATTTATTGGAACATTCCCAATCGCTGGTCATCTTAGGGCATGATTGGTTGACCAAACATAATCCTCACGTTGATTGGCAGAATGGTGTTGTGTTATCGTGGAAGTCTTCGTGTCATGTTTCATGTCTCGGTCCTGCTCCTTCTCCTGTTGTGTGTTCTACTTTTCAGGTTCCGGATGTTGATCTCTCGGGAGTTCCGGCGGAGTTCTCTGATCTGTGTCGGGTGTTCAGTAGAGCTCGAGCCACTTCCCTGCCTCCTCACCGGTCGTATGATTGCGAGATCAAACTTCTCTCAGGCACTTCTCCGCCTAAGGGTCGCATATTTTCCCTATCTAAACCAGAGAGAGAGGCTATGGATAAGTACATTAACGAATCTGTTAATTCCGGTCTCATTCGCCGCTCCTCGTCTCCAGCTGGCGCTGGATTTTTCTTTGTCAAGAAGAAAGATGGATCTCTTCGTCCGTGCATCGATTATAGAGGGCTGAATGACATTACTGTTAAGAATAAGTACCCCTTGCCTTTAATGTCATCAGCGTTCGAGTTATTACAGGGAGCGCACGTCTTTACCAAGTTAGATCTGCGCAACGCTTATCACTTGGTACGTATTAAAGAGGGCGATGAGTGGAAGACAGCCTTTAATACACCATCAGGGCACTGGGAATACTGCGTTCTTCCGTTCGGCCTTTGTAACGCACCGGCTGTCTTCCAAACCATGGTCAATGAAGTGCTGGGTGACATGATTAACAAGTTTGTCTTTGTGTATCTCGATGACATTCTCATCTTTTCTCCCTCTATGCAGATACACAGCCAGCATGTTCACCAGGTTTTACAACGGCTGTTAGAGAATCAGCTCTTTGTTAAGGCGGAGAAGTGCGAGTTCCACAAGGAGTCGGTTTCGTTTCTGGGTTTTGTTATAGCCGAAGGAGAGATTCGTCCCGATCCCGCTAAAGTTAAAGCGGTCGCCGATTGGCCAGTGCCCGACACTCGTAAAGAGCTTCAGCGATTTCTGGGTTTCGCCAACTTTTATCGGCGTTTCATCAGAAATTTTGGCCAGATCGCTAAACCTCTTACCGCTCTCACTTCCTCTAAAGTGGGTTTCTGCTGGAATAAGGAAGCTCAGGAAGCCTTTGATGAATTAAAGTCCCGTTTCATTTCTGCGCCTGTTCTTTCTATTCTTGATGCGGCTAAACAATTTATAGTGGAAGTGGATGCATCTGATGTCGGGGTAGGCGCCGTTTTATCTCAGCGATCTTCTGTTGACGAGAGAGTGCATCCATGCGCTTTTTTTCTCTCATCGGTTAAGCCCAGAGGAACGAAATTACAACATAGGTAATCGGGAGCTGCTGGCGGTTAGACTCACTCTGGGGGAGTGGCGTCACTGGTTGGAGGAAACCTTGGAACCCTTTCTGGTCTGGACGGATCATAAGAATTTGGAATATATCCGTTCAGCCAGAAGATTAACATCTAGACAGGCTCGCTGGGCCCTTTTCTTCGAGCGTTTTAACTTCTCTCTCTCGTACCGGCCAGGGTCCAAAAACACCAAACCTGACGCTCTCTCCCGTCTGTTCGAGGATTCTGGTACTGAGCGGACCGAGACCATTCTCCCGGAGGGGAGAGTGGTCGGTGCCCTTGTGTGGGGAATCGAGCAGCGGGTGAGAGAGGCCAGCCGAGAGGGAGAGGTTCCGGAGAGGTGTCCGGTGGGTCGTCTATGGGTTCCTGAGTGTTTACGTTCCGATGTCATCCGGTGGGGTCACGAATCCAAGTTTGTCGGCCATCCGGGAATTCGGAGAACGTTGGCTGCCATCCGTCAACGTTTTTGGTGGTCTTCCATGACCTCGGACGTCAGACAGTTTGTATTAGCCTGTTCAGTTTGTGCTTGTAATAAAGCTTCTAATCAACCTCCCGCTGGACTGCTTGAATCTTTGCCCGTCCCCTCCCGCCCCTGGTCTCATATAGCCCTTGATTTTGTCACCGGCTTACCGGCGTCTAATGGTAACACTGTTGTTTTGACTGTGGTGGATCGTTTCTCTAAAGCGGTTCATTTTATTCCCCTGCCCAAAGTTCCTTCTGCCAAGGAGATGGCTCAGTTTTTGATTGAGCACGTCTTTCGGTTACACGGTATTCCGACTGATGTAGTTTCAGATAGGGGTCCTCAGTTTATCTCTCGGTTTTGGCAGGAGTTTTGTAGACAGATTGGTGCTACAGCCAGCCTGTCTTCTGGTTATCATCCACAGTCCAACGGGCAATGTGAACGGGCTAATCAGGATCTCGGTCGAACGCTTCGCTGTCTGACGTTTAAATATCCGAAATCTTGGTGCCAACAGCTTCCTTGGGTCAAGTATTCTCATAATTCTCTTCCCGTCGCATCTGCTAATTTGTCTCCATTTGAATTGTCTATCGGTTATCAACCTCCCCTTTTCCCATCACAAGAGCCCGACGCAGCGGTTCCGTCTGCTTTAGCTTTCGTGCGCAGGTGCAAACGCACTTGGAGGAGAGCTAAGACACTTTTATTACAGAACGTCAGACGAACCAAGGCTGCGGCTGACCGTCACCGGCGACCTCCACCCCGTTATGTGTGTGGACAAAGGCTATGGCTTTCCACCAAGGATCTGCCTCTCCGTGAGCCTTCTCGTAAACTGGCTCCTCGATTCATTGGGCCATACAGTATATCTAAGGTCATTAATCCGGTAGCGGTTAAGCTTGAGTTACCTCCTAGTCTTGGTCGGGTTCACCCTGTTTTTCATGTATCTAGGGTTAAACCAGTGATTTTTGCTCGGAACAATCCCCCTGTCTCTGCCCCAAGACCCCCCGCCCCTCGTCTAGTGGATGGTGCTCCTGTCTATACCGTTAGGAGGTTACTAGATTCTCGTCGTAGGGGCAGAGGTTTTCAGTATTTAGTGGACTGGGAGGGTTACGGTCCGGAGGAGAGGTGCTGGGTTCCGGCTCGGGATATACTGGATCCTGGCCTGATCGAGGACTTCCGAGGATACTGTCAGGACTCCTGGGTGATTATTGTGTGTGTATGTATTTTCTTACCTGTTGGTGGCGGTTCTTCACGGGTTCACTAGCTCCTCCCTCTCGTTTTGGTAATTGTTCACCTGTCGTGTCTCATCAGCTGTTTTCTTTTTAGTGCACGTTGTCCTGTCTCTCGTCGTGCGCTCATTGTCATGGTTGGTCTCAGTCACACTGTCCTAGTCCAAGTCGGTTGTTCTTCCTGTTCCTTCTCAGTTCTTCAGGTTCGGTCGCAGGCATCTGGAGGCTCGTCTTAGCCCAGAGTTCACTCGCCTGTGGATATGTGAACTTGACTTTGTGAACTGTACTCTGGTTTCGGGTGTTACGCTTCGTGGTGCGCTTCGTTTTTAGGCGAGATCCAGTCTCATCCAGGTTCCGGTGAGCTGCCTTTTCTATCAGGCATTGTTTTTCCTCCTGTCCAGTTTATGGACGCTATCGTCAGTCACCTGTCGTGTGAGGATTTCTTCCCGGTCTCCGACCAGAGTGGATTACGTCGTTGGACGCCGTGTGAGGTCGTTGTTCCTCGGACTGTGACTTTTGTGCTGTATCTGACCCTCTCTTTATTCCTTCTAATAAACATTGTGAACTTGCATTTGACTCCGAGACTTCCTATGACAGTTTTGATATGCTCTCGTTCATAGAGATTTTTAGATGGATTACGAGGCTTTTTAGGTCAGGTAGAATCTGCGATCTCTGACCCAGTGTTTTTGCTGGCTTCCATGGCTTCTGCAATATGCTGTGTTTTCTGCCAACAGGCAACCTGGGGGTTGCTAAGTTATTAACATTAACTTGTCGTTCTACCATTTTAACCTTGGGTAGTCTGTGCCTCCCTGACGAGCCACCATTTCATCAGATTATTGGAAACTTTTGCTTAATTAATTCCCAATATATATTTACATTAACTTATTTAGTAAAATTATTTAGTAACATTTGCACATGATCAGTGCTTTTTAACATGATTATTGCTTTTTAGTATGGAAACTTGTTTCCGCTACAGATTTTTTAAAAATAAGAAAAAAGGCAATTGTGAGTTTATATCTCGCAATTCTAACTTTTTTTTATGTGTGCATGTATTTTTCATCCATCTCTTTGGATGTAGTGTTTTGGCCTTCATGCACTTTTCCTCCAACTCCATTCAAAACAAATGTCACAGCTTTGCCAGCTATCTTGAGAAAAGTGCTGGTACTTTGCATGGGCCAGTTATGCATTTTGGAATTTAGTCTGATTTGGTGGCACTGATTGAGCCAGCAGTGATCCAAAGTATCATCAGGTGTGGTCCTCAGAGAAGTGATCATTTGTGATGATGACTAACTCACATTTTTCTCTTTATGCCCAATACTCAATGTATTTTTCATTCTTCATGACAATACCACAAATCAGTCCCCATTACTTGATGAAAAGTAAAAAGCTAAATTATGTATTTTGCCGGAAATTGTTGTTCAAGTGATTCCGTGGTGATAAATATTTCAAGAGCTGTTATTGGGATTATATTGGAAGTTTTGTTTGATTAGGAACTGAATGGTTTCTAACTCTGGAACAGTGAGTCAGTGGTTTTAAGTGTACCACAATTTTTGCAGCATTGTTCAGGTGCTTAGGAATATTACGTCAGTGATTGTGAGTTTGCTGGAACAGTTTGATTCATGCTTTGGTCAAGTTCCAGGCTGCTCAATGAGAAGTTGTCACATAAAGTGATTGCTTTACAAGACTTAAACTTTGTGTGAATATCTTTCAATTACAGTTTGATCTGGTGGTTCAGAAATTAGTGCAAAAATACAGACAAAAATGAATGAGAAAATTAGGGCTAAAAATGGAAATTATAACATTTTAGTTTATTTGGTTCACATTTAATTGATGTTTAGATATAAATCCTGCATAAATATGTTACATAGCATTGTGTAAATAACTCTTCTTCATAATGTTTTTTGTATAACCTCCAATGTAGATCAAGTCAAACATATTTGTTTTGATGCTTTCCTGTAGTAATTAACAAAGTGTTGATGGGATGCATCATCTGGATCACTCATTTTTATTCTTTCATGTTCAGGATGTGGCGTCTGCCTTAACCACCCATGTACTGCTGCTATCACAGAAACAGGAAAGATTTGAACGCTTCCTCGAAGTGCTTTCTCATTTGGCATTCATAATTACATTCTCGGCTTGTCTCCACTTTCCACAAGTAATCCAGATGCAAAAGGCTTTATCAGATGAGGTGTGCCGCCAGAACATGCCTGGCCTGCGACCGCTGCGTCTAGACTGTGCGCTTTGCATTAACAAAACTGTGTCCCCCCCCCCCCCCCCCCTGAACACTGGAGGATTAGGGAAGGGGATAAATGCTGAATGTAATGAGAATGTTGAATCCCATATTCTGTAGTTCTACCAGAAAGTCTCGGGAGATAGAATGATGTATGAAGCATGCATTTATTGACAGCCCAGCAAGCATAATAAAGTTTTGGCATAGGCCCCGTCCATAGTTTGTAATCCGAGGGTAGCGGATCTGCATATTCCTGCCTGAAGATGAAGGCAGGGGCGCAGCCAACCCCCCTTTGAAGGTATGGACGGAACCATCCTGGTGGTGGTGGGGAGGGTGGAGGCTGTTGTCGCGTCGGCATCTGCAAACTCAAACATGTGTAAGTACGACTTTTATACAGAAAGTATGAAGACGTGATTGGATAGAGATGAAGGTAATAAGTGACAAAGTAATTAGGTTTTCCTGGCAGAACTTAAGCTAACGCTTCCATTTCACATATCTGTGAACAAATGATGTTAAAAGTGCAGGTTAAAAGTGGTGCGTTTTTAGGCATGTTTAATCTGATTATTGATGAAAGGGCTTGTAAGGATCATCTTATTGGAGATGCTTTTGCATATATTTGTTCAAATACTGTATCAAATATCATTAATGAAAATCATCAATGTAATATAAAACCTAAACAAAGCTACTTTTCTGACTTCACTTTCACCCTGCCACAACCATATCTGTCTTTCTGTACATGTTGTATTCTTTATGACAACGAAACAACGAACGCCACATGCTTAGTGATCTTAGCTGGTCTCCCAGCCTGCATCAAGCATCTGTTGGTTGGTTTTTGTGAACTTCTTCAGCTGATCAGTCTCTGAGTTCAGCTAGTTGATCAACAAGCTTGATCAGGAAGAGAGACCAACCTAATCCAGCTAAATCATCTCCTTTTTTTTTTTAGCAGGGTTCCTAGTGTTTTTTTTTTATTTTTTTATCAGGGTTCCTAGTGGGTTATTTAAGGGACTGACAAAGATGATCTGGATCAGGAGCCGTATTCACAAAACATCTCCTAAAGTAGCTCCTAACGTGCCAATTTAGGAAAAACTTTTAATTTTAGGACTTAGATTTTTGCTCTAAAAGTATGTTACAAATAATTTTAGTGCTAAAACCAGCTCCTAAATTTGTGAAAAGTTAGGTAGTCCAGAGTCACTCCTAAGTCACTAAGACCAAATCACAAACAATCCTAAAATGATTGTTGCCGGCAATCGACTTCACCAATCCACACAAAGACACTGACATAACATTAGAGGTTAATATAAATAAATTAAATACATATAAATTAAAGGTTAATTTATGTACAGGCAAAATGCATTGAATCATGGAGAATAAAACATTGCGGACAAGTTTAAAATAATGTCCCATCATCTGCGCCGATTGCCTTGTGGGCAGTTCGGGTGACCCGAGTTTGAGTTCTGGCTCGTGGACCTTCCCCGACATCCCCCCCGTTCTCCCTCAGAACTTTGTTTATAAAACATCATTTGTCTCTTGAATTCTGCAATCTCTCAAGATGCAGACATGTAAGGCTGACAATAATTTCCGCCTTACCGACAATAATTTCCGCCTTTCGCCTCAGAGAGGTGGTACTTTGGCTGGTGGCCAGGGTGACCTGAGGGCGGTGCTGTGGTATTAAGAACCCCGACGATACGTTCCTCGGGCCACGCCCCCCTCTCGCACATCGCTTCCCGCGAGTGCTGGACTGAAACAGCGGCCCGTCTCTCACGCTGGTGTGGAACTCCGCCCTGTCGTGAGTGCTCGTGGTTGCGCGATTGGTTTTTGGGGGCGGCACCCGACAGCTGTTGGGCCCCGCCTCCAATGCCTTTCGCTCCCGAGGTGCATGAGGAGATCACGCGGCCCCGGAAGTCCCTGTGCTTCCCGCGACCGTTTGGTGGCCTTCTCTGCCCTGATGGAGCTGACCCAGGGCTCTTCTATGAGCTGCGTGCCGCCACTGATCCAGCACTTTGGGTGGTGAAGGTGGCCACTCGCTCCCTCGGTCGAGCGATGTCCACAGCTGTGGTCCGGGAGAAACACCTGGCCTTACCTGGTGATGTGGGGGGGGTTGAGTGGGCCCGCCTCCTCAACTCGCCCATATCCCAGGCTGGCCTCTTCGGCGGCGTGGCTGAGAACTGCGCCCAACGGCCGGCTCAGTCACCTCAGTCCACTCACCGCCGAGTGCTCCCTCCCTCCTCCCGCCCTGCCCCAGCAGCAGCCTTCACCCGGGCCGCGCCGTGGAGGTGGTTGCAGGAATGACGCCCAGTCCGCTCCCCATCCTGGTTAAATGACAGGCTGGAGGCGGACAACCCAGGGATGGGTCCCAGTTCTTTCCAGGGGATGGTAGCAGGGCCTCTCCTTCCTCCGGTGGAGGGCCGGGGGAAAATCCTTCTGCTGGAGGCACTTGGAAAGAACTGGTGTCCCCATCTCTGAGGTCCCACAGACCGGTGATGGCAGTGTGTGCCGCCCCCTGGGCCGCGCGCCGCTCTCATCCCTCTCTGTCGCCAGCCTCCTCTCAGAGCAGACCCCAGTGGAACGTGCATCCTTCCCTGGTCTCCTCTGTCAGGACGCAGCTGCTGACTGTGCCCCCACACGTGGACGCTACGCCTCCCACATCCGGGCCAGTCACACTGCCTCACTGCCCCACCCGGGGTACGTCTGTGGTTCGAGTGACCCCCGTTGGTCAGTTCCTGGAGCCTGGCTACAGCTTCAGGGACTGTCCGCTGGGTCGCAAAGGCCATCAGGCTCGGCTACGTGATTCAGTTTGCGCAGGCTCCTCCCCACTTCCGGGGAGTCTGTGCTCCATGCTGGGGCCCAATAGAAGGCCCCAGTCATGCGTGCGGAGGTTGCCACCCTACTGGCGAAGGGTGCGATCGAGCCTGTTCCTCCAGCCGAAATGAAGTCCGGCTTCCTCAGCCCTTACTTCATTGCACCCTAGGAAACCGGTGGGTTACGGCCAATCCTGAACCTGTCCGTCCTGAATCGATCCCTTCATAGGCTTCCGTTCAGGATGTTGGTAGCGAACGCCTCCTCGGACGCGTTCGTCTGGTAGATTGGTTGCAGCGATCGACCTGAAGGATGCTTACTCCATGTCTCCTTCCTCGACGCGGACCGTTCCTACAGTTTGCTTCGAGGGGCGGACATTCAATACGCAGTCCTCCCCATTCGGGCCAGCTCTGTCCCCTCGTGACTCCACGTAGTCTATCGAGGCAGCCCTTGCGCCACTCAGGCACCTCGATGACTGGCTCATACTGGGTCACTCTTGAGAGCAGGTGTGCGAACACAGAGTCCAAGTGCTCCGGCACTTAGCCCGTCTGGGCCTTTGGGTCAACTGGGAGAAGAGCGATTCTGCACCGTGCAGAGGCTCTCTTTTCTCAGTATGGTTTCCGACTCGGTCGCCATGTGCGTGCTGCTTACCAGCGAGCGCGCGTGGTCTCTGCTGACTTGCCTTCGTTAATTCAAGAGCGAGAGTGCGGTCCCACTGAAATTTTTTCAGAGGCTCCTGGGGCATATGGAATCTACAGCCACATTAACGCCGCTCGGATTGCTTCATATGAGACCGCTTAAGCTTTGGCCTCGCGATCGAGTCCCGAGATGGGCATGGCTTTCGGGCACACTCCGGGTCCCAGTGACTCGGGCCTGCCTGCAGACCCTCACCCGCCGAACCTCATTTCTACGGGCCGGTGGCCCTTAGGACGAGTTTCCAGGCAGTTTGTTTTGTCAACAGATGCCTCTTCCACAGGCTGGGATGCCATGTGCAATGGACGTGCTACCGCGGGCTCCTGGACAGGACCCCTGCACCTCCTGCATGTCAATTGCCTCGAGTTGCTGGCAGTACGTTTGCCCTGCACCGCTTCCTAGCATTGCTGAAGGGTCAACATGTACTAGTCCGGTCAGACTACACGGTCAGTGGTGTACATCTACCACCAGGCTGATCTATGCTCCGCCATATGTCTTAACTCACCCGCCATCTCGTCCTATGGAGTCAGAAGCATCTGAGGTCTCTTCGTGCTGTCCATGTCCCGGGAGAACTGAACCATGCAGCCCATGAGCTCACGGTCCAGCTGATTGGGAACAGTTCGGCGACGCACAGGTAGATCTGTTGCCTCCCACGACTCTTCCCATTGCAGCCTGTTTTGTTCCCTGACCGAGGGCACGCTCGGCACGGATGCACTGGCGCACAGCTGGCCGTGGGGCCTGCGCAAATATGTGTTCCCTCAAGTGAGCCTACTCGCACAGCTCTTGTGCAAGATCAGGGAGGACAAGGAGCAGGTCCTTCTGGTCGCCCCGTACTGGCACGGCCGGACCTGGTTCCCCGAACTCTTACTCCTTGCGACAGCCCCTCCCTGGCCTATTCCTCTGAGACCGGACCTCCTCACTCAGAGACGGGGCACCCTCCACGTGTGGCTCCTTAATGGGACGCGGCAGGTTTGTGTACCCTACCACCTACGGTGGTGGCTACCATCACTTCCGCTAGGGCAGAGTCCACTCGGCATGCCTATGCATTGAAGTGGAACCTCTTCGTCACCTGGTGTTCTTCTCGCCAAGAAGACCCCTGGAAATGCCAGATCAGGTCTGTGCTCTCGTTTCTCCAAGAAGGGCTGGAGCGAAGGCTGTCTCCCTCCACCCTTAAAGTTTATGTGGCCGCAATATCTGCCCCCCACGATCTCTTGGAGAACAAAAAGGTAAGTCAGCGCGTCCTGATCATCAGGTTCCTGAGGGGAGCGAGGAGACTGAATCCTCCTCGCTCTCCTCTCATACCCTCTTGGGACCTCTCAGTAGTTTTAGATGCTCTGCAGAGGCCTCACTTTGAGCCTTTGCAGTCAGTTGATCTTAAATATTTGTCAATGAAGACAGCGATCCTGACTGCGTTGGCCTCCATCAAGAGGGTCGGGGACCTGCAGGCATTTTCGGTTGACGAAGCGTGCCTGGAGTTCGGGCCGGCTAATTCTCACGTGATCCTGAGACCCCGGATATGTGGATATGTGCCCAAGGTTCCCACCACTCCGTTCAAAGACCAGGTGGAGAACCTGCAAGCGCTGCCCATGGAGGGGGCAGACCCAGCCTTGGCATTGCTCTGTCCAGTACGCACCCTTCGCGCTTACGTAGACAGGACGCAATGTTTCAGGACCTCAGACCAGCTCTTTGTCTGTTATGGTGGAGAGCGGAAGGGAAGAGCTCTCTCAAAGCAAAGGCTGTCTCACTGGATAGTGGACACCATTGTTTTGGCTTACCAGCAGCAAGGTCGACCATGTCCCCTTGGGGTTTAATTTTAATGTAATTTATATTTATTTATATTATTTCTATTTATTTTAATCTAATTTAATCTATTTACTAGATTAATAACGGTTTTAATTATTTTAATGTTAATTTATTTTAATGAAATGTATTTATTTTAGTCTTATTATTTATGTATTTATTTATTTATTCATTTCATTTTCTTTTTTCTTTTCTTTTTTTTACAGTTTCCACTAGTTTTCCACGGACCCCCTGTCACTCCCTTTCAGACCCCAGTTTGAAAACCCCAGGGCCCGTATTCTTAAAGCTTGTGTATATGTATATATGTGTATATGTATGTTTGAGTATGGTAAAATAGGGCAAATTATGTAATTACTGTAATTTCAAAGTAATTTCACATTTTTATTTACCATGCTTTTAATGTCGTACTTAATGTGTTTGATAGGAAATTAACTGGACACAGTAAGTGTTTGTGTGATCACTTTGCTTATAGAAGGTTGTGACAGACCCAAATCATCACTGCTGCATATCTGAGTTTTTCCAGTTGCAAAATGTGTTAATGTAGTGATTACTTCCATTTCTGGCGCTTCGGAGATGTCTTTAATAAGATCGGTCACAAACATGTTCCTTTCACAATTTAATGTGTAACGTCTTATTAACTCACTGTCATGCATTGTGTGCAACACATTTCTTCTCCCTCTTCGCATTTCACCCATTTTCTCCGCTGCTAAAGAAAATCTTACGCCTCTTAAAAGTCCTCATCCATACCCCGAACAATTTTGGACTTTGGACCTCTTTTAAGGGTTAAGATGCTTTCTAAATTACCTTTTTCCTTACTAGGATCTTTTCTTAAATTTTAAGAGGAATTGCCCTTCTTTCTTAGAATTTTGTCTCTAGGAGCTAGTCTTTTCATGAATATGGGCCCAGGTTGAATAGCATTTATAGAATCATATTTAATTTAGTATGTTTGTAAGAATTATTGAAATAAGTAGGTTATGGTGCTTTGCAGTATATTGCAAATAATTTCTGCATTTTTGCTAAGTCCTAAAATATGATTGTTCACATGCTCATACAGTACTACGTTACTACTGTACTACTCTAAAATGCTTTCTTTGCACATTTTCCAGGGTCAATTTAGGCATGTTTTTGGCAGACCTCCCGCGTGGTCATAATTGATCTGCCACGCTGTCAGGTACCATCAAGGCAAAGCAGGTGCCATGTGACACATCAGGGCAGCTTGCCAAAAGCTAATTGACTCTGATCTGCACTAATTGCAAACGTGAATCCTATAACAGAGCTTTGGGGAAGAGCCACCGGCACAGATGAAAGCACCTGGCTTTGCTGTGTCAAGGGCTGGCCCGTAATCAGTGCGTCCGGTGACCCAGGATGAGCAAGGGCAAGGCTGTAGCTGTGTCTCTCCTGCCAGACCTGATCCACTGATCTTCTCCTATACCGACTTTTCCAACACCGTACTTTACATTGACCTAATCAGGCAGTCAACTGAGTGGCTTTACATTGTGTCTTTAAAGCTGAAAAAGGTCATAGGAAACGTGATACACTAATTTCTACTAATTTTAGTTGACACAACACCTACATAAGCTTTTTTCAACATCAACATTTTAAATTAAATTTAGAAATGAAAGAAAATTGTATATTATTGGTGCTGCAGTCACTTATTTGAAATACTCCTACTGTGTGAAAAATACATTTCTAAAATGGGTTAGGTTAGATTGAGGTTAGATTGTTTGATATGAGGTTATACATTAATTGAATGCATAATTTACTTTTTTTTATATATTTTATATTCTTTTGATTTTGATTTTTACTGTCTTACAGATATATATGATGTCTTCTCACAAAAAAGCCCTTTTTTATCCACTAAAAGGCAGCTATTCAATTTTGCATTGGCTAAACAATCAGTACTTTAACAAATTTAGGTTCAGAGAGCCACAGAGCAGGATCCATTTGCCAAAGATCCAAGGATCCCAGGCCAGTACCTCTTGTTCGGATTGCAGGCCTCAGCCTCAATGCACCATGTTGGAAACGTGTCATCAATAGATTCCAATAGAGACTCGCCACCCAAAGGTGTATGGTAAGCCGCTATGGCCGCCACGTAAACCTTTAAAATAGAGGGGGATAACCCTGCGGAGAACCCTGCAGGAACTGCAGCACTGTACCAACCGGCAGTTAACTGAGTCCCGCTGATGATTCTCGCACCACAAAATGAATCCTCTCCACTCCAGGGCACAAAGTTTCCTCGTGGAGTGAGCACTGGTGTGAAGTATGGTCTCTACAACCTCATTTGAGAGACCCAAGTCTATAAGTTTTGCCCCCTCAGAGAACAAACCCACAGCTTCCACAACTCTGGGCCAGGGTTAAAGATTAAGCTCCCTGTCTGAGACCCTTCGAGGAGGGATATAAGGACCGAGAACCAAACTTTGGCCAGCCAGAATAGGACTACTAGCAACAGACAGGCCTGTCCCGACGGACTCTCTATAGAACTTCCGGGAGCAGAGTGATCGAGGGAAGAGTACAAATGCAAATAGGTCCACCTCCGCCTAGCCGTACTCCCTCCATATCTGCGCCTCCACCCCAGGGGCTCATCCCCTGCCTCGACAGGATGTCTGCCCCCAGGTTTTGGTGCCCAGGGGTGTAGACTGCTCTCAGGAAGCTTTCCCTGAGCTTTCAGGAGGATCTGGTGCGCCAGTTAGTTGTCTGCAGTGTTCATTTTGACAACAAATATTGATTCAGTTTCTATTGACTAAAATGTCATTTAGTGTGTCATAGTTTGAGTCAACTAAGTAAATATCATAAGATTTTAGTCAACCAAATCTACAGTAGATTTAACCGCCGAAAATCTAATGTGTTTAGTTAAATTAAAATGCATTAATTAAGCATGTCTCTAAAATTTCCAAACCCATTATATACTCCTGAAGAAAACATATATTATCCTGTTAATAATGGTTTAAACATGCAATACAGACACAGATTTAACTGCTGTGGCATATAACATGTTTATTTATCTTAAAATTAAATAAAGCCACAGCTCATAAAGAAACAAGTATTTAATATAATATCTGCATTCTTTATAACAACTTGTATACAACATTCTTCAATGTGTGCGGCCTGAGCAGTGGCTTTTTGTGTCTGCACAAAAAAAAACACGGACTGGAAACAGATAGCTCACAAATGTCTGTTCCACTTTATGCCACATACCTGTTCTCGATCTCAGTCCCCATATATTAGAATAATTAGGCTGAAAAGGGTTTCTTCCACGATCTCGAAAAGATGGTTGGCCCTGATGTGGAGGATTACAATTTACTGGCAGGAAGCGATCATTCAGTTTGCTTTTGGGACGAACATTCTGCCTCTCGGCCGGCCAGTCAATATTTAGTTTGACCGCGGAACAAGTTATGAGCACGGATATGCATGGATAGCTGCAGCACCGGGATCTCAATTCGGGGGGAAGAAACTGCAGTGCGTGCTTCCACACCCAGAAAGAGAGTGCTAGATCCAGTGGGTGAGGGCAGAGATCCTCAGAAGCTCAGAAGCTGACATTGCTTGGTCTGGGGCGCTCTTTATAGCTTCCTGGTCATGAAGTCAACCCACCTGTGACATCCCACCATTCCATTAGACTGATTTCACAAATGCTTCAAGATGCAATCACGCAGTGGTGTTCACACAGCATCGCTGACTAGTGTTCATTTCGTCAGACGAGACGAGACTAAATATGTTCGTCAACGACCATTTTTTCCATGACTAAGACGAGATGATGACGAGACTGCACCAATGTCCAAAAACGCTGACCAAGACTAAATTAACATGCATTATTGTTGACGAAAAAGGACGAGACTAAAATGTTTTGCATAAAATAAAAACTAAGATAAAATCTCTCTTCATTTTCGTCTACAATTGTCTCTACTTTTTCTTAATTAGATAGAATATTCAGCTGTTCAAAATATTCGAAAGAGTTTGCGATGTTGCTTGAGTATCTCGCGGCGGCGCACGTGGTCACGTGGTTCCCGGAGCGCTCAATACTTCTAGCGTTGTGTCAGTACATTAGCGGTCAGTACTGTGTCATACAGAAGCCGCGTAAGTTACACAACAGCTTCACTATACAGGTGTTTGCAGCTATTTTTGGCAAACAGTAGCCTACAGCATAGTGTGTATTGATTATTACGTCAGCCACATTTACAGTATCATTTTATTATGGAGAGTGGTTGGTAGAGATGCAACATTGTTAACATTAATATTAATGTTTTTCTTGTATTTAGCCCTCAGGTATTCCTTACTAATTAAGTCACACTTATACTCATTGATGGTCAAATGTGACCATACACCTTAACTATTTTAAAAATAAATAGCCTATATTTTAATTCAATAATATTTATTGAATATTTTGAGGAGATCTTTTGGTACTAAATACTATTTGTGCAATACTTATGGTCCATTAATGACCACTTAAAATATTTTTCTTCTAATATTTTTATTATCTATACAATTAGTGTATTAATTAAAGTTAAAAGAATTCCACTGCAAAGAGGCAAATTATAGCCATTTTGTGGCTGGAAAAATAAAAAAATTCACTTGTAATGCCATTACCCACTGGGTGCCTGTATGGCTCTTTAATAAATATACATGTAGTCTAGTTGCTCAAAAAAGTATTGCAGATTATAACTGCTTACTTATTTGTGAAATTTTGAAATGTTAATAATTGTGAATAGTAAAGAATGCAAGAAAATATAATATAACTATATTATATTTATATATAAATATAATATTTATAAAAGTGTAAAATAATGCTAAAAGGCAAACTTATTTTTCCTTATATGTACAGTAGGCTATATACATATGAATTCATACTGAATCAAGATCGAAAAGCTAATGCTGAGTTTAGGCATTTACGCTGTAAATCAACCACTTAGCTATGGTGTTGTGGCACATACATTATGCAGGTTATATATATTTTATTTAACTTATTTTGCCACAAAATATATTGAGTTTTCATTTGACTAAAACTAGACTAAAATGACTAGACTTTTAGTCGACTAAAACTTGACTAAGATACCTTGAGTTGTCTTTTGACTAAAACTAGACTAAAATGACGAGACTTTTAGTCGACTAAAACTTGACTAACAAAAAAAGATATGTGAATGACTAAATATGACTAAAACTAACAAGGACATTTGGCACAAGACTAAGACTAAATTAAAAATAGGTGACAAAATTAACACTATCGCTGACAGTGCGAGTTCCCTCGAAAGTAAACATTTTATTTGAAATTTTAGAAGGGTATTTTTAGCAAGGTAAATGTCTAAATATCAATTTAATGTATCCTTGCTGAAAATACAACTCTTACTGACCCTGTGAAAATTGATTGACTGTACAGCAGTCCCTCACAGCCTTGTGTTCATTCTCACTAAACTAAATATAGTATCTACCCTGATGAAATTCTATAGCTATTGATCATCCTGAAGAGGGTATAAGTGTTAAAAAACTTGTAGGGTTTAATGAAATGCCATTTAATTCCATAAATCATCTTCAGCTGTCCTGTGCTCCACCACGTCATGTGGGAATTCATTCAGGCTAGTGTTCATGGCAAACAGATGCCAGCTCACCTACTTTCAGCATTGGTGACCAGACACTCATGAAAGGATTAGTCCTCACTCTTCTAACCACATGACCTAGATTTTAGGTAAGGTTGAAGCAAGGTACTTTCACATACTTGATTACGTACAAGACCTCAAGTTGACTTATTCTTGGACTTAGTGCCTGCATGAGATTGTGTGTAGTGTGGACCATAAATCCAGACCATCCGTCTCTAGTGTTACTCAGCCAAATGATAGGTATGTGAATAGTATTATCAACTTGAGGTAACTGCCAAGGCATAATATACATTAAGTTAATAGCAGAAAGCAATAAGATCATCCCAAGGGTGATAAGAATTATCAGGTTGTAATGGAAGTTAAAGGCATATGATACTCCTGGCCTCTTTAAAACAAGTTGCAACATGGTCATCATTGTTAAAGTGTAAGATTAAATGTATTTTAATATAATTATTACATAATGTGCCTATTAATTAATTAAAATTAATTGCAACTTCTCTGAAAAAAAAAAAAAAAAAACATAAAAAATGGAAGCGTTAGCTTAAGTTCTGCCTGGAAGACTTAATTACTTCGTCACTTATTACCTTCAATTCTATCCAATCAAGTCTTATACTCTCTGTATAAAAGTCGTACTTACACATGTTTGAATTCGCAGATGCCGACGCAACAACAGTTGATGATCCGGACGTTCCGTAGCAGTCAATCGCTGGTCCTATTATAAAGTTAATAATGTGCATACAGTGGCGTTCTAAGTCCATGTCAGCCTATCATTCTGTTCACTGGGCTGCCGCGGCAACAGACGCGAGTGCCTTCACTAACAAGACAAAATCTCACATACAGATTCAGAACACTCACTTTCATGGAGGACTATCTGGGCATGCTATCAAAGACACGGCTGTGATTTTCATCACCATTCTGGCGTCATCACTACATCAGCGTTCATCACAGTGATATGTATATGGTTATGCATTCCGATGCCGATTGGGTGTACAGTGAGGAAAATAAGTATTTGAACACCCTGCTATTTTGCAAGTTCTCCCACTTAGAAATCATGGAGGGGTCTGAAATTGTCATCGTAGGTGCATGTCCACTGTGAGAGACATAACCTAAAAAAGAAATTCCAGAAATCACAATATGATTTTTTAACTATTTATTTGTATGATACAGCTGCAAATAAGTATTTGAACACCTGAGAAAATCAATGTTAATATTTGGTACAGTAGCCTCTGTTTGCAATTACAGAGGTCAAACGTTTCCTGTAGTTTTTCACCAGGTTTGCACACACTGCAGGAGGGATTTTGGCCCACTCCTCCACACAGATCTTCTCTAGATCAGTCAGGTTTCTGGCCTGTCGCTGAGAAACACGGAGTTTGAGCTCCCTCCAAAGATTCTCTATTTGGTTTAGGTCTGGAGACTGGCTAGGCCACGCCAGAACCTTGATATGCTTCTTACAGAGCCTCCTTGGTCATCCTGGCTGTGTGCTTCGGGTCATTGTCATGTTGGAAGACCCAGCCTCGACCCATCTTCAATGCTCTAACTGAGGGAAGGAGGTTGTTCCCCAAAATCTCGCAATACATGGCCCCGGTCATCCTCTCCTTAATACAGTGCAGTCGCCTTGTCCCATGTGCAGAAAAACACCCCCAAAGCATGATGCTACCACCCCCATGCTTCACAGTAGGGATGGTGTTCTTGGGATGGTACTCATTATTCTTCTTCCTCCAAACACGTTTAGTGGAATTATGACCAAAAAGTTCTATTTTGGTCTCATCTGACCACATGACTTTCTCCCATGACTCCTCTGGATCATCCAAATGGTCATTGGCAAACTTAAGACGGGCCTTGACATGTGCTGGTTTAAGCAGGGGAACCTTCCGTGCCATGCATGATTTCAAACCATGACGTCTTAGTGTATTACCAACAGTAACCTTGGAAACGGTGGTCCCAGCTCTTTTCAGATCATTGACCAGCTCCTCCCGTGTAGTTCTGGGCTGATTTCTCACCTTTCTTAGGATCATTGAGACCCCACGAGGTGAGATCTTGCATGGAGCCCCAGTCCGAGGGAGATTGACAGTCATGTTTAGCTTCTTCCATTTTTTAATGATTGCTCCAACAGTGGACCTTTTTTCACCAAGCTGTTTGGCAATTTCCCCATAGCCCTTTCCAGCCTTGTGGAGGTGTACAATTTTGTCTCTAGTGTCTTTGGACAGCTCTTTTGTCTTGGCCATGTTAGTAGTTGGATTCTTACCGATTGTATGGGGTGGACAGGTGTCTTTATGCAGCTATCAACCTCAAACAGGTGCATCTAATTTAGGATAATAAATGGAGTGGAGGTGGACATTTTAAAGGCAGACTAACAGGTCTTTGAGGGTCAGAATTCTAGCTGATAGACAGGTTTTCAAATACTTACTTGTAGCTGTATCATACAAATAAATAGTTAAAAAATCATATATTGTGATTTCTGGATTTTTTTATATTTTTTTATTATGTCTCTCACAGTGGACATGCACCTATGATGACAATTTCAGACCCCTCCATGATTTCCAAGTGGGAGAACTTGCAAAATAGCAGTGTGTTCAAATACTTATTTTCCTCACTGTAGTATCTATAGAGAAGACACATGCATCGTGTGAGACGTGCACAGGTGTCTGCCGGTCTGCTTGTGCAACGTGATCACTCGTTGTGGCTTGCTTGTGTCGTAACTATCCATAGTGCTCGTACATGATTCGCATGACACCGGTTACCGTCATTGATAGTATTTTGTTTAGAAAAGCTGAAACAGAACAGATGGCACATCATATTAGCCTCTATCATTCTCCCCACGAATGCGAGGAAACCAACATGGGTTTTAAAGCAACATGCACCCAATTAATCGGGGCTTCATGATGAACTGAAGTTAAGTTGAAATCGTGAATGTGTTCAGTGTTATCAGATCGCTAAAATTGGATTTAAAAACTATGCTGAGCAAATTAGCATATTTAAGTACAGCACCGACATCAGTGCTTTGATCCGTCTGATTCAATGGTGTAAGATTCATCTTCCAGGCGCTGTGAGTTCGTCACATACAACATGCAATTAAATTGACACAACATAGTTTTAAGATTAGAAGTGTTTTGGCCCGTCATCCAGCAGAGTACATATTTTGCTCAAACATACGGGGCACCCAGTGTTGGAATGGCTTCCTTTCGTGATTCGACATGGCTTCCTTCCCTATGAGGAAGAACTGTAGCTGTGTGCTCATATAAAGGTACTTTGCTTATTGCATTATAAATATGCGCTACATATTAATAAAATTAGTTAATTAAAACAAACACGTCATATATATATATATATAGTAATTGTGTGCTTTTGTCTTCGCTTTACTCCAGTTAATTTGACTCTATTTGTGTTTTATTCAGCTACTGATATCTGGATACTTCTTTCTATTTTTAGGAACTTTAGAAGTCTGTGCTAGGACGCCATGGCTACATTTATGATAAAACAAATGTGTATCTCGCTTGTACTCTCAGCACCATATGTCCGGTAAGGTTTGCATACAAAACAAGGTTTGACTTGATATTCGATAGCAGCACTAATTTAATTCCGTATTCAATCTGACCCATTTTACATAAAGATTGCATCCGTACAGCATCTAAATCGCAGCACAGGAATACAATTATTCATATCTTTTATGAATACAGTAAGCGAGCAGAGTGCGCTCCCTTTATAAACGCATGAAACTGTCAAATGCTTCAGTTCAGATAAACTCCTACACCAGTGGAAACTGCTGTGGTCAATCTGACTACACCGAATCATGAACCTATTGCATGTTCTACTCTTCGTTGGTCAAACGTATGCACTAGAAGGCAGAACTACCAGTGAACAATCGCTGAACCATTCAATCCTGATTGCGTGTATTCTGTGTTATGTTAACTCCTCCAATTAGGCATTGCATTCAAGTGGTCAACAGACATTTACATTTATATTTATGCATTTGGCGGACGCTTTTGTCCAGAGCGGCTTGAGTTGCGTTCAGGGTACACATTTGGCAGCTTTTCGGGTCTTGCTTTCCCTGGGAGTCGAGCCCGTGGCTTGGCGTTGCTGCACTCTACTGTTTGAGCTACAGAAAAGACATGTCCGTGATCGGCTACACTCGCATTGTAAATGGCAACTTTTTTTATTCTATCGAGACTAACACAATATACAGGGGAGTAAATATAGCGTTGACTGCTTGACACAGTCTGCACATGCATATTGATTCCTGGCTGCACCGCAAACGATGAGCTCTCTCGCAGTGAGCTTTTTCTCTTCACTAAAGCTGGCACACAAGCTTATAGTCATTGTGATTCGTTGCTTTTCAGACTGTGATCCTGATGTCACACTGTGGGATCTCAGTGTTTTAATGGCAGGCTGTACATTAATCAGACGCACGAGGACTTGTCCGGAGTTTTACATCAACCCATTTTCCTTAGTGAAATTATTCAGGCAAAATTTTATCATGGTGTTGGTGAGCATGTCAAACTAACAATTAAAGACATCAGATTTTATTCCAGGGTCAAAGGAATTTTTAGGATTACGATATTTGTCTCATACTGCCAAACGTGGCCAAAATCACACAGTATTATCCTGGCTTAGGTTATCAAATGATGAATCTCGCATTGATCTCTTTCATAGGTTCAGAAGCTGCGTCGGGGTCTATATATCTAGTTATCGTTTTATTAGCTAGTAAAGCTGAACCATATAAAACATTATTTTCCTTTTGAAAGGGCATCGTCCGGGGTTCTCAATCACATGCGCATGTTACGTATTTGTCATGCTGTTCTGGTTTATTTTTTCTTTCTACGCCCAGGGGTTTAGAATCCTCCTAACTGCAGATGGAAAGAAATGTGTTCTCCAACTCACCTATGCATGGACCATTCTTTCAGATTGGTGTTGCTACGAACATAGCTCAATGTGTGGAGTTGGTATCCTCTACCAAGGTCTCCCCTATCAAGAAGCATCTGAATGCGGGATTCCATGATAGTCAAGATGGTTTTCTTCAGCAATGCTCAAACCATCAGGCATGTTCAGTAAACTCTCCCATAATTCCAGGTAAAACTAAGATTACCTACTTGTCTTAACAAGCATCAGGTAAGTTCAAAGCTTTTAATTTAACTCCTAACACTTAAATCGTAAAGTTCGCTCTTCTACTAGAAGCCGTGTTTTATCAGCCCTTTTCAGCTTCTTGTGTCCAGGGAAATTCACTTTAGAAACTAATCAGTTTGATCCTACTCTCTGTCTTTCCTATTCTGATCTTCACTTCTCACTCAATTTCTTTACTCTTTTCTTTAAGATTTCTAGAATGACTCTAAGGTTCTGGTTCACATTAACAAATTCTAAGATGAAGAATAATCTCTGTCCCTTCACTTCCATGGTTAAATATCTTCACGTTCGTCCTAAGACTTCCGACCACTCCCCCCTATTTATTTTATCTAATGGAGCACCTCTCTCTAAGGCCTGGTTTCAGACCCACTTTTATACTGACCTTAAAAACTGCAGTCTACCTCCTTCTCTTCGTAACGGACTTTCCTACAGCTACGACCGTGGAATTTCTAGGTCAACATTCAAGCTACTGGGGAGATGGTGTTCTTCTGCATTCGAGTCTTATATAAGACCTGATTCAAAAATCATCCTCCAGTTATGGTTCAGGTAAATCCCTATGCAACTACTGGTGGTGGTGTTCCTGCCAATTCGGCTCGGTACGTTATGAAAGCGTGGTCTTTCTACTATATCAAAAGATGGCCTGTGGTCCATATGTCCTATCAAAAGATGGCCTGTGGCCCATGTGTCCTATCAAAAGATGGCCTGTGGCCCATGTGTCCTATCAAAAGATGGCCGTTGGCCATGTGTCCTATCAAAAGATGGCCTGTGTACTATCAAAAGATGGCCTGTGGCCCATGTGTCCTATCAAAAGATGGCCGTTGGCCATGTGTCCTATCAAAAGATGACCTGTGTACTATCAAAAGATGGCCTGTGGCCCATGTGTCCTATCAAAAGATGGCCGTTGGCCCATGTGTCCTATCAATAGATGGCTGTGGCCAATGTGTCCCATCAACAGATGGCTGTGGCCCATATGTCCGTACGTCATGGTAGCGTGTATCTCGCGTCAGGAACTACGATGGCCGGTGGTTTCGCATCTTAACCCAAAATAGTACATGGTCTAAAATCTAGTACATTTTATGCAATTACTGGTGGTGGTTTTACTGGCGGTAATGGCCTTGCGTGACCTCGTCTCTCATAAAATTTTTTTTTAAACATTTTTAAAAAAAAAGGGCCGTCTATGTTGGCCTAACGCACCTATATCTGTTCGGTCTATCGAGGCCTGTCAATGTCTGGCCTAACACACCTATATCTGTTCAGTCTATCAAGGCCTGTCTACGTCTGGCCTAACGTGGCTATATCTGTTGGTGTATCGAGGCCTGTCTATGTCTGGTCTAACGTGGCTATATCTGTCGGTCTACGTCTGGCCTAACGTGGCTATATCTGTCGGTCTACGTCTGGCCTAACGTGGCTATATCTGTCAGTCTATCAAGGCCTGTCTATGTCTGGCCTAACGTGGCTATATCTGTTTGGTCTATCGAGGCCTGTCTATGTCTGGCCTAACGTGGCTATATCTGTTTGGTCTATCGAGGCCTGTCTATGTCGGGCCTAACATGGCTATTTTTGTTGGTCTATCGAGGCCTGTCTATGTCTGGCCCTAATGTGGCTATATCTGAAGCAGTAGCGCTAATAATAAAAATAATAAATAATAATAATTTTTTTTTTTTAAAGTAAAAAAAAAAGTAAACCGTCATGGTAACCCCTTTTTCTATCTTTCAGGAAACTTAGAATTCACGTCCGGCGTGTATTCTTTTCGTCTATCATTTTTGGGGAAGGCTGACCCCGTCCGGTAGATCTACAATCCACCTACTTTTGGGGGTCGGCTACGCCCCTGCCTTCATCTTCAGGCAGGAATATGCAGATCCGCTACCCTCGGATTACAAACTATGGACGGGGCCTATGCCAAAACTTTATTATGCTTGCTGGGCTGTCAATAAATGCATTCTTCATTTATCATTCTATCTCCCGAGTCTTTCTGGTAGAATAGTAATTAGTGTGGCAGACCAGTAAAGCACTGAACTGACAAAAATGGCTTTTTTTTCCCATATCATTAAATATAAAGGTGTCAAAAGTATTCACATTCATTACTCAGGTAGAAGTATAGATACTAGGTGTTACAAACAAAGGCGAAGGAGAACTTGGAACAGGAACTCAGGGAACACTCAGAAACACCAGCATACGGGAACATCGACGGACAAACACCAAAGGTACACAGAACTAAATACACAGAGGCAAATTAGGTAATTAACAAGACACAGGTGATGGAAATGACCAATCAGACAGACTGGGGAAAAGGTCACAGGAACAAAACTGGAAACCACAAACATGTAACACAACGCCCCCTCCGAGTAGGCGCGTCCTTGCGCCGTAAAGGGAACAACAGAGGAGGAAGGGTGGGGGCTCTGGAGGAGGGCGTGGAAACAAACATAAAACAACACAAAGTCCAAAGGAAAGAACAACAGTCCATGGGGGCGTGGAAGGGGGAAGGAGCCAGTGGGGAGCCTGAAGCAAGAGCCAGATGGCACAGAGACCAGCCAGGACGAGGAGGGAGTCGGAGCAGGGAGGCGCCATGGTGTTGACTCGATGAAACTCACCCTGGGGACGACCGAAGAGGATACCGGCACTGGAGGAGCTGCTGGATCAATGAGCCCACGCGAGACCGGAGGCCCAGGAGACTGAGGAGGAGCCGCGGTGATGAGCGTCCGAGGTGGAACCGGATGGCCGCAGGACAAAGGCTGAGCTGGTGGGACCGAGGATGAAGGCAGAGCAAAGGGGAAGGCGGAGCCAGATGAAGCCGAAGGTGCAGGCAGGTCGACGACTGACCAAGGCGGAGCCGGAGAGTCGAGGGAGCCCGGAAAAGCAGTATGGCCGACGATTTCCGGTGGAGCCAAGGGAGGGAGGAGCCAGGGAGTAGCCGAAGTGTCGACGGGCCATGGTGGAGTGCAGAGTGCAGCGCTGGCTGGAGCTGATGGACTGAGGAACAGGGGCGACTCCACACCGCATGTGGGCAGAGCAGAGGCATGTGGGCTCGTTAATCGCGGCAGGGCAGTCTCCACGGTCTGCGGTGGGCACAGCCCGTGGTCGGTGGTGGATGGCTGGTCTCTGGCGGTGGTGGAGTGGGACTGGTAACGCTGTCCTCCTCAGTGGGGCCAATGGTGAATGGTGAGTTGTTATCCCACTCCACGCCAGTGCATATCATATCGCAATGTGCAAATTTGCGAGAGAGTTATGTCGGTGAAGAAGTCTCAAACGCCAGTCAATTATTCACTACAGAAACTGAAAGTAAAAACACATTCTCTTAGAGACGATGAGAGATTAATCAAATTTATTTTCTTAATATTTCACTCGTGGCCTATTGTGGAAAAAATCCTATTTTCGTGAATCGAGAAGCATTTCGTGTTAAACAAGTTGTTTTTGAAATGAGTACGCTTTAACTAATCCTTGCAGCAAGTCGGTTATGCGTTGATGCGCTGTGAAATATTGCAGGGCATATGAGTTGTAGCTAATATTAATTTAATAATAAAAGTAGCCTAATCATAATAATAGTTTAATATTCTTTCGTGCCCGTCTGCAGCGCTGCTCCTCTGTGAAGGGCTAGATGGCTTCCACAGGCACGACATCAAAGCGATTCATGTTTTAACAAAAATCCACATGAATGGCCCATTCAATGTTCAGTATCTTACTGCAATGTCCGAGAGAGAGTCTATCGATCCTGTCTCATGGTGTTTAATGTAGTGCAGGGGCACGGGAAGTGGGGTTGCTGCAGGCATGTCATATTGTGACCGTTGCAGTTTCCGTAGAAATAGCGGTAATATTTCCTCAAGTGGAGAACGCCTTTCTGAAGATTCCTTTCATTTCTAAAGCTCATTCGGCTCAGCGCCGCATGCTCCACCCAGAATGCCCTTTGTGACATGCTGGTTCGAATATAGGCCTATCTGAAATAAGTAGCTAGGGCTGCCCCCAACTAAAGTTTTTTTCTTGTTGGGTAACACTTTAGAATAATGGTCTGTCATTAATAGGTAACTATGCAGGAAGTAATGCAGGACTAATGAGTAGTACTACATTAACACTTCAGCTACTACTATCAAATATCAAATTTAGGACTAAGATAGTTTCTTATTAGGTAATCAATAATTACTGAATGGGATTGACATCACTAAGAACTATTGTCTGAGATGTGAGTCTCTTTTTCACTTTAAACTGATGTAGATTTCATCATTCTGCTTAGACTTTGCTCTTAGACTAGACTATTTCCTCACCTTGACTACCTTCCTTAAGTTCCATTGTCCAAGTCAGAGCAACTTTTCATTTGTTTTGGGGGCTGCAACTGAGTCACAGGTGAGGGATGCCATTGCTCTGGCCTACGAGGTGCACAGTCAAGCTTCGCCTCTAGGAGGTAGGGCTCATTCTACAATGGAGGTTGTATCCTCTAGGGCAGGGGTCTCAAACTCGCGGCCCGCAGGGTGATATTTTGTGGCCCCCTTCTTGACATCAAAGTTTAGTGTAAGTGCACCCCGCGCGTTGCTCTGAAAAGCACCTTTTTGCAGAGTCGTTGCGTGTGCCGCGCTTGCCACGCTTGCTGCCTCCTTTGTGTGTGTGTGTGTGAGAGAGAGAGTTGGCTCGCCCTTCCCTCGTGCAGTATAATTGGTTGACACCGCGTGATTGACAGGAACAGACGAACAAAGCTGATCAGACAGTTGAAACGAATGTGGTCTAACAGCGCTCGTCAATGTCAAAATGATTGAGATGGCCAATCAAATCAAAGTAGGCGGGGTTTACGTTCTCTTTTGGCTCGTGCACACTGCACAGTCTTCACACACAGACAAGCGCGTCAATCTATCGCTTAATACCGTTGCTGAGAGAGACTCTATTCTTTCCAGACAAAATGCAAAGTGTCCATGGTCTTATTATATAATCATTGATGAGCATCTTTGATTTTAATGAAGAAAAACTATATGAGAGCGGATTAGAACCCGGAACCTTTGACACGGTTGACAAAAATTCTACCACCAGACCACTAGAGAATTCAATAGTCTTTCGCGGATCTGAAACAGGAAGCACCCGCCCTCAGAACCATCCAGTGCTGGTCGGACCAATCAGATTCTATGCTACAGGACTGTTTTGATCACGCGGACTGGGAGATGTTCCGGTCGGCCTCTGATGACGACATCGAGGTCTACGCTGATAGCGTAACGTGTTTCATCAGGAAGTGCGTAGAAGACGTTGTTCCGACCAAAACAATTCGGCTGTACCCAAACCAGAAGCCGTGGCTAAATGGGGATGTTCGCGTGGCACTCAATGCGCGGACCTTCACTTTTAACTCCGGTAATGCGGAGGAGCATAAACAAGCAAGTTATGCCCTCCGGAAAACCATCAGAGCAGCAAAACGCCAGTACAGGGACAAGATTGAAGGACAGTTCAACACCACCGACTCCAGAAGCATGTGGCGTGGAATTAACACCATCACGGACTATAAAGGGAACACAAACTCCACCGTGAAAACCGCTGCCTCTCTCCCGGACGAGCTCAACGCCTTCTCCGCTCGCTTTGAGGGAACTAACACCGCCCTCGCGGAGAGAGAGCTTGTGGCTGAAGATACAGAGGTTAGTTCACTCTCTGTATCTGTAGCGGATGTAACCCGATCCTTCCGGCGGGTGAACATCCGTAAAGCCGCGGGTCCAGACGGCATTCCGGGCCGCGTCATCAGAGCGTGCGCGCACCAACTGGCTGGAGTTTTCACGGACATCTTTAACCTGTCTCTCTACCTGTCCGTGGTCCCCACATGCTTCAAAACGTCCACCATTGTTCCTGTACCGAAGCAATCAAAAACACTCTGCTTAAACGACTGGCGTCCTGTTGCTCTGACCCCCATCATCAGCAAATGCTTTGAGAGACTAATCAGAAACCACATCTGCTCTGTTCTCCCCCCCTCACTGGACCCACTGCAGTTTGCATACCGCAAAAACCGCTCCACTGATGATGCCATTTCATCTACAATTTACACTGCTCTCTCCCACCTGGAAAAGAGGAACACATATGTGAGAATGCTGTTTGTAGACTACTGCTCAGCATTCAACACCATTGTGCCCTCCATACTTGACGGGAAACTCTAGGCTTAAACAGCTTGTTATGCAGCTGGATCCTGGACTTCCTGTCAAACAGACGCCAGGTGGTCAGAATGGGCAGTAACATCTCCTCATCACTGACTCTCAACACTGGAGCCCCTCAGGGCTGTGTTCTCAGCCCACTCCTGTACTCCTTGTACACACATGACTGTGTGGCAACCCACAGCTCCAATACCATCATCAAGTTTGCTGACGATACGACGGTGGTAGGTCTCATCACTGACAATGATGAAACGGCCTACAGAGAGGAGGTGCACACTCTGACACGATGGTGTCAGGAGCACAACCTCTCCCTCAACGTCAGCAAGACCAAGGAGCTGGTGGTCGACTTCAGGAGGAATGAGAGAGAACACCGCCCCATCACCATCAATGGAGCACCGGTGGAGAGAGTCAGCAGCTTCAAGTTCCTCTGTGTCCACATCACAGAGGAACTCTCATGGTCCGTCCACACCGAGGCCGTTGTGAAGAAGGCTCATCAGCGCCTTTTCTTCCTGCGACGGCTGAGGAGGTTTGGAATGAACCGCCACATCCTCACACGCTTCTACAGCAGCACCATAGAGAGCCTGCTGACTGGCTGCATCACCACCTGGTACGGCAACAGTACCGCCCGCAGCCGCAAAGCCCTGCAAAGGGTAGTGCGCACGGCCAGCTGCATCATCGGAGGTGAGCTTCCCTCCCTCCAGGACATTTACGCCAGGCGGTGTGTGAAGAGAGCTCAGAGGATCATCAGAGACTCTAGCCACCCGAACCATGGGCTGCTCTCACTGCTGCCATCAGGCAGACGGTACCGCAGCATCAGAACACGCACCAGCCGACTCCAGAACAGCTTCTTCCCACAAGCAATCAGACTACTTAACTCTTGACCCATCAGGATCATAACACACACTGGACAGAATATCACTCAGCACAAACCACTGGAGATACACACACATTATATACACATTTATTTATCATATAGCATCTATTGTACATCGGATTTCTATTTGTGAACATATTGTATACTGTACATTGTATATTATTACTATAGCTTAATGTATACTGTTATTGTTTAATGTATGTTAGTGTATATTGTTTAAAGTATATGTATATTGTAAGTATGTGTATATTGTTTAAAGCTGTGAGAACTACACTCACATTGTGTAAATTATTTATTGTTTATTGTACTGTATACTGTGCTGTGAGTAATTGTGTGCGCATCAGATGTGTAATCTGTTGTTGCTTAAATGTTGTACATGTCATGTCATGACTACTATGTTTGCTCAGACTGCACCTAAGAATTTCACCTACTGTTGCACTTGTGCATATGGTAGAGTGACAATAAAGTGATTTGATTTGATTTGATTTGATAGTCCCAAAAAGATTATTTCCCAACTAGAATTAGACCTAGAATTTCGCTCACTGTTCTGTTTGACCTGGTTACGGCCTTGCTGTGAATTAGTCTATTATTTAAAATAAAATTAAAATCATTAATTATTTCATATTACATGATTTAATTTCTATAGGCTATATTTCGTTCAAATTCAGAGGAACAGTTCATGTTCAGAAGAAACATTCATGTTGAAGAACTGTTAATAATAAAGATTGAGAAGATTGGATCTGTTGTGCTACTTTTTTTTTTGGAATACTTGAAACACTTTTTATGTGTAATACTTGATGCCGCCCAGCCTGACCCAGAGTCTACCTCCAGCGGCCCCCAGGTAAAATGAGTTTGAGACCCCTGCTCTAGGGCTTTGACAAGGGGCACCTCCTTGCAACAACTATGTGATGCGGCAGGCTGGACCTCTCTACACACATTTATTCGATTTTATAGTCATGTTTGTGAGCACACACTACAAAACCTTGAGCGGTCCAGATACTTCCCAGTGTGGCAGCATTGGTATTCTCGTTCCCATAGCATATTCCACAGAATTGAGAGTAGCTCAATGCCGCACTGGGGGCGTGTCCAAACATCTCTTTGGACAAAGTGATACCTGAAGGCGGAGAAATCAATGTTAAGTGGTCTCTTAATTTATTTCCAGAGATGTATTTACTGTATAGCCTCTCACGAGCACACATTCTAATGACGTCATTGTCAGTGACGTCAAGTTATTTAAAGCCATGATCTTGGTGTGTTTGCCACACATACTTCACAACTAGTCAAAGATGTTTTCCCATAGCGCATGGCGCAGCATCTCATTCCCGCTTTTTCAGGGAACAGGGTTACAGTCAAGTAACCCGACGATTGTGTCAAGTTAAAACAGTTAAATCAAGTTTTAAAAGGATGACACAGTCTTATGTTATGTGATTTTATGCATGGGTCAGGGGTTCATTGTTTTTTATTGTATTAATTATTTGCACTTAATTAATAATCTGACAGCCACACTTAAGACTGTTCATGTGAGTTCTAGTGGCATGGTTTATACATTAAAAGGGTTAACTAAGAGTGTGAAGGTGTAATGAATGCACAGATTCTTGGCAAAGCCCTTTTTTTGTAGGTGTAGCTACATGAACATGTAAACTGTCTGAGTTTTGTAGACATGGCCGCAGGGCAGGAGGAATTACACTGTCATGCAGAGGATATAGAGGTGCTGTGATATTCAGTCTGTCACATATTTGAAATCCTTCCAGGTGGAAATAGGTATGCTATGTGTGGGACGGAGGAGGTAATCACTTCACAAAACACTTTAATATAAACAATCTGATTTCAGAAAAATGTCTTCAACAGACTACATGCATTTTTATGCTTTCACAAGTAATTGCTTATGACTGCTGAAGAACAGTCTTTGAACCTGTCCAGCAATCTAGGTTCCATGGGACCAAATGATTCCAAATTAATCAAACTTTCTGAAAAAAATAATCCCTCTCTCTCTCCTCTCTCTCTCTCACACACACACACACACACACACACAAACACGCATGCTCGCGCGCGCACACACACACAATTAAATAAAGCAGGTTCTGCTTCCGTGCTAGCTTAACAAATTCATGCAGGGCTCATTTTAATAAAAAGATATTAATGGTCAGTGTTGTCCAAGTTACTTCCAAACTGTAATACATTATAGACTTGTTACTGTTATTTAAAAGTAATTCTTTACATTACAATATTACTGTCTCAGAATTGTAATGCGTTACATTACTCCTGTATTACTTTTGAGTTACTTTCACCAAAATAACTACAAGTAGAATTTAACATTCTAAAATGACAAAATGTAGGCTACTACAGAGCATTTCACATCCAGTAGAAGGCAATATGATGTAGCTTAATGACTGTGGGCTATCCAGGCTACTAACAATATAGCATACAATTGGCAAAGTGAAGGCTCAACACAATGCAAGAAAGGATGACAGACTGAATCACAAACGATCCAAGTCTGTTAAAGGTATGGTAGAGGTAAAGTGATTATCTGGGAATAGCTTGGGTCTATTCATATTAGACACAACAGAACTGTATGTAAACTCTAATGCCATGACAAGATGCACATTTGTTCTTTTCTTATTGTTGTCATATGTTGTCTTTGAATTCAAGAGGTTCACAACACAAAAATGTAATTGCAAGTGCAAAAAATGTATTTTTAACACAATTTACTTATCTGTATATCGCTGTTCTCATTCCCTTAAAACGGCTGATGACTTCCTTTATTCTATGAAGTCCCTCCTTCAGAAATACGTAACGAGTTCTGATTGTGCCAGCGGTTCCCGTGTTGGGATTTGACCGCATCTTAGCAAACGTGGAAAGGTCACGCCTCTTAACGGGAGGTATATGCGCTTGATCTCTACAGTGTCCCTGGGAAAGCCAAACAAAGGTGATTTGACTCCGGGATGAAAATAACAGCGTCTCGACGACATGGCGACAAACACAGTCAATTGCAACAATTCCTTTTCTCCACGCGACACGTCCTCTTCTCCACGTGGGACAGCAACAAGACCTTTTTCCGCGTATTCTTGTGGGCGGAGGTTAGTCTGGTCTACTGTTCTACTGACGTCATTTATGAAGGAAGTACCAGGATGTAGTCCAAGCCGGCCGTTCGCTGTAGGCTTTGAAAGGGAACTTCTGTTAAATAAAATATCTCGCTTGGCATTGAACTTTGAGCTTTATAATTTTACAGGTATTATTTATGCTATAATAGCAACATTACACACTAACTAAAGTTTGAACAATGGGATCACGAAGAACGGGACCTTTAAAGGTTGCATTTGACTGCATTTGCATTTGACTATTACGTTCTTCTTGTCCTTATCTCTGACAAACTCTAATTAATGCGCATACGTCCATCTCGTGAATGTACAGTCTTCTTCTGCCATCTTCATTCATTAAGCCTTGTTTATACTTTCGAACATTCAACATTTCCACCAGCTATTTGATTTTTATACAAATAAATGACAGTTGACTGCGTTCTATTGCATGAGACTACTTATTTACTAACTCATGGGCTAAAGTTATTTGAAAACTTTAGCTATTTTTATGTTATGTCATACAATTAACCAAGCTGGTTTTTCAAACAAAGGCTAACTGCAGCACCGCAGGGTGATTGTACTGACTTTGTAATTATAAAGAATTGTATGTGCATGATTAACAATAAAATTAGCAACAAGAGATTACATTATTAAATGAACCGCCACTCCTGATTGTAATTAGTTACTTTCATTAGCATCATGTTAACTGTATAAATAAATACACACACACATGTAGTTGACATGTTTTAGAATCAGACCAGGTTTGCTCTTTCTATATTTCTTTCCTAATTTATTTTGATTCATTAAAGACGGATCTGTTTTCGGCCAATCTCTCCACTTTTCCTATTGGTAGAGACTTAAGGTATTCAGAATATTTACTATTACTATTACAAAATTGCTGTTTGAGATCAGATGCAAATATATCCACTGCTGTGTGCTTTCTTGGCAACTAAATAACAGACTTCCCAAATGATCCCTAGCAATGCTTGATTCATTTAATGTTAGTGAGAAATAATATCTGCTGACAGGGTCAAACGGGTCCATGCTAACCCCTTGTTGTGTACCAAGTCAGTCAAGCCATTTTCTATTTATAGTTTTATACAAGTGGAGCAATGCAGATTACTCCAGTGTGAAAAGATACTACTTCAATGCCAATGAAAATGAATGACTGGGGCAGGTGGGACACATTCACTGCAAAGATAACTGGATAGGATGCAGCAGTTTCTCTTCTTAGCATGTTTGTTTGTTTGTTTCTCTTTGCCCATCTTTTGTCACTTTAGCCTCCACACTCTCCTTTCACTATGCTGCCTTTTAGGACTGTTGTCACTGCTTTGATGAAAGCCGCTGTTGATACTCATGTCTCTCTTGTGCAGGAGAAAAAAGACATGGAGGAGGTCAAGACTGCTGTTCTGAGGGAATTAGAAACATCTGTAATCTGACCTTGTCTTAAAGCTTGTTTTCATAATGCTTTTTTCATAATGTGAGATTTTGGTGGATCACTGAAGTCAAAGAGTCTGTGTATTTGCTGTCAACGTCTCATTGCACAGCACCTTTCTCTTTCCTTTTGTAAATTGTAAGACAAGAGATATGTGACGAGCCACCTATCAGAAAAGTTCCCATTTAGCTTTTCAAGCGATTTTATATTAGTTTATAGAAGTTCTCCAGTCATATTAACTTTAAGGGCCCTATTTTAACGATCTGAAACGCAAGTGTCAAAGCGCAAGTAACTTTGTGGGCGGGTCTCGGCGCTGTTGCTATTTTCCCGGCGGGATAAATGGCTCTTGCGCCCGGCGCAAATCTAAAATGGGTTGGTCTGAAGTAGCTTCATTATTCATAGGTGTGGTTTGGGCGTAACGTGAATAAACCAATCAGAGCGTCATCCAACATTCCCTTTAAAAGCAGGTGCGCAAGTTCCATTATGGATTGCTATTATTATGGCGTATTTACCAGGCGCACGCCTGGTATTTGCAAAAATAACTGTTGCATCTGTGTAGATTACATGAGCAAAGTGTATGCGCGTTGTGCACGCTATGGTCAAGCATGCGCCCTTAAAATAGCATAATGAACAACGCGCAACGCGCCACTGACTTTAGACTAGGTTTTTTCTGGTCAGTGGCGCAATTGTTTAATGGAACAGCAAAATAGCACCAGGGATTGTTTGCGCCGGAACACGCCTCCTTTTTTGCGCTGAACCGCCCAGGGAGCGCAAGTTCATTCACTAGTTTAGCGACGTGCTTCTGTGGAGGGAAAAGCGCGCTTTGCGCGGGTGCAAAATAGGAATGACACATGCGTCGGTGTACAAAGTCAATTGCGCTGGGTGCAAGATAGGGCCCTAAAACTTGAAGGGAGAATTCACCACTGATAAATTTTAATTAAAAGTTCTCTTTTTTTATCTTGGCTAGATGACTAAAGATAACACAAAAAAAAGGGCTGTGGTGTTTCCGTTTGCCAAAAATGGGAATGTACTTTTGATTTTGGCACCACCCCTCAGTTGATACAAATGTCCATGGTTGGCGGAAATCCGGGAATACATATGTAGAAGTTCGATCTGTAGTTTAAACAAAAGCCCTGATGTCAAAAATCTGCTGCATGCCGTAAAATTATGTGTTTTTTCGTCCTTTGACAGACTTTTGCTTTCAAATTAAAGGGGATATTTGGGTGCAGGTAACACAGAGAAAGAGAACACATTGCTCATATGCTATCGACATATAATAATACAAAGATGGTTGACAATCTTATTCTTTGAATATTAAATTAACAATGCTAATTTTAAGAAAAACATACACTAAGATAAAAACCAGGATGGATTTGCCATAGTAATATTGCCATTATTAGTATAAATTGATTCTAGGCTTTCTCTCAAACACTTTGGTGGCACTTTCCTTGATCTCAACTGCACTCTTTCACCCCCACTCCATTTTTTTGGACTGAGACACTATTATGTTTAAGAATCTATGGCCCTTAACTGTGAAAACAGAGCCTGGGAGGACCAGCGGAGAGGCATGGAATGCTTCAGGCGAGCAGAGAGCATTAAAAGTTTGTCATCTTTGTTGTCTGGTACATTACCTCTGAATGAGGCCCATGGGAGTCTAGGGGCACACAGAGGATGCACTCTGCCCTCAGGGACACAAAGGCCGACATGGTCCTCCACTTCTATACTCAAACACTCAGTGTCTTCACCTCTGCTTTCGGTTCTTCTCTTTCTCACCAAAGCACAGAGCAAACTTTACTTATATAGGCAACTTGAACTTCCTGACTCCTGTCTTATATGTTGGGGGTGATGAAGTAATTACATCCTTATGAGGGGTCTGTTTCTCTTAAATGGGTTCATGCTTGTCTAGTTTAGTTGTGGAGTTTATTCAATGTCAAAACTGAATTGATTGCCTTTGTAGTGATTCATTTGGTTGCAATTTCATTACTACATCAGTCTGTGAACTATAGTTACTGTGATCTGTGAATTGATATATATATATATATAACAAAAAAATAAAATAAATAAGATGTCTATATATATATATATATATATATATATATATATATACACACACACATACTGATCAATTGTTTGGGGTCGGTACAATTTTTGGATTAAAAAAAGGTCTCTTATGCACACCAAGGTTCCATTTATTTTATTAAAATTACAGTAAAAAACGTATTATCGATTTCTTATTATTACAAATGTTGAAAACAGGTTTTCTACTGTTTTTTCCGCCCCAGGATTCTTTGATGAATACTAGACAGTTCAAAAGAACAGCATTTATTTAAAATAGAAATCTTTTGTAACATTATTACTGTCACTTTTATTCGGTTCAGTGCATCCTGAATAAAAGTACTCACTGACCCCAAATATGTGTGTTCTATAGTAACAGAAAATGTGTATTTATAAATATATTTTCCCTATTATTGCTTACAAAGATTATATAGAATATATTATATATAGCTTTGGTTCCATTTTTGTTCCTTTCTTGTATTTTTGTAATTTTTTGTATAATTATCCAAGACTAGTTTGATCTAGTATAACTAAACAGGAAGACAAATCCTTCCCCCTCAACACCCCCAACCTCTTGAGGTTGTCATCAGTACAAGAGCAATGTAATACACCCTAGTAATGGCTTGGCCCCTTTCTCAAGTGTTGGCGAAGCAAGGCAGTCTGTCACTCTCTCAGTAACCCCTTAAGTTCCTGTTCATGTCAGTGAGTAAACATTGAGACGCACTGGCAATGTGATATGAGCACTTCACTCCCAGAATTAAGCCACAGCGTTCTAGAGTGGCAGTGCCCAGGAGATGTGCCTGGGCTTGTCCTTACAAGTAGACTTCTCCGTGTTGGAAACATCTTCTGGAAAGTGTGGCGCCATCTTATAAAAAGGGCCTGGTTTCAGCTTTAGACTCAACACTCCTTTTGGCTTTGGGACTAATGCAAGTGTTAATCCCATAAATTTAGTAGGCTTTATACTGATAGTAGGCCTATCAGTACTGTATTACATTATTCATATATATGGTTGCTCCTCAATCTCTTAAAACGTAATTTTGTGGCAAAACACAATAAATTGATGTTTTATCCTATTGTTTACTATATTTATTTGCTTGGTGAGTTTCATTGTGCGTTTTGATTATTTTGCTGTTGCGCTATAAAGACCTTTGAAATAACTGAAATCATTTGGTGAAGTGATATGGATCTGTAATGCAGTTAAGACCTGCCTTGAGCTACTTTAGCCGTGCTTTTCCCTGAAAAAAATTGCAAACCTTATAACGTTTGTCATCCAATCAGATTCAAGCATTCATCCTGCTGAAAGAGGCCACAGCCACCAGGGAATACTTTTTCCATGAAAGGGTGTACATGGTCAGCATAAGCAACAATGCTTAGGTAAGTGGTATGTGTCAAAGTAACATCCACATGGATGGCAGGACCCAAGGTTTTTCCAGCAGAACATTGCCCAAAGCATCACACTGCCTCAGCTGACTCGCCTTCTTCCAATAGTGCATCCTGGTGCCATGTGTTCCCCAGGTAATCTGTTCACCAACTGTTCCTTCTTTGGACCACTTTTGATAGATACTGACCACTGCAGACCAGGAAAACCCCACAAGAGCAGCAGTTTTGGAGATGCCCTGTCATCCAGCCATCACAATTTGGCCCTGGTCAAACTCGCTCAAATCCTTACACTTGCCCATTTTGCCTGCTTCTAACACATCAACTTTGAGGACAAAATGTTCACTTGCTGCCTAATATATCACACCCACTAACACAGTGGTCGGGTACCTATGGCTCGTGAGCCACACCTGGCTCTTTGACAAAAATCATGCCGGTCTCTCACCCTTTACCAACAAATGAGCAATAAAAAAATTTGACACATCAACAGAGCAACCAATTACAATTCCCCTGTTGTACAGCCTATGGAAGTTAATGAAAAGTGTATGATAATAATAATATTCAAGTTGTACCAGCCAAAGTGCGGCGTGTTCAGTGCTGTTCACAAGTGTCACGAGTAGCGACAGCAATCAACTAACCACTTACTTCTGTGGTAACCTACAGCTCCTACACTGGGATTCAAGCCATTACCATTGTTTAAGGTAATGGCGAGAACCACTTTTAGAACAGCAGCGAAAATGTAAAAAGTAGGCTATATAAACTTTAATATATCTTTTTATTGAAACTGGTGCTCTGCTGTAGAAAGAAACATTTAAAAACAATTCACCCAATGGTACTTTTGCTTTTGCCGCAGACCATTTATGTCCTGTGTCATAGACTATTTATGATAATCTTTCAGTTGACGCTACTGTTTAAAGTTATTAATAACGAAACTTGAGTGAATGGAAAGAAAAGAGTGGGATGTGCTTTATATTGAAAATAAATATTAAAAGTGCGATAAGTCATAAAAGAGATTTTCTACTGACAGGATGCTGTACGCAGCATAGCACGGACAAGCATTGTTGCCTTTGTCTTCAGTTGCACATCTAAACGGCCAAATAAACACAGAAATATATCAAAATGCCAACTTATTTATGGACCTAATAATTACTACTGTTGAAATTTGATTGGAAAAAGCAAGTTTTTAAAGAATAATATTATATAATTTTTTTACTGTGGCTCTTTTGGAAAAATGCATTAACCAAAAATGAAAAAACGGCTCTTTAGTCAAATAAGGTTCCCGACCCCTGCACTAACAGGTGCTGTAATGAAGAGATAATCAGTGTTATTCACGTCACCTGTCAGTGGTCATAATGTTATGCCTGATCGGTGTGTGTGTATATATATATATATATATATATATATATATATATGTATATGTACATGTATATACAGTATATGGTACAACAGTTCATTCTGGTTCTCGATTGTGATTTGCTGAGAGCCTTTTCCAGCCATTCTACCAGTATCAGCACGGGAACCATGCACCGTTTGTATCACTCCGCTTGCAGCATTTCTGCCACAGCGAGTGTCATGGCGGACGAGCAAACGCCATAATTTTACAAATACTACTGTTGTTGTGTCATGGAATGGAATGTCAGGAAAAAGTACAGTCATAGATTAATAAGACCAAAGATTGCCCATTTGAGATACCCAAAATGAATTATACTTCATGTTTAAACACTATCTACATAAGAGCCAGCAGGAAATCCCCAGAGAACTGGCCGAGATAAAACTGTTCTCAGCGGGTACATGAGCACTGAACGGCTGTTGACGGCCTGGAGCTCACATCTCCGACGTCTAAACAAATTTCCAAATATGCGCTATATTTATAGTTGCATATTTGAGGTCTAAATAACTACATTCTCGCCTAAAAAAACTCTTAAAACTACATTCAGTGACAGATTAACAGTAGAATTTGTAAAATTATGGGTTGTCCACCTTGACGCTCGTGTGAGAAAAATGCTGCAAGTGGAGTGATACAAACGATGAAACGGTTCCCATATTGATACTGGTAGAATATCGCATGGCTAGAAAAGGCTCTGTCAATCAGAATTTAGAACCGGAATGTCATAATGTTATAATCAGAATGTTATAAGCTTGCTTATAACATAATACAATACGCTTCAATAAAGAAACTCAGTGTTTCTTTGTTGCTAATTCTAAAGTAATGTTTTAGAAAGTAATGTTTTAGAATTAGTAATGGAGGCTTCTGCTCAACTGTTAAACTGTCAACTTAAGACTTGAATCTATGGCGGAAGGAAGAAGTTCTGAACAAAATACATTTTAAAGACACTCCGCTGTTGTTTCTATTTATTTATACACTTGTGCCGTCAAACTGTTGTATAAACGCAGTATCACACTTATTGTGTCTATTGTGTCTGCCAAATTCATATGTGTAAATTGTAATGTTGCCTCAAATAATAAGCATATTTCAGAAGATAAAACAAAAAGATAAAAAGAAATGTCACTCAACTGCTGTTTTGGTGAAGTTGCAAGGATTAGCAATAACAACACCTGTAATAGCATCAGCTAAAGCGTTTCAAAAGACAGCGGATGATAACATACAGATGTACCTTTAGATGTGGTCCATCATTACCCAGATCCAACTAGGTAATTTTGGAAAAATCAGCACCTGCTAATCAAGACAATTTTGTTTAACAGAAGGATTTTATCTCTACTACACAATATGCAGCTTAAAGCATTGTTATCATCCTTAAGGGATGTGTTGAGTTGTGGGAACCCATTGTCTTTTGCTTCAGTCTGACAGTTCTTTCAATGATGTAGCCACATGTTTTTAAAAGTAATGGTATCCTGTGCTTTGAAACCTTTCTACTGCAAATGCCTCTAATCCATCAAGACAAGGGTTTTCTTGATCACATTTCTTTCTCTGAAAGACTGTTGTTTGAAAAACTACCACAATAACCCACCTCTGCCATACCCTGTGTGTTACATCAATGCCAGATATCCAAAGCAGATGCCAATAAACAAGCACTATCAGTAAGCCTGGCTCTGAGCGCATACCTGATTACATGGTTGAATGTGATGACTTCTTTAGTAAGATAAATAGATGCCTTGGGGCCCACACCTGAATCCCTTTACAACGACTTACAAACACACATACCTGAGAAGATATGTTTTGTAGAACAAACATTTGAAAGTCCCACTAAAATCTTTGAACATCAATTCATGAACATCTGAAACTCTTGTGCTGAAGATGCTTTCTGTATTCACCTATAATGGAAAAAATGGTGTGCATTCGGACCCATTCCTTTGCTAATCGAGTACTGGCTTGTTAGTCTTGGTTCCTCACTCCATTTCTCAGAGTGGGGTTTCTGTCACCAGTGACGGCAAAAAGTGAGTGGCGGGAAATGGAAAACCAAAAGTGGAGATGGAACTGAGTGATTACAGATGATGAGATGAATGTAAGTTACACAATATTAACTTGTTCACATTCTTAATTCTCATTATTTCTAGAAGTAGTAGTTTAACTGTTGTTGTAGTGAAAGTAGAAATGTGTGAGGTTAAAATACAGCTAAGATGTTACTGTAGTTTTATGCAAAGTGTGGTTATGTATATCGACCATAGACTGTAAAAGATATCGACCAGTTGGTTTATGATCCATTCAAGTTTGTCAGAGATTGCCAATTCCATTCAGCTATTTTTGTTCATCCAGTTCCCTGTGGTGTTTGGGTATGCTCAGCATGTCATTAGCCACTTAAGTTAATACAGTAGCCAAAACATTTTTCTTCACACATGATTTTATAATTACTTACAATTTACTCATTAAAGGAAGGAAGGAAGAAAAATCTGTAAAGAAAGAAAAAAAATCTGAGAGCTATACAGGGTTATTACCTGAGCACGGTCAGGTGCTTAATATATCGTGTGGATTTATGAATAATGTGAACGATTATTGGACTCAAAGGATGCTGATTATTTTCATTTTAATTGCTTGAAGTTAGTTTGTCCTTTAGAATAGGCTTTTACATTTTTGTCTTTTGAAGTTGTTTGGGAACAGAGCCTCACCTCAGCCTCAGAGTTACTCTTCTTGTCAATCAAGACTTCAGCCCATTGGCTACATCTCCTGTTAAGCATCTAAATTACTGCCAACCTATAGAGATAATTTCTCTCATGCTGCTACTCTGTTCGGATTTCTATAAAACAACCTGTAGATTAAATGTAACACACTGTCTGTAGACTTTAACTCTGGCTTGATACTAGTCTTTAATCAAACTAATCCTGTAATATTTACACTTTAATAACATTTGTACTTACCTCATTTATGACGTCTTCAGTGATTCATCTTTGATTTGATTTGATTTTTTATTTTCACAGATTGTTCATAAATAACACCAGACACGTAAGAAAGTAAACTGGGTTCATGTTGACTTTAAAGGTTAATTAAAGCACCTGAAATTGTATTGTTACTTCCTGTTGTGGTAATTGGCCCTTATGCAGTGTGAATGTTCTTAGAAATGACTTTGTTCAAAGACATGTTAGGTTTTCTTTAAGTCATAGTTTTTAAGTCATATTGTACGAGTCATGTTGTAAGTTTGTTAGTTTTATTCTGGCTTTAGATGACAAAAAAAGTAGATACATTTATTTATTGCTAACTTCAACTTTTTTTGTTACTTTAATTAGGACCAGAGGCAGAGCACTGATGGTGTGAGGACCCTATTGGAATTGCTCAGGCTATTATTCTTCCTCTCCCAAATAAATCACATTTTTGAGGGCCTAAACATGCTCGAAAACTCATGAAACTTTGCACACGTGTCAGAAGTGGCGAAAATGTATGTCTGATATGGGTTTCAGAATTAAGCGTGGCAAAATGGCTCGTGGCCTACGTTTCAAAATGGTCTACGTTTCGGAGTATGAAATTCGGTAGACGCATGTAAAAGCCCAATACCTACAAAAAAGACCCTGGTATGAAATCTGAAAACCAACAGGAAGTCAGATATTTTGAATTTTCTTGGCAAAATTGGTGCAAATTTAGCCATTTCCAGACAATGCACTTTAACAAACTCCTCCTAGAGATTTAATCAGATCAACATCATATTTGGCCACTCTAATCTAAAGACCTTAGCAATGTTAAATTGCGAAGATCTTAAGTTTTCCTTGAAGGCCATGTCCGTGGCAGCCTGACAAATTTTGATGTTTCGCTTTGAAAAAGGAAGTTGTTGTAACTCGGACATACAATTTCCGATCTGCCTCAAACTTCACATGTTTTATTAGAGTCCTGGCCTGAACACATCTACATGCCAATATTCAGTGACAGTCATAGTGCCACCTGTGGGCAACAGGAAAGGTCATGTTTTACACTGTAATTAACTCCTCATTGAGATTTAACCAGATCAACATCATGTTTGGTCAGTCTAATCTTAAGGCCTTGGTGATGTTAAATTGTGAAGATCTTGAGTTTTCGCTGAAGGGCATGTCCATGGCGGCCTGACAAAGTCTTATCTTACGGCATGGCAGAGGAAGCTGTTGTAAGTCAGGCATACAATGTCTGATCTGCCCCAAACTTCACATATTTGATAAGAGTCCTGGCCTGAAGACATCTACATGCCAATATTCAGTTTGTCATAGCACCACCTGCTGACAACAGGAAATTGCATGCTTCACACTGTAATTCACTCCTAGAAAACCCATTTAAATATACCATCAAGTCCAAAACATGCTAGAAACACATTAAATCATGCAACACTTGGCTAAGTGCTAATGTATGCGATTAACGCCACGAAACAGGAAGCTGTTGTAACTCAGGCATACAATGTCCGATGTGCCCTAAACTTCACATTTGATAATAGCCCTGACCTGAAGACATCTACATGGCAATATTCAGTGACAGTCAAAGCGCCGCCTGCTGGCAGAAGGAAGTTTGGCACATCAAAATGACTTTACTGTATTTCTCCTATTTTTACCCGCTTAAATGTATCTTGCTCACTATTCGCTGTTTTCCTGAGGCCACCGGGTGGCGGTGGCCCCGGGTGCGAGGACCCTTTCATCGCTGCTTATTTAAAAAGTATTTATTGCTAAATTTAACTTCAACACTTCCTGAATTGTTGTTAATGTTAACTAAATTAAATGTTAACTAAAATTAAAATGAAAACTGGGACTTTATAAATATTAATAGTATATAAATTATACTAAAATAGCACAGTACTGGAATCATTATCTGTGACACATTTGTTGAAAATCCTGTCGTCTGTGATGCTGGTCTACTTAAGGGGTCCATTTTTGTCCGGTTAGCCATTGTTGGTAGAAAGATGCCAAAACTATACCATCTGGTTCATACTAGAATATGTTTTTGATGGGCCCCCTGCTGTTTCTCAGTAAAGTCTACAGTCTATTTTACCCATTCTTTCTTTGATTTTTCTAGTGTGAAAAATGTGGAGCATTTTGATCTGAATACCATATTTCTGGTGCTTAGCCTAGTTTGGATTGTACCAAGTAACATTTGTACCCAGACAGGCCACCCAGACACAAAACTGACATCCACCACCAGAGCTCTGTGTTTCAGCTGATGTGGCCAGATTAGATTAGACTGGATCAGCAGTTATTACCCACAGTGAAGACCTGCAGGTCTATGTTTGTATGCTTCTGAGAGCCAAAGACTGTTGAAATACAGTATGTTCAGCTTTAACCATTTAGCAATTTCAGATTTGTTCTTTGTTCAATGTAAGCTTTGTGTTTTGTAGAGGCTGCCCATGACACATGCTTTCTGGGGCAGAGCATATGTATTCCAGGTGCTCTCACTCAAAGGAAAGTTGAGTTTCCTTTCCACAATAGTTCTTGTAATATTATACATCCTGGTAATTGTCTGTTTTTCAGAAAATTTAAGATGTTATGACCGCTTGTAATTCAGGCACAGTGCAAGCAATACAAGGGGATTGAAGGCTACTATTGTGCAATAAAGGATGTTCTGACATTGTACCCTGCAGGCCAATTATTTGATAAAGCTAACCAACATATCACTCAGCTACACCTTTGGAGGCAGCGTTTCAGAGTAGTCAAGCTATTGATACCAGTATCGTTGTGTCTCCATCCTTTTTTCTCTTTCTAATCACAGTAACTAGGCCACCAAAACACTTTGTATCTCTTCCTGCAATTAAAATCGTCTCACAACAAAAGCCAAAAGTCATGGATTATTATTATTTTTTTTTTTTTTTCAAATTAAAAGTTTTCACAAAGAAAAAAACAGACACTTATCAGTGCTTTTTAGCAAGCTGGCTTGAGCCATCTTGTTTTTAATGTACATTTAGATCATATAAACTGCTTGTGTACTCCTCGTGGCATTTGCTACATTGAAGTAATTGAGATGATTGTCCTTCGACTAAGCATTTTCTCTTTTATCCTGTAAGAGACATGTTTTCTGTTGTCTGCCATACACTTTAGTGTAGGATTACCTGTAATTTGAATCGCTTTTTCTCTGGGGCATATATAATGTTCATTTTTTTTAGTCTGTAAGAAAAAAGCCACTTTAAGAACCGCAGATGATATTACCGGCAGGATGTTGTCCTCATATGCTGAGGACAGTATTATCTAGCAGGGAGTTTCACTTGAACATTGATGTGAGACATGTCTAGGAGTAGCTCAATGCTCATTTTAGTTTCATTTCTGTTAGATGTCTGGTTGTTTGTCACATGTATGGTTTATGAGTTAAAAACTAAATTTTCTTTTTCTCTATTGCTCATAGATTTTAGTGCTGAATTTTGTGTGTAGTAACTTTTAATAATCATAATAATGTTTTTATTTGATTAGTATGCTGTGATTCATAGTGTTTCTTACAGGGATAATTCACTCAAAAATGAAAATTCATTTACTCACCCATATGTCATTTATGTTCATGTTCATGTCTTTTGTGGGTGGGTGTGTGTTGTTTTGGACCTCACTGACTTTTATTTTGTGGACAAACAGTTGAAACATTCTTCAAAATATTTATTGTGTTCCACAGAAGAAAGAAAGATATGTTTGGAACAACATGATGAGGAGTAAATTATGACATTTTTTTTTTTTTTTATCATACAAGGTGGATAATCTGATAAATTTAGTCTGAGGTGCTTTATGTGCTGTGATGCAATGCAGGTATTTGAATGACTCAAATACTTTTTATAAATAAAAATATGGTCCCATTTTATATTAGGTGGCCTTAACTACTATGTACATCAAAAAATAAGTACAATGTACTTATTGTGTTCATATTTTATTGCAAAACACTTTTGCTCATATTGAGGTGGGATACGGCTAGGGTAAGGGACAGGTGTGGTGGGGTAAGTTTAAGGGTAGGGTTAGGTTTAAGGGAAGTGTCAACAGTCTAATTATAAATTAAACTACAGAAATTAATTAGAGATGTAATTACATGCAGGTACTTTTTAAAATGTAAGAATAATATAAAACATGTATGTACAGAATTAGTGCATTGTATCAAATGATTGATTTAAATGTTAGTACATAGTAGTTAAGGCCAACTAATGTAAAGTGGGTCCAAATATTTTTTTCAATAATTGTATTCAGCCAGGACGAATTGAATAAGTCAAAAGTGACATTAATGACTTTTAAATTGTTACAAATTGATCTATTTAAATAAAAAATTATGTTCCTTTGAACTTTCTATTAATCAAATAATCCTAAAAGAAAATTCCAGTTTCCACAAAAATATTAAGCAGCACGACTGTTCAACATTGATAATAATATTGTCACATGTATGTTCTGTCTGTTTCAGTATCATGGACTTTTAGTTTATTTTAAGTCACATGTGTTCCTTTGTTCAGTTTCCCACCACTCCATCAGTTGTCATGGTAATTATTTTGATTTGCACAAGTGTTCATCATTATTTCCCTCATTTGTTTGGTATTTAAAGGTGACTTAGAATGAACAATTGAATTAACCTTGCCATAGTTAAATAACAAGAGTTCAGTACATGGAAATCACATACAGTGAGTCTCAAACACCATCGCCTCCTCCTTCATATGTAAATCTCGTTTGTGAAAAACACCCCTAGGCGAATCTCAACATAACACAGAGAGTGACGCAACCGTCGGGATCATTAATATGTATGCCCCCCAACATTTGCATATACCAGCACATGTTCACTGTCAGGCGGAACTGTGCAGCCGAATCATCGGGAGTTCTGCAGGTAAACAAGCATCACGCGAGGACAGCGAAATGGCAGATAATGGAAATAAATGTTATGTTCCAGGCTGTGCAGAGGATGTGAGGACTTTTCATACCCTTCCCACAGATAAAAAATGTCAACAGGCATGGTTGATGTTTATTTATAATCGGATACCGCAACAATTTAATTCAAAGTTGTTAGTTTGCTCAGCCCATTTCACCACGGACAGTTTTTCAAACCTGGAGCAATATCAAACAGGCTTCGCTCAGCGTCTGATACTGAAGAAAGGGGCAATTCCAACCATATTCCTGCAAGCAGTAAGTAGTGATTTTATCCACTTATTGACTGTCTAAACAATTTAAATTATTTTTAAAAATGTTTTAATTGAAAGTTTCTTAGAGAGACAACTTTAACGATAATATCCCGTGTTGTCTAGATCCATGCTAGTACAGTAACAATAGGAAACTCAAAGTAGCATACATAACTAAATAGTATGTCTAATGACAAAGGTTAATATTATTTCCTGCCAGTGTTGTCATAAATTACAAAATACAACCGTAGATATATATGTCGATCCCTTTTGTCGGATAGAAATCTATTTTAGCCTATATTTCTTCAACAACACATAACTCAGGAGCTAACTATGTTAGTTTAGTTGCTTACAGATAGCTTACTCAATCCTTCTAGCTAACGTCATCTTCTCCACCACTTAAGTTGAAACGATAGTCATTTGAAAGCAAAAACAAAGTTGTGACTTCTGACGTGTAAAGTTAATGCTATATGCTAGTTATCGTTTAGACTGAAGTTCTAGTATGGACATAATTTTGCAGGTTCTTAATGAAAATAAATATTAAACTTAGCACTCAGAAGTGTCCTTTTCCAATCTCAAAACATTTTGTTGTTCTTCAAAATCAGCATCTTCGTCAGAAACAGGCTCAAATATATAAGGTTGAATGCCTAATCTCTCCATTGTCATGACGGACAGTATGGATATGTTTGCTGTCATTGAGCCACGCAGTGAAACAGACAATCAGAGCAGAACTCTGCATTAATATTCATGACCCTTCCAAATAAGGCAAAAGCAGACCATTTCATCCTAGGGACAATTTATAGGGTTGTAAATGGACTTGTAAAACCGTATCTGGACAATTCTTGACCTTACATAATCCACATACCCTCTATGTAGATATCAGAGAACAATTTCTTCATGTTTCTTCATCTTTGTTATTAGGATTTATCTTCTGAGTGTGTTATTAAAGGTCCCATGGCATGACATTTTCATTTTATGAGGTTTTTTAACGTTAATATGAGTTCCTCTAGCCTGTATAAGGTCCCCAAGTGGCTAGAAATTTCGATAGGTGTAAACCGAGTTCTGGCTGTCTTTCTTTGCCTTTGAGAAAATGACAGGCCAGACGAGCCGATCTGAAATCTTCCCTGTTATGTCGTCATACGAGGAAAGGTTACCTCTCCTTCCTCTGCTTTCTGCATTCAGTTTATCAGTTGCGATGTCAGGACAGGCTTTACAAACAGACTTTTACCATATGGATTTGACAGCACCGCCACAAACAGTGAGTAATAGTGTCCATTAATGCCTGATCTGTGATCAGTGATTTCTAATGTGTAGCTAATCATTCAAGTTCACAGACTTTCTCGCCGCTCTCCGTCTTGATGCCCTAAGCGTAATGCATCAGTGAATCAAGCCAGTGACTAAAACGATAAACTTCACATGGTTTCTGTTAGTAGTATGAAACAAATTCGTTATTTAAATGATTAAACTACAGAAAGCGATCAAAGAACACTCTCTTTATAATGTTTGGATCTGTCAATCACACATCGCGAGTGTATCTGCACACTTGTCCAAACTGCCATAATAACGAATGACACTGTAATGCTGCACAACAAAGCTCTTACTGTATTCATGTCGATGTTGTGTTTGCTGTTAGTTGTGGTGAAAGCATTTTGTGTGAGAAATAGCATTGCAATGATGAGATCACTGCATTCACACGCTCAACAAGACTACTCATCACTGCAGCCGTTCATGTGATGGAAAAAGATTTTAAAAGAATGCTATAGTCAACACTTTGATGATTCGTTCATCTCGACGGTTGTGATGGTAAAAAAAAGTAGTTTAATAGGTTTAGAGGGGTTCCACATGTTACAAAGTTCATAGAATAAGGAGGAAGACGACAGGGTCGCGTGGCTGAGACTCATGTTTATTCAGAGCTCTCAGATACAAACAAAATAAACTCACAGCGCTCTCAACAGCTTGGTACTATAAAACAATTTTCAGCTATCTTTCCCCAGCTCTCTCTGGACTGGCAATGCTTGCAGACCTCACTAAACCACGCCCCCTCCGCCACATAATCTAATACTCATTTCAAATGCAAAGATGTCAGCCAATCACAACAGTGGGCCTTTTCACTGAAGTCTCACAACAGACACGCCTCTTCAAACAGAGCATTCAAGCCAGAGGGCTAATATCAGTATAGAACAAATAGACCCAGAGTTCAGCCCACCATCACTTTGCACTACGGAGACGACGACGCAAGAGCCCCCCGCAGACGGAGAGCTTCCACCTGCCACGAGGACAGAGCCTGTGACAATCGCCAGCTATTGCCCTGGAGCCAAAGCCTCAACGTGAGTCTGACCAGGGATGTGAACCGGCAACTATCGTCTCAGTAGGAGTCTTGGTGGAGCTTGACACAGAGGACTGGCTAATAGACTGGGACACTGAGATACTGCCTCCCACCCTGAGCTATCTGGACTCTCCTTATTGTCGCGGATTCAGCCCAGTATAATGCCTGAGTTGTCATCCCATATGAATAATGAATTGTCGTCAGTGATCCCGCCCAGACTACCTCGTCCCCCCGGCTTCACCTCCGTCAGCCGTCACCCTGCCTGCACCATGGACTTGCAAGCCATCTCTCCACTCTCCGCTGCGTCTCTCCACCCCTTCAGCTCCAGTGTGCTCCGCCTGTTAATTTGTCCGTTCACGTTAATGCTTTGGTTGTGTTTCTTCTTCTTTGTTAAAGATTTTTAACCTGATATTGATCTTCATCGTCTGTTTGCTGCAACCCAGCACGACAAATATGAACTGTTTCTTGGGGATCATGTGACAATAAAGACTGAAAGCTGAAAATTCAACTTTGCCACCGCAGGAATAAATTACATTTGAAAACATATTAAAATAGAAAAAAAGCAATTTAAAGGTGTAGTAATATTTCACAATTTTATTTTTAATCAGTTCAGTTTATTATTGAGAAACTGTATTTGACCAGTATTAACCCTTTGAGCAATCATTAAAACCTAACTTTTCACCAAACTTTTAAGTTATTTTCAGTGTTTATAAAAAAAGCATGATTGTGGATTCACTTCCTTCTAAACATTTGTTCTAACATTTTTTTTCTACACTATAATGCATTGTATTATTCATATATATTATATATAAAAATATTTTTTTTTAATAATTTTTTTTTATTGTGACTTCATAGTGAATGTCTGCTAGTCAATCTGGCTAAAGTCTGAAGTAGGGATGCGCATAACTGGTTAACCATTAACAGACAGTAAGAATTTTGACTGATTAATACTTTTGGTTAAACTATTTAAAAGGTAAGTTAAGTAATTTTTCAAGAAATTTAGAAAACATTTGCTGCATGGTTAAAAATATGCTACAAGTTTATTCTAAACTGTAAAGGGTTTACTTTTAGTTGTGTACACTCACAATTAAAGCAAAACATTTGCTTTTGTAAAATAAAGAAAACAAACAGGATGCCGCTTTCTGCCATCTCGGTTTCCTTTCTGTGAAGTTGTTTTTGGAGCGTGTTACAAAAATGAACCTAAATTCAACATACACTACTTGTTGCACAGTTTTTTCTTTAATTTTGTTAATCTGTTAATTATTTAAAGGGGCACTTCAGCGCTGGGAAGATGAATGTGTATTTAAACTGTCATTTATGTAGTAGAAATGTGAGATTCTTTTTTAATTTGGTGCCTTCTAGACTGAGAAAAGAGAGAAAATGTATTTTTGTCTCATGTATGAAAGACAACAACTCCCAGAATGCACTTGCTTCGCTGCCCTATGAGGCCACTCCCAAAGCCACGGCTATTGGTTATCACTTGCCCCCCGCGGCACCGCCCCCAACGTTGTTTTGATATTCATAGTAATAAAATAATTTCGTTCGTGAGATCCCTCCCCTGTGGGCGGGATGAAAACATGCGGAACTAGCTCATGTAGTCTCTAGGCTCTGGCCAAAAATTTGAATATACTACCAGGTTTCTACTGATACAAAGCCTAATGCTAAATCACTGAAGTGACCCTTTAAGTGAAATATATTTTGCGTATAGTTATTATATAAATCATTTAATTCAGTTTTTCTCCATTCACAGAAGCGCTGCTGGTGCGTGATGTGATGATGAATCTGTATGTTCTGTTTATGCTGCTTTATGCTGCTAAGACACTAATCCATTCGAATTTAATTCAAATTTAACAATCTTCTCAGTTAATGAATAACGAGAACGTTAACAAGCTTTTGTTGTCGATTAGGGGTTAAAAAACTAAATTATCCCTAGTCTGAAGAGACTAATTCTGAAAATCTTCTGCCGTTGATATGTTCTTGCAACAGGGGGGTTAAATCGTGTTTTACCACCTCTTAACACATTCATACACACTCAGTGGGGAACATTCAGTGCAATGTGTATCCGGGCCTTAGGGTTTTTCCTCTTTCCCAACAACCAAAATGTTCCTTTTTTAAGATCATCTTCAGAGCAGGAAAATACGTTTTTAAGATGAATGCAGCCAAATCAGATGGCTTTGTTCCATCTGTTTCTCCCTGGCCTCCAGCCCTGGTTATCCTTTTCTCATCCCAGGCCTGCGTAAACAGGCCCTTTTGTCGAAGCCATTTTGAGTGGGATTGAGTGGCAGGCAGCTCTAGTGTTCGTAGCATGAATCAGATCCACACGTTTTTTCTTTTGCATTAATAGGCTTCTTTCTCTCTGCGTAGTTCCTCTTCTTATGTTGAAGATGTTGGTGACCACAATGGCCATATAAAGAGTGCTTCCTAAAATTAATTTTGTTCTTTCTCCCCTCTCTAATGTTGAGAGTGATAAATTAATTGAGCCTCGTGTTAGTTAATTATGTAGTCGGTTACAGACCCAGGGACCCCCCAGCCAGACTCTCAGCCACCAGTATTTTAAAAGCTAGATTTGCTTACACTCTAAAAAATGCTGGGTAAAAAAATAACCCAAGTTGGGTTGAAAATGGACTAACACAGCAATTGGGTTGTTTTAACCCAGCATTTGGGTTGTTTTCACCCAGTGGTTGGAGTAAATGTTTGCTTAAAACAACCCAATCACTGGGTTAGTCCATTTTCAACCCAACTTGGGTTATTTTTAACCCAGGATTTTTTAGAGTGTAGTAATACTTCATAACTTAAACTTTAACAACATCATAATATAATAGCATGATTAAAGATCATGCATAAATTCATAAATAATGCCAAGATCTATGTTTCATGTACAGTATCTTCTTTTCAAACCCCAAAGAGTACCTTCAGGGACCACAAGTATTTTTCATTGCAAAAGGGTGAATTTTCATTTTTGGGTGAATTATCCATTTACATTTATGCATTTGGCAGACAGTTTTATCCAAAGCGACTTACAGTGGCCTTATTACAGGGACAATCCCCATGGAGCAACATGGAGTAAAGTGCCTTGCTCAAGGACACACTGGTGGTGACCGCTGGGATTGAACCAGCAACCTTCTGCATATCAGTTTCATGGTTTAACCCACTGGACTACCATCTCACACTTTAAGACTCCGTTTAAGACTAGCAACTGGACAGTATACACTACTCTTTATTAGTTTAGGGGTGATTTGTTTTTGAAAGAAGTTGCTTATGCTGAACAAGGTTGCACTTATTTGACCAAAAATACTGCAATATTGTGAAATATATTTAAAATAACTGTCAGGGTCTTGTCACCTTGATTGGTCTTGTTCTTAGTTTGGTGACAGGACCCTGACACTCGTTTTTAGCTATGTTCACACTGTTGGTCGAAATCCAATTGGAATCTGATCTAAATGATTGACCATTCACACTTTGTATTGCAAAAGTTCAGATCGGATTGGGTTGTCCCGTGGCTCTTTCGTTTTCCAGAATATCTGCATTGGTTTCATATGCCAAAAAACAACAGCAGCAACGTAGAGGAGTTATTTAGAATATGACAATTTGTTGCCGGCGTACTGGACTAATACATTTTCTGAGGCGGCAGAAATATAGGAGGCTGATATGCACAGCTTTATTTCGTGCTGCCATCTCTGGCTGTTTCAAAGCATCTCCATTCTATCGTAATTTTCTGCTCGTCTGTGTAACAATCATCCACTGGAGAGGCTGTATTTTGAACCCAAGTGCAGTTCTTTACATTGGAGCTCCTCATCCACCGTTACCACAGTAAACGAGGAGCCACTCAACTCCAATGCAAAGTCTATGTATCCAGCTAGAGTTCCTGGAGAGTTGCTCTCTGGCATTAAGTACCTTAAAAGGTCATTAAGTTCATTTAAGAAAATACCATCGTGGGCAACATCATTAAACTTCACCTGGCTGGAAAGCTCACAAAATTGTTGGGCATAGTCCTCGACGGCCTGGTCACCTTGATGGAGGCGCAAGAGACGAACTGCTGTGTTCATATTGTTGGGCGGTCTGTTATTCTGTAACAATCATCCACTGGAGAGGCAAGTATTTTGAACCCAAGTGCAGTTCTTTATTCCAAATATAAACATAAATCAAAACCATAACACAAAGACTTGGCTATGAAAAAGGCTCACCGACAAGTGGGTTACAACGTACAATAACAGACAAAGACACATGGCAAACATGAGGGCTTAAATACACACAGACTAATGACAAGACAAGTGACACCTGTGAACAGTGATTAAACAATGAACCAATGACAGAACACGACAAGATCACATGAGGGCATGGGAATCAAATGTCAAGACCAGGAAACCTGACAGAACATGACAAACTTGGAAACATGACATTGAACATGGTAAACTGAAAACATGAACATGAACCAACACCAAAACACCCTGTGACAGTCTGGCACTTTGCAACAACATAACCTTGTTTCTACCAGACAAACTCAAGATCAATGTTTACATGGTATTTATTCAATAAAGCATTAACGGATGGTAGTGAGCTACAATGTTCCGTGTTTAGTTATAAAGAAAAGTTATTTGGCGTATGCCCCATCCTTAGTCCAAATCCTGGGATGCAGATTTGTATGATCCTGTCTGAAGATGGATGAACAGGGCCAACATGGTGGTGGTGGGGAGGAGGGAGGGGAACGTCAGCATCGTCAACTGCGAACGTGAAACAGAGAATTCGGTGCTTATATACTTCAGGTGTCAAGCAGTGATTGGGCAGACCTATTGTAATGAATGAGTCTTGCTGATAGAACCTACGCTAAAAGCTATAATTTCTGCAGCAACTTTCAGCATGTTTCCTAAAACAAATGACCTGTTTACTTTTTATGTGGCGTGAGAAAATGACAAACCACACAAAATCTGATCAGAGCAGTCAGACTGAAACAGATTTCCAGAAATGTGATTTCGAATAGGATTTCAAACTACATATGAATGTAGCTCAAAACGGATTTCGCTTTTCATGTGATATTTTGCCGTTCACACTTGCTAATTGAATTGAATTCCAATTGGATTGAATTGAATTCCATTGGGATATGTACAAAAAATTGATTTGGACTGACAGTCTGAATGAGGCTTCTGTCTTGTCCTTGTGTTGAGTGTACGGCTTTGGGGTTGTTTTCTGGGCTGTGCACTTTAATGTGTAGTGAGTCTTTGAGACTTTATTTAATCAAAAAATAAACAAAACACAACTTAAACCTCACCAAAGGTTTAAACACAACTTAAACCTGAGTCAAGATGGCGCTGAGGATGGCCGCTACGTCGCAAGCTCTGCTGAAACATTGTAGTTTTTTGTTTGTTCTGTTTATAGTTTTTGTGTTTTTTGTCTTGGATGTTGTCTGCCTTACTACGTACGACAGACAGACACTTTTGGACATTGGTTCGGCTATCGCACTCCGAAAACCGGACTTTAAATTCTTCAGTGACGAACCGCCGTTTACAAACACAGCAGCGGAGCTCTTTGTCTGGACGGCCCGACCGGGCAAACGCGGCCGGAGAAGGGGAAGCAGAGCCGGCGTACTTATCAGAGTAAGACGCCGCGCAAACCGACCCCCACTTCCCAGTATTTTACTGGCAAATGTTCAGTCTCTGGACAATAAACTCTGCGAGCTGAGAGCACGGATCTCTTTCCAACGAGAGACGAGGGACTGCTGCATTATCTGCCTCACAGAAACTTGGATGTCCGCTGAGATTCCAGATTCGGCCATCGAAACCGCGGGGTTCTCCGTGCATCGAATGGACAGAGAAAAAGATCTCTCCGGGAAAAGCAAAGGCGGGGGTGTATGTTTTATGATTAACCGATCCTGGTGTGATCAGAGGAACGTACATTCTATCAAGTCTTTCTGTTCTCCTGATCTGGAACTTCTCATGGTTCTGTGTCGACCATTCTGGCTACCGAGGGAATTCACCGCGGTCATCATCACAGCTGTGTATATTCCCCCGCAAGCCGACACAGACCGGGCACTAAAGGAACTGTATAGGACAGTGAGTGAGCAGGAAACCGCGCATCCTGAGGCCGCGTTTATTGTGACCGGGGACTTTAACAAAGCCAACTTCAAGCGCATCGCACCCAAATACCACCAACATGTTAACTTCAACACGCGAGGGAACCGCGTCTTAGATCACTGCTACTCCCCCTTCAAGGATTGTTACAAGTCCCTCCCGCGCCCACCATTTGGCAAATCGGATCACGCTTCCATCCTACTTTTGCCCGCATATAGGCAAAGACTCAAACAGGAAGCACCCGCCCTCAGAACCATCCAGTGCTGGTCGGACCAATCAGATTCTATGCTACAGGACTGTTTTGATCACGCGGACTGGGAGATGTTCCGGTCGGCCTCTGATGACGACATCGAGGTTTACGCTGATAGCGTAACGTGTTTCATCAGGAAGTGCGTAGATGACGTTGTTCCGACAAAAACAATTCGGCTGTACCCTAACCAGAAGCCGTGGCTAAATGGGGATGTTCGCGCGGCACTCAATGCGCGGACCTTCACTTTTAACTCCGGTAACGCGGAGGAGCATAAACAAGCAAGTTATGCCCTCCGGAAAACCATCAGAGCAGCAAAACGGCAGTACAGGGACAAGATTGAAGGACAGTTCAACACCACCGACTCCAGAAGCATGTGGAGGGGAATTAACACCATCACGGACTATAAAGGGAACATAAACTCCACAGTGAATACCGCTGCCTCTCTCCCGGACGAGCTCAACACCTTCTATGCTCGCTTTGAGGGAACTAACACCGCCCTCGCGGAGAGAGCGCTCGCGGCTGAAGATGCAGAGGTTAGTGCACTCTCTGTATCTGTCGCGGATGTAACCCGATCCTTCCGGCGGGTGAACGTCCGTAAAGCTGCGGGTCCAGACGGCATTCCCGGCCGTGTGATCAGAGCGTGCGCGCACCAACTGGCTGGAGTCTTCACGGACATTTTTAACCTGTCCCTCTCCCTGTCTGTGGTCCCCACATGCTTTAAAACGTCCACTATTGTTCCTGTACCTAAGCAATCAAAAACCACCTGCTTAAACGACTGGCGTCCTGTTGCTCTGACCCCCATCATCAGCAAATGCTTTGAAAGACTAGTCAGAAACCACATCTGCTCTGTTCTCCCCCCCTCACTGGACCCACTGCAGTTTGCATACCGCACAAACCGCTCCACTGACGATGCCATTTCATCCACTATACACACTGCTCTCTCCCACCTGGAAAAGAGGAACACGTATGTGAGAATGCTGTTTGTGGACTACAGCTCAGCATTCAACACCATTGTGCCCTCCATACTTGACATGAAATTCCGGGCTCTAGGCTTAAACAGCCTGTTATGCAGCTGGATCCTGGACTTCCTGTCAAACAGACGCCAGGTGGTCAGAATGGGCAGTAACATCTCCTCACCACTGACTCTCAACACTGGAGCCCCTCAGGGCTGCGTTCTCAGCCCACTCCTGTACTCTTTGTACACACATGACTGTGTGGCAACCCACAGCTCCAACACCATCATCAAGTTTGCTGACGATACGACGGTGGTAGGTCTTATCACCGACAATGATGAAACGGCCTACAGAGAGGAGGTGCACACTCTGACACGGTGGTGTCAGGAGCACAACCTCTCCCTCAACGTCAGCAAGACCAAGGAGCTGGTGGTCGACTTCAGGAGGAATGAGAGAGAACACCGCCCCATCACCATCGATGGAGCACCGGTGGAGAGAGTCAGCAGCTTCAAGTTCCTCGGTGTCCACATCACAGAGGAACTCTCATGGTCCGTCCACTCTGAGGCCGTTGTGAAGAAGGCTCATCAGCGCCTTTTCTTCCTGCGACGGCTGAGGAGGTTTGGAATGAACCGCCACATCCTCACACGTTTCTACACCTGCACCATCGAGAGTCTGCTGACTGGCTGCATCACCACCTGGTACGGCAACAGTACCGCCCGCAGCCGCAAGGCCCTGCAAAGGGTAGTGCGCACGGCCAGCTGCATCATCGGAGGTGAGCTTCCCTCCCTCCAGGACATTTACGCCAGGCGGTGTGTGAAGAGAGCTCAGAGGATCTTCAGAGACTCTAGCCACCCGAACCATGGGCTGCTCTCACTGCTGCCATCAGGCAGACGGTACCGCAGCATCAGAACACGCACCAGCCGACTCCAGAACAGCTTCTTCCCACAAGCAATTAGACTACTTAACTCCTGATCCATCAGGATCATAACACACTCTGGACAGAATATCACTCAGCACAACCCACTGTAGATACACACACATTATATACACATTTATTTATCATACAGCATCTATTGCACTTTGGATTTCAATTTTTCAATCTGTGAATAATATTTTATACTATACATTGTATATTATTATTACTATTATAGCGTAATGTATATTGTTTAGTGTATGTTTAGTGTATATTGTTTAAAGTATATGTATATTGTAAGTATGTGTATATTGTTTAAAGCTGTGAGAACTACACTCACATTGTGTAAATTATTTATTGTTTATTGTAGAGTTTACTGTGCTGTGAGTAATTGTGTGCGCATCAGATGTGTAATCTGATGCTGCTTTAAATGTTGTACATGTCATGTCATGACTGCTATGTTGCTCGGAACTGCACCTAAGAATTTCACCTACTGTTGCACTTGTGCATATGTAGAGTGACAAATAAAGTGATTTGATTTGATTTTGATTGATTTGACCAATGGGGGAAAAAACACAGTACAGGGCAGCAGCAGATAACAACCCCGAAACTGTACAATCACACAAGGAGACACATCAGAGCCAGGATCCTGCCACCAAACTAAGAACAAGACCAATCAAGGTGACAGGACCCTGACAGTTTTTTATTATTATTTAAATACATTTTAAAATGCAATGTATTCCTGTGATTGTGGAGCTGAATTTTCAGCAGCCATTACATTAGTCTTCAGTGTCATATGATCCTTCAGAAATCATTCCATTATGCTGATTTGGTGCCCAAGAAAGGTGAAATCAAAGGTGAAACAGCTGTGATACTTAATATTTTGAATAAATTTGTAATGCTTAATAAAAAAAAAACTAAATTCTTTGATAAATAGAACGTTTAAGCAAAGCATTTATTTGAAATACATCTTAAATATCAAGAAATGGCATCTAATACAGTTACATTACTGATTTCTTTATGTTACTATCTAGCAGGTTTTGTGCAGGCAGTTGTCTGATAATAGAAACTTGGGGGCAACTTGTTCATAGACTGGTTGCCATTTAGTAATTTGTTTCCGTTTGTACATTGTGAACCTTCGAGTGTTGTAGTGTGAGGTTATGTTCAGTTACTCATCGTAAACATAGATTCCAAAAAAGCCATCAAAGTTCCGTCAGTCGTCTCGCACATTGTGTGTGTCAGTGTCATATGTGACGCTAGTAGTCCGCACTGACTCTACGGGTGGGAGGGACGTGTTGGACATCAGGCAGGTAGGGGTCCGAAAATTCTTTCCAGCACTGGCATGGATTCATTCTTTGAAATGCTGGCTTTTGTCTCTTTAATTATAGATTGTTTAATGAACTCTTACAGTCTAGGTAAGTAAATGCAATATAAAAACATTAACACTTAAAAAAAATCTTCTGTAATATTTCATTATTGGAGAAAATTTTACTTGGTCAGACAAGTAATATTTATGTATTTATTATTATTGAAATATTTGAATAACTGTAGTGAGATGATTAGTAGCACAATTTTTATTATATTGTTTTTGCCATTTATACTAATATTCAAAGATGATATTTAAATACAGTGTTCTAAACAATAGTAGTTAGCAGAAATACTAATCTATACATGTCATATCTTTGATATGATTCAAAATGATGAAAAGCAGTACAATGTTGTTATTATCTTTGTTCAAAAGGAAAAGTGAACACTGGTTAAGAGAGCCACAATTTTGTCTTAGGTTTTGTTGTAAAAAAATATACACAAAGCTCCCTACTTTACCTGTATTCACCCTAATTTTATTGAAAAGTCAATTTGTGGGAATTATTCTAGCAAAGTCTAACTGAGAGGGATCTGTTGGATATGCAAACCAAGTAGTTATACAAGAAAATATTAGCAATGTATTGGGTTGATTTAATCTGAAGACCAGTCAATAGGTTTATAGGCAAAGTTTACTCTGACCTAATTGATGCATGTCATGTGTTTGTGTTGTAAGCAAAAGTACCAAAATAAATATTTGAAAATGATATATATTATATAAGAATGTGATTTGGGAGCTTATATAACAGTCATAGAAGCCAGAGAAGTCATTACCTATATGGCTTTATTTACTGAAACAAGTTACCATCATTTGCCCCTCTCTTCATTTCTTTCCTTTTTGACCATAATGACCTTAAAGACTTCAGAATTAATGGAGATCACTCAGAAGTAATGTGTGATAAACGGGAACAAAACATTTGAAATGGCATTTTTAATTTTAATCACAATTTTTTTTTTTTTTTTAATCATAAAGGATCATTGTATGGATATTACTTGAAACTGTTTGTCTCACTAGGGAAGACATAAGAGAAGAGAAAAGGAGAGAATAAACAAACCACTTCTCAAAGGACTACTCAGATTGAATGTGTCTCAGAGATGGTCCAAAGCATGGTGGGCTACAGCCGTTATCCTCTCCAGATTGTTTTGTTTGTACAAACTATTTTTCGGGGAAGGAAAGTGCTGTGATTTTTGTTGGTATCCTGGGAAGAGAGGCTGGCCAGCTTTGATTCTCTATAAACATTGAGATTGTGCAAATCATAGCTGCTGTTTAACACCAGTGACAACTTAGTGTGTTTCCTCATCTTGCTCCAGTTCTATGAAATTGCACATGATGGAGCCTCATCAGGAGTATGTTGTGAGTTTTATCAGGGATGAATCGATAGAATTTAGTCAGCGGTGTCGTAGTTTCAAAGAGCTGGAGCGTGCTGCCAGATTTCAAGTTATTTAAAGTAATTCAGCAGATGTCAGTATGCTGAGAGCCCTTTTACATTGAGTCGTGCGCTAAGATGAGCACACAGCCAAGTCAGTCTCTTTCTGTAATTAAGATATTTTCCAAAAAGGTATTTTGGCAGCTATTTTCAAATGAGGTCATTGTTCAATAATAAAAAAAATAGGTCGGGCCTCAGCCAATGGAAATACGGGAAATAGTGCATTACGTAATCCAGTCAATCATGTCTATCATACCATTACCAATGACACCACACCCACATTAAAAGCAACATTAAATGCTGTTTGCTACCAATGCTAAATGCCTAGAACAAAGCTAATCAAGTGATCTTGTGTGCTTTCCTTTGTAGTTTTGTCACATTCAAAAGATGTCCCTTTGTTGACTCATGTTAAAAAGCTGCAGTAGAAGCAGGTGTATCATCTACTAAAGCAAGACAAAGGTGTTGAAGCACATCAGAGTATAAAACAAAAAACAAAAAGGTAATGATGAATTTATTTCTCGTAATTGCAACTACACTATATTGCCAAAAGTTTTGAGATGCCTGCCTTTACATGCACATAAACTTTAATGATATCTCATTCTTAATCCATAAGGTTTAATATGGAGTCGGCCCACCCTTTGCAGCTAGCTTCAACTCTTCTAGGAAGGCTTTCCACCAGGTTTAGGAGTGTGTTTATGGGAATTTTTGACCATTCTTCTAGAAGCGCATTTGTGAGGTCAGGCACTGATGTTGGACGAGAAGGCCTGGCTCGCAGTCTCCGCTCTAATTCATCCCAAAGGTGTTTTATCTCGGGTTGAGGTCAGGACTCTGTGTTGGCCAGTCAAGTTCCTCTACACCAAACTCACTCATCCATGTCTTTATGGACCTTGCTTTGACCACTGGTGCGCAGTCATGTTGGAACAGGAAGGGGCCATCCCCAAACTGTTCCCACAAAATTGGGAGCATGAAATTGTCAAAAATGTCTTGGTATGCTCAAGCATTAAAGGAACACTCCACTTTTTTTGAAAATAGGCTCATTTTCCAACTCCCCTAGAGTTAAACAGTTGAGTTTTAAATTTTCGAATCCATTCAGCCGATCTCCGAGTCTGCAGGTAGCATTTTTAGGATAGCTTAACATCGTAGAATCTGATTAGACCGTTAGCATCTCGCTCAAAAATGACCAAAGAGTTTCAATATTTTTCCTATTTAAGCGATTTTCTTGGCAGTTATTGCTAGGAACTATACTCTCATGCGTAATAATAAAGAAACTTTGCTGCCGCGCAATAGCAGCGGCTCAATGATATTACGCAGCGCTTGAAAATAGTCCCCAGCACGCTCTCTGTGTAAGCAGGTTGTCACGTTGGTTATGTTTACGGAAGTTAGCCTATTTTCAGGCACTGCGTAATATCATTGCCTAGACTAAACGCATAATAACCTATGCATGTGCATTACGTCAGATTCACATTTTTGTAGACAATAAGCATGTTGCAAAACTTGCACTTTAAAACCTGTTTTAAAAAGTTAGCATTTTCAGGCCACCAAAAACCCATTGTCATGTAAATGAATGACCAAAACGCATAAAAAGTAGTTTTTAGATGAAAATAGTGTTGTGTTTGATCTTAAAAAAGTGAATTACTTTTGATCAAATGTGCAAACATTGTCGGGGGAAACTGAGTTATCTTAATATCACCACCACAATGAGAATTCACATGAAATCCAAACACCGAACCATTGTTTTTGACCAGTTGAATGACAGCTATCCATCGCTGCATTCACAACTACAGGAAAGCTGTACCCCAGAGCGAGCCGAGAAGATAACTTATCTGCAAATATAACTTATAGCAAAATTATCTAGAGAAATATGCTTCCTTTAATTTTCGTTGAGGAAGACGGGTTTAAGAACAGAAAACAAAGCGCTGCAAGAAACTTTGCTTAGTACACTTTTTTTTGCTTTTTTTCTATTGAGCTTAAATGCTTTTGTTCTGTATATTTTTTGTTAACACACATTGTTTAATCTTTTGAATTAAAAGAAATATGTATATATTGCCTAATTATTAGCTTGTTCAGAAATGGTGACAAAAATTTAATAATTAAAAAATAACGTCTTCATTTAAATAAAAAATAAAAAAATGTATGAGCCCAAATATTTGAATTCAATATTTTTTGATAATTGCCCACCCCTACTTTAATCTCACTGCAACTTAATATCTCTCCCCTCATGATTGCAAACCTAAATCTTACAGTTGCAACTTTATCATATTTGTGACTTTATTTCACATAATGTGACATAACATTTTTAAATGCAGCATGTTTCATTTTTAAAATTTAGTTTTGAGCTTGTCATTTTTAATCAAAAAGTCAACTCGATATTCCGGTGAAAAGACAGACTCTTTGGTGACACATGCCTGGTTTTACAATCATTTAGTCCTCTTAAACCCTGCCCCTTTCTTACAATCGACTTCAAACTCACGTTAAGCTCTAGCCAATCAACAACCAATGGATAGAACAAAGTCCTACCTTACATGTTGCTGCTCCTCTGGCTGCCCTGTGTCCAAACTGTTGTAGATAATTAAGAGGATGGTTCACCCAAAAATTATTAAAATGTCATACAGGTTTGGAACAACATAAATAATGACAGCAATTTAATTTTTGGGTGAACTATCCCTTTATGGTTGTTATAAATATGTCATGTTAATAATTTCACCAAATTTAAAACCTTTACAGTTTGTATATTTTGTTTAAGGTTACTTTTATCAGCTTTCTTGGTTCCTGTACCCAGTTAATTAGATGTATTTATGAGTATATTGAAAACACATTCTCATGCACATACAAGAGCAAATTTCCTGTTTTAGCCACTTCAGAGTTCAGATGTTTGTATGTTTTAATAAGGTGTTAGACTCTTAAATGGGTAAGGTCTATTACCAACATGACTGCAAGTAGTTTAAGCTTACCGCGGAACTGTTTGATGTCTTTTATAGGAACGTTTGTGGCAGTTCAACATGACATTCATTTAGCCATACTCACTCAGCTACTCTATGCATGAATTTGAGAGATTTCCTGGGTAACACTTTAGAATAATGGTCATTAGTTAACATTAGTTAACTACACTAGTTAACATGAACTAATAATGAACTGCACTTATAAAGCATTTATTTATCTTTGTTAATGTTAATTTCAACATTTACTAATGCATTATTAAAATCTTGTTAACATTAGTTGATGCACTGTGAACTAACATGAACAAACCATGAACAGCTGTATTTATATTAACTAACGTTAACAAATACAGTAACAAATACTACTACTACTACTAATAGTACTGCTCATGGTTAGTTCATGTTAGTTAATACATTAACTAATGTTAACTAATGACCATTATTCTAAAGTGTTACCATTTCCCGTTTAATTCCATTTTGTGTCTGACTCAACAAAGGTGCTGCTCGTCACTCAAAGATCAGACTGGCCTATTTCGCCACGTTTTTTGGCAGCAGTGATGAGATTAAAGTGGCATACGGGGTTAAAAGTGCCAGTAAGACTACGTCTAAGTCCCAGCTGGTTGTTCATTAAATGGGATTGTTCATATGTGCTTGCTTGCTTCTAAAACATTACCTGTTTGAGCGGAAGTAGGGGTTTTAAGAGGTGTCTTAACACATTAATTTAAAGGTACATAAATGCTGTGTCCATAAGAACAAAGGGTGTCAACAGGCAGGTTCTGACAAGTGTGCATAGCGTCCTAGTCTTACGTAGCAGATACTTCCTCTAAATACAGGATAACAGCTCTACTGTACATACAAATATAGTGTGTGATGACATACACATAATATGGCCATGCACACCCTCAATTCATGCTCAGAATCAAGTGCCTAAACACCATTTGCTTGCCCAGAATACAAAAAGATCTTAAGAAACAACCACAACAGCCCCTGTTGGGTAAGAGAACTGGCATTTTGCGTGTAGAGTGATAGGACTGTACTTCCTGGGACTGAGTGATGGGACTTGTTTGAAAGTGGGACATCCAGAAATCCACCGTCTCGTGTGTCTCTCAGTCAACACAAGAGGAGACACTAATGCAAGCTTTTGGGGTTAGGCCTTTCACAAGCTAAACAGTCATAGATAGCCAAGGCTCCTTTAAAAGACAATGTCTCTTATGCTCATCAAGGCTGCATTAATTTGACCAAAATACAGTAAATACCATAATATTCTGAAATAATATTACAATTAAAAATGATAATTTTCTATTTGAATATTTTTTAAAAGTATTCCTATGATGGCAAAGCTGGATTTTCAGAATCATTACTACTGTCTTAAGTGTCACATGATCCTTTAGAAATCATTCTAATATGCTGATTTTCTGCTTAAAAAAAAAAAAAAAAAAAAAACATACCACTTTGAAACGTCCAATGAAATCCGTGCTTGCAAAATCTGTGCTTGAAATCCGTTCTTGGAATCCGTTCTGCAATATCCTAATAAAATCCTAATAAATTTGACGGCATAAACTAAGCAGTGCCAATCACAGCACACTGGGCCAGCTAACCAATCACAGCACATTTCGTATTTCGGAAGAGGGGCTTGATCAAAACAGGAAATAAACGGCGTGTTTAAGCCAAACTGGGGAGAGAGGATCTGTAATAATGTAAAATATGTGAAAAATAATGTGTTTTTTGAACAATCAAGCATAAAAACATTCAAGTACACCCCAAAAACGAAATCCAAACTTCGTAAAAGGGCCCCTTTAAGCCAAAATAAAGAAGAAGAATATTATTACTTCTAAGACATATGGTAAAAAATGGACAAAATGTATAAATATGTGCTGTGTGCTTTCCTCTCAGTAACAAAATAAACATAAACTCTCAGCAGCGTGGATGGCGTCAGGATGTTCGCTATATCACTGCAAAGGTATTTCGACTTCTATTTATTGATAAGTGAAGAGCGAAAAACAGCTCTCATTGCCTCAACCTTTTATCACATTTAGTTGCTGGTTACATCTGGGTTAGGTCTTAATGTGGAGGGCACTGGGCAAGCTGTGTGGGCATCTTGCCTTGCTGTTCCCACACGTCCCTGCTGGACACGGATGAACCTTGACCCCTCAAGGTCCTCGCCGTGACGGGAAGAGACTCCATTCAGTCAACAGTTTCTATTCAGTGTCGCGCCTGTATTTAAAAGCCGAACTCACATTGTGGTCAACGCCTTTCCATTGTCTAGCCAGCAGGCGAGGTCAGAAAACTGGCTGCTACAGGCTAGGGCAAGACTTCCGAAAGCCCATTCACATCTGACCTGACCCCCTATTCAGTGCTGAGTCATAGGGATAAAACGCTGGGAATCTGGCTTCTCTCTCCCAGATCTTTTTTTCTATTGGTGTTTTTCTGTTTGAAGAGCAACCAAAGTGACAAATTATATTCTTAAGAGAACCATTTGTTTCTGCTTGGCCATGAGGATTTTTAAGATGCAAATGCTTTTTTTGAAAGAGAGAGAGCGTGAATGGTTTACCGTTTCAAAAGGCATCACCATGACTGTTTTGTGCAAGGCTTAATGTCTGGATAAGACTGAATAAGGCTAAAGAGGATGCTAGTGATACATTTAATGGTTACATGTAAGTATAAAACTTTTTACACAACACTACACAAGGTACACTATGACTACTTTGATGCGTGTATAGTATGGGAGTGGCACAGGTTAGTTGTCACAGTGGGCCCTATCATACACACGGCGCAATGCGGCAACAGGTGCAACGCAAGTTTTTTTTAGCTAGTTTCAGCCTGATTCCTGATTGCTGGTTGATTGCTCCTGCCTGATCCTGCCTGCCTGATCGATTGCTCCTGTCTCCTGTGTGCCTGTTTGTAGCTCTGTACAGCCTTGCTCACGTTTGAATCTTTATCTTGATATTTCCTCTTTATTCTACTGCTAAATATAACTTACTCATCACCATAAATTGTTTAAAAATTGCCTATCACATTAAATTTGACATCGCTAGCTTTTAATCTAAATCACCATCACACGTTAGCATTTCGCTAGCCTGTTAGCTTGTCATCTCTGCACCCGGGTCTCCTGCTCTCTGAGTTCATTAGTTGGATTAGTAAATAGTGTCCAGCATACGATTGTGGTAAGTGGTAAATTGGATTAATCAACAAATACGGTAAGTCATGTCTTCTCCTGTCATTATCACTTGCACTTCATGCTGCATGTTTAGTATAGGCTTCTCCGCTGGCGAACAGGGCTTCACATGTGATAAATGTAAGGAGATAGTTAGGCTGACGGAGAAGATTTCAGAATTAGAAACACGCATCCATACTTTATCTGAGAGTAGTGAGGATGTAACAGCTTTAGACACTGATTTGGATGTGAATAGCTTAGTGAACTCTGTACATTCTTCGGTTCCGGCTGCAGGGCCCTCGCAGCAGGGCAACTGGGTGACAGTGAGGCAGCATAGTCGTAGACCAAAAAAACGCTTTTCCGTTCCGGTTAGAACATCAAACAGGTTCTCCCCTCTCAGTGAAGCACCCACTGAGTATCCTGTTGAAAGTGCCCTAGTCATTGGCGATTCTATTACACGGAATGTGAAGATACCAGCCACCATAGTCACTTGTTTACCGGGAGCCAGAGCGCCTGACATCAAAGCAAATTTAAAAGTGCTGGCTAAAGCTAATCGTAAATTCTCTAAGATTATTATTCACGTCGGCACTAATGATGTTCGACTTCGCCAGTCGGAGATCACCAAAATTAACATTAAAGAGGTGTGTGAACTCGCTAGTACGATGTCAGAGGCTGTTTATTGTTCTGGTCCGCTCCCCGTTAGAAGGAGTGATGAGATAGTTAGCAGGCTATCATCACTCAATGGCTGGTTGTCTAAGTGGTGTCTGCAAAATAACATAGGGTTCATAGACAATTGGAAAAGTTTTTGGGGCAGACCTGACCTGTTGAAGAAGGATGGCATCCATCCCTCCTGGGGTGGTGCCGCTCTTCTCTCTAGTAATTTGGCACATAGTCTTAGAGCTAAACCTTGACTCACTAGGGCCCAGGTCAGGAAGCAGACAAACTGGCTAAACCGACCGTCTGCTAGCTGTCTCACGTCACCGGAGTCAGATAAATCCCAGCACATAGAGACTCTTTCACCGAGATATTATCATATAGAGACTGTGTCTGTTCCCCGAATTAGTAAATACAAAAAAACATCAAAACCATTCAACAGTAAAAATTTAATTGATGTCCAACAAATAATCCAAATAAATAATACAGATGAAAAATTGATAAAGCTTGGGTTGCTGAATATTAGATCCCTTTCCCCAAAAGCGCTTATTGTTAATGAAATTATTAAAGATAATAATCTTGATGTGCTGTGTTTGACAGAAACCTGGCTAAAACCTGACGACTACATTACCTTAAATGAGTCCACCCCCCAAGATTATTGTTATAAACATGAGCCGCGTCTGAAAGGTAAAGGGGGAGGGGTTGCTGTAATTTATAATAATATCTTCAGTATTACTCAGAAGTCTAGTTTCAAATATAATTCCTTCGAAGTTTTGGTGCTTTATGTAACGCTATGTAGTGTACATGACAAAACCCGTTCAACATTGGTGTTAGCTACTGTATACAGGCCACCAGGGCATAATACAGACTTTATCAAAGAATTTGCTGACTTTCTATCAGAATTAGTACTGGCCGTAGATAAAGTACTAATTGTTGGTGATTTTAATATCCATGTAGACAACGAAAAAGACGTATTAGGATTAGCATTTAAAGATACACTAAACTCTATTGGAGTTAGGCAACACGTGTCAGGACCCACTCATCACCATAATCATACTTTAGACCTAATATTGTCACATGGAATTAATGTTGATACCGTTGAAATTCTGCAGCAGAGCGATGACATCTCAGATCATTACTTAGTATCTTGTATACTTAATTTAGCTAAAGTTGCAAAGCCGCCCCCTCGTTTCAAAAATGGCAGGACAATCACTGCCGCTACTAAAGATTGCTTTTTAAATACTCTTCCTCATCAGTATCATCTCCTCAGCAACCCAGATAGCATAGAAGAACTCGATGTTGCAACAGAAACTATTGACTCTCTCTTTTCCAGTACTTTAGACACAGTTGCTCCTCTGCGCTTAAAGAAGATTAAAGAAAATAGTCCAACGCCGTGGTACAACGAGCACACCCGGGCCCTTAAAACAGCAGCCAGAAAAATGGAGCGCAGCTGGAAGAAAACAAAACTAGAGGTCTTTCGAAATTCGTGGAAAGAGCACATGATCGCATACAGAAAGGCCGTAAAAACTGCTAGATCCGCTTATTTCTCAACTCTCTTGGAAGAAAACAAACACAACCCAAGGTATTTATTCGATACAGTGGCTAAATTAACCAAAAATAAAGCTTCAACTTCTGATGATTGTAAACAGCACAGCAGTAATGACTTTATGAACTTCTTCACATGTAAAATTGATAATATTAGGAAGAAAATGTTAACCATGCAGCCGTCTACTACAGTATCACATCAGACAGAGCATTGTAGTGTCACTGAGGAAAAATTACAATCATTCACTGCTATAGGAGAAGAAGAATTGGCTAAACTCGTTAAATCATCAAAATCAACAACATGTATGCTTGACCCTGTACCGACTAGGCTATTAAAAGAGATGCTACCAGAGGTCATAGATCCTCTTCTTAATATCATTAATTCATCTTTGTCATTAGGATATGTACCGAAAACTTTTAAGTTGGCTATTATTAAACCACTTATTAAAAAACCGCAACTTGATCCTACAGAATTAGTCAATTATAGACCAATCTCAAATCTACCCTTTCTGTCAAAAATACTTGAAAAGGCAGTGTCTTCACAATTATGTTCCTTTTTAGAAAGAAATGGTATCTGTGAGGATTTCCAGTCAGGATTTAGACCGTATCATAGTACTGAGACTGCTCTCATCAGAGTTACAAATGATTTACTCTTATCATCCGATCGTGGCTGTATCTCTCTATTAGTGTTACTCGATCTTAGCGCTGCATTTGATACCATCGACCACAACATTCTTTTGAATAGACTCGAAAATTATGTAGGTATTAGTGGAATTGCTTTATCATGGTTTAAATCATACCTATGCGACCGTTATCAGTTTGTAGCAGTAAATGAAGAGATGTCACACCGATCGCAAGTTCAGTATGGAGTACCACAAGGCTCAGTGCTAGGACCGCTACTCTTCACCCTGTACATGCTACCACTGGGAGATATTATTAGGAAGCATGGCATTCGTTTTCATTGTTATGCTGACGATACTCAGCTCTATATTTCTTCACGCCCTGAAGAAATTTACCAATTCACAAGATTAACGGAATGCATAGCCGCCATAAAACATTGGATGACTGGTAATTTCCTGCAACTCAATTCAGAAAAAACTGAATTTTTAATTATTGGACAAAAAAGCTCCACAAGTAGTAACCTAGAATACTGTCTAACACTTGATGGCTGCTCTGTCAAGTCTTCGTTGTCAGTGAGGAACCTGGGTGTGCTCTTTGATACCAATCTTTCGTTTGAAAGCCACGTTTCTAGCATCTGTAAAACTGCTTTCTACCATCTTAAAAATATATCAAAATTACGGCACATGCTCTCAATGCAAAATGCTGAACAGTTAGTTCATGCGTTCATGACCTCAAGGCTAGATTATTGTAATGCTCTATTGGGTGGTTGCCCTGCTCGCTTAATAAATAAACTCCAGCTGGTCCAAAACGCAGCAGCTCGAGTACTTACTAGAACCAGGAAGTATGACCATATTAGCCCAGTTCTGTCAACATTGCACTGGCTACCTATTAAACATCGCATACATTTTAAAATCTTGCTTATTACTTACAAAGCACTAAATGGTTTAGCTCCCCAATACTTGAGCGAGCTCTTAACATATTATACTCCATCACGTCTACTGCGATCTCTAAATTCTGGCCAGTTGTTAATACCAAGAATATCCAAATCAACTGCAGGCGGTCGATCCTTTTCCTATTTAGCTCCTAAACTCTGGAACAGTCTTCCTAGCACTGTTCGGGAAGCAGACACACTCTGTCAGTTTAAATCTAGACTAAAAACACATCTCTTTACTGTGGCATACACATAAAACACTTTATCAATTAATTGATTGTTAGGCTGCATTAACTAGGTCAGCCGGAACCGGGAACACTTCCCATAACACCTGATGTACTCGTTACATCATCAGAAGAATGGCATCTACGCTAATGATATTCTCTCTGTTTTATCCCGAGGTTTACTGCAGTCAGCCAGATCTGGGCCGTATCCTAATCAGATGGTGGACCAGAGAAGACCAACACAGGACCCCGAAGTGTCTGCAGAGACCGTGTCAATTATCCTCCCCCTGCAACTGCCTCATCGACACGGCATCTAAATAAACCCGTCACCAGTGTGATGACTCCGATTGTTCGAATATTTTCATTAAATAATACTTAAATCGATATGTCATCCGCAATAAACCCGTCTCCAGCGTGTTGCCTCTGATCATTCGAATATTGCACTTTAATAATTATTTAATCAACATCATCCTCAATAAACCCGTCTCCAGCGTGTTGCCTCCGGTCCTTTGAATATTCCGATCTATTATGACCTCTGACCTGTAAAGCAGCCAGAATAATAATAATAATACGTTGTTTGTAAATTGGCCAGAGGAGAACTGGCACCCCGACTGAGCCTGGTTTCTCCCAAGGTTTATTTTTCTCCATTATGTCACCTAATGGGGTTTTGGTTTCCTTGCCACTGTTGCCTCTGGCTTGGCGTGCTCAGTTGGGGACACTATATTTTTCAACTAAACATCGAAATAAATCTAATTAATAAACTAATTTAACCATGTAAACTAAATTACTGATCTAATTATTGATCTAAAGCCCACACTGTCACCGTATGGAAATTGAAATGAACTGATGACATCAAATGGCTATACAGCTGAATAAAATTAGGCTGCATTATTTTGCTGTTTAACACTGTAAAGCTGCTTTGAAACAATCTACATTGTTAAAAGCGCTATATAAATAAAGTTGACTTGACTTGACTTGACTTGATACAGTTATCATTTTCATGACCATGTTGTTTAAATAGCAAATGGGCGTGCTGGTCTGAAAACTAGGTGTTTTCAGGCGCATTGTCGGCGTGTTGCTATTGTGAGGCAACTGAAATAGACTGCACCATTGACCTACTGAAACCTGTCAATGGGTCTAAAGTCAATGGTGCAATATTTTTTTGTTATTTAAAGAGCGTGTTAGTAATATGTGTCTATAGGCGGGTGCACAATGCGTGTACACTCTGCTTATTACACACACCGGGACGCATAGCAGCACACAAACATTAAAAATATTAAAAATAAAAGGATTCCTCTCTGGAGAAGCGTTCAGTCTTTCCCCTCGTAAATTCTGCCATGTAAATAGCAAATCCGCCATGGCGCGAGTGCAACTGGCTTTTAAAGGGAATGGGAGATAAGAGTCTGATTGGTTTATTGCACGTTATGCCCAAAACACACCCATTACCCACTAAGACAATAGGGACAACCCTTTTAGACCATGCACAGGGCATGCTGAACAGTTTTCCCATCGTTAAACTAGCAAAAGTGGCTCTTTTTTGGAGATGCCGAAAATGGAGAGATTTGACATGTAAATGCGAAGCAGAGATGGCGTAAGGTATTTTATTGAACAGATAAGTTGCCATATGTTCATTGTAAAGCATTATCTATTGTAAAGCGCCATGTCATCCGCAGAGTCACGCAGAGCCAAAGCACAAACAAAACAATGTTCTTTCGCAAAAATGCACGTAGTTTTGTTTTGCTTTGTTTTTATTTGTTCATTTGTAATATGCACATCTAAAAATGATGTTAGATGCAGCAATATAAGGTCTGTCTGTCTGTTGTTATGTCTGTCTATCAATCGGAACTGCGTACCTTCTAATCTAGTGAATCCACCAGTCATAGCTTGGCATGCTGACAATGTGTTTTGACTGGTGCACAGATATAGCAATTTTTGTTTAAAGAAATCATGTACAGTCTGTTTACAAAATCTGCGCAGATGCTAGATTAAATGGATACATTTGGTTTAGGGGTCTAGAGTAGATGAAGTGACTAATATTTTCTGGAAAACAGTATGAACAGGTTGTGATTCTTCTGTACTGTGTGGTAATATCTGTTCTACATGATACAATATAAACTCCATCAGATCTGAGAAAAATAATTCTTCATTATTTATTTTTTGTTCTTGGACTCTTATTCCCTGCTCCATCAATATCCATGGCCTTGCTATGTTTTCAATTTACTGAAAACAGTCACCCCATATCCCCCTCCCCACGTCCCAACTCTTGACTTTGTCATACTTAAGCTGTTGTCAAGACTACAGTGAGGTAAGGGCACACAAGAAAGAGAGAAAGAAAAAAAACTGCATGTAAGCACAGATTTCAGATTGAGGTCCCAAGACACTAGGTACAGGAAAGGGGTGAGGGCTTCACCACAGAGTGTGTTTTAAATCATCCTAAGAGGGTCTCTTTGATTTTCTACATGCTGTGTGTGTTGAGAGGTGCTCTGTTGCGCTTCTCTCCTGTGGTTCACCTGTCAGTGCTGGGAAAGTAAAAAAGTGGTGGGCCAGCGAAGGGAATAGGGGAGGGTGGTTGGTGTTTTATCTCCTTTCACAGGCCCTCTGAGCCCCATTGTGTGGTCTGCTGTGCCACCACCCAGACCTCCAACCGCCAAGGTAGAGAAGGGGCTGTTCGGGCTGGTCTAAAGAGGGTGCACACAGATGGATTCTGGATGTGATGGCTTAAGGAGGCTGCCAGCTCACACATTTAAAACCGCACAGCCCAGATGTTAGCAATTGAGGTGCTTTTCAGCTTTAGCAGTTTGTAATGAATGAGTTACTGTAAATCTGTACTAAGTCCAGACAAGCAGTGTCACAGCCTCTGCTTCCCCATAAATGGTGCTGGGGTTGCCGTCAGCGCAGGGGTTGAGGCCCAGTCATTGACCCTGCCAATTATTTACTAATCCAGTCAAAGAGGGTTTTTCCTTATACACACAGAGCATGTTTGCACTGCCTTATTTCACTTTTATAACAGTTTAGCTGCGGTGACAACAAATCACAGGCTGACGCTAAAGTGGATGTCCATCATTTGAAAGGAATACACTGCCCCTGCTAGTTGCACGGATGTTGTGGTAGTGGCATTTGCATGAGAATCATGTCAATTCAAAGCGCCCCTCAGACTTCTGAGCAGATATTGAAATAGGTATTTATGCTTGTGTGTGTATATGCATATATGTATACATGTATGAATGTCTTTTATGTATACATATATGTTTAAATAATATATACATTACCGTCAAAAAATTTGGGTCTGTAAGGTTGTTTAATGTTTTTGAAAGAAGTCTATGAGAGAAGGCTGCATGTAATGAAAAGTAATAACTGTTTTATATTTTAATATATTATGAAATGGAATGTGTACCTGTAATGGTAAAGCTTTTCACAAAAGTTAGCAGCACAACTGTTTACAACATTGATAATAATAAGAAATGTTTCTTGAGCACCAAATCAGCTTATTGAATGATTTCTGAAGGATCATGTGACACTGAAGACTGGAGTAATGATGTTGAAAATTCAGCTTTGCCATTACAGGAATAAATGACATTTCAAAATATATTAAAATATGAACTATTATTACTGTTGATTAAATACATGCAGCCTTATCTCAGAGTCTTCTTTCATAAATATTAAACAACTGTCAGTTATGTTCTTCTGTTTTTGCTTCGTTGTGTTGTGTTCCTGTCATTTGACCAAGTTTATCCTATGTTTGATTGTTGCATATATATATATATATTTTTTTTTTTTTAATATATATATATATATTTCTTATATATCTATTTAAATGTCAGCCTTATGTGAAAAAGCTTATTGCTAGACAATTTGTACACAGGAATCTGCATCCCACGGGCATCACACACTTTGTGAATTGGGTGCATGACATCCCTCAATGGAAATGTATTGTTTTATGTAAGACATACGTTTCACCTACCTCATTATGTTGGTCTCCCATATATTTTTGGAGCAAGTTAAATCTGGTAGTTCACTAAAACAACAGGCGGTGTCTTTGGCAATCATTCAGTCCCAATGAAAATAAAGAAAAAAAAGGATAAATACAAACATTAGGGGTTGTAAAAATAAAGAAAGAAAGGTCAAGCTCTTCTCTGTCCAAATGGGAATATATCTGAGACATCTTTTATATGCATTTGTAGTCACTGCTTATATGGAAAGTACATTATCACAGTCCCTGGGCCTTAAGTGCTATAGCATTGTTCTGAAGCCTTGGAAAGGACCACAGTAAGTGTCCCTGTGCCGTCTGGATTTATGATCCTCTGGAGGACAGCTCTAATCTGGCACTGGTCAGTTGGCTTTCAGAAGAGAGTGAAGGGAGAATCGATCTGCTTTGAACTTTCACAAGGCTGCACTTTTTGGGGAGCTGCTCTCCCATCTGAGCGGCACAAGACAGTAAATCTCTAGCCAGTGCAGCACAGCACTGCTTAAAGTCTTCATTTGTTGCCCAGCAAGACCTTTGGCAGTGTTCCAGTAAAGCTTTGGGATTATTGATTTTGGCTAGGGCTGCTCACTCTCCTCACTGGGATTTTGGGATCTACCTTAGCATCCAAGCAAACTTTTAGGGACTCTCATCTCTGTCTCTACATCACCGCTCACCATCACCCTCTTGGCCAATTCACTAAACAGTTGCACATAGCATATTTTACAGCTCAAGCCCTTTTTTTTTTATTAACCTCCCACAAACAATTCATTACCCTTGTCTAAATATGCCTTCTTTCCTAAAATAGTATGTCAAATGAGTAGTATGCCTAAATATGCACTATTAATAAAAAAGTTGGCAAAAATACCCATGACAGCTACATTCTCCAGGATTCTGAAGTGTGCATTTGATAGACACTTTACTATCCCACAAGGCTACGTGAGATGCGACACATGACAATGAGTCGCTGGTCACATGACAATGCCCAGATGTACCATGTAGTGGAGACCGGGGATGGTTGTAATCAAATTAAACTACAGAAATAGCTACTTCTGGTCATGTAAGCTAAATGCTACAATTCAATGATTGCTATATAATCTATAAAAAAAAATCCTTTTTTTTCCTGAAAATCATTTTTTTGGTCATAATATCAACAAATTTGATCACAGTCACATGAAATTTCTCCTGTGAAATTTCTCACCCCAGGCTGGGTGACACCTACACATTCGCCAGATTCTTCAATCTCCGAGTGGAGCCAGTGTCCGACCATGTACTCCATGTACGTCTCGGTTACGGATGTAACCCTCGTTCCCTGTGGAGAGAACGGAGAAGTAACGTCCCTTTGCCACATCCGCTGTACTGCTGGAACGGCCGGGAGTTTAGTCTTGGTTCCTCAGCAGGTAACATAATGCGATAATGCCACGTACTTCCTTTTATACTCACGCGGTGAGGCAGAGTTACGTATGCAAATTCCGCATGCCCATGGCATTGGTACGCCATTGGGCGTTTTCTAAAATCTCGAAGATGAGACCCCCTATTCGTTAGTCACTAACGTTACGTCTCCGTTCCCTCCTCAGGGAACGAGGGTTACATCCGTAACCGAGACGTTTTCTTTGATAAAAAATAATTGTTTCTTGAGCATGAAATCAACATATTTTAAAGGATCTTTATGACACGTTTATGACTGTTTATGAAAATTCAGCTTTGCCATCACAGGATTAAAATATTTTCAGATAGAAAAGTGTCAGGATTATGTTTGGTTTTCTATGTCTTTTTGTTCATGTGCTTGTTTCTTGTATTTATTTTCAGTTATGGCCACATCCGCACAAAGCCAGAGCTTTCCCTATCCAATCTTTTTTTTTCCTCATCTCAAGAAATATCTGCGTACACACGAAACCACTGAACCCGACTCAAATCAATTTAGTATACATGCCAGACCAATATGTGGCGCTGTAATTCTGCCACAGAGATACACTAAAAATGGAGAAGAAGACTTGGAGCATGTGCGAGACATGGTTTGATGATCGATGATCACCATTTCACAAAATATATGGATTGGCTGTACACACAAAGACGCAAGGGTGTCGGTTTCAGATTTATCCACTCTGGGACCTGGTTTCAAAAAATACCTGTTTCAGTCTCCCAAAACGCTGGATCCGTCTGGACGAAACGCTAATATGATGCAAATTTTTTACGTATACAGCCAGACACATCTCCTTGTGGACGGGTCTTGTTAATCCCCTAGTTAGTTTCATTGGTTATTCATTAGACACACCTGTATCTCATTTAGTTCCCTGTGTATATTTACTACCTGATTTGTTCAGTTGTTTGTCAGTTATCATCTTTGATTAATGTGTGGTTTGATGTAGATATTTATCCTGCATGTCTTCTTTGTTTATTAAAGACTGTTTAATGATATTGCCTTCATGCGTGTTGGTTACCACAATCTACTGGCCCTCATAACAAGAAAATTAAAAATGGACTGCTACTTGTAGAACAGCTGCTCGCTGGAGAATTATGTGGATGTTTTCCTGGAACTATGCGGTGCGCTGGGATGATGAGAACCTTAAAAAGCTCTTCTGGAACAGGATGACGCTGCTGTTGAGGAAGGATCACCTCCATTTTGTCGAATTTGTTGATTACGCCTTGTGGGTATACGGATCCTCCTTCACTGTGGGAGTCGTAGAGGATGACAAAATCAGCTCTGGATTTTCCATCTCTCTGCCCGCTCCAGACATGTCCCAGCCTAGAGAGTCCAGGTACAAGAGAGATTCTCTGCTGCGGACCCTGTGGCTGCACCTGAGTCCACCATGTAACCACAGTCCGCCACAGATTATGAGCTAGCCTCCTCCAACTACATGTCTACAGTCATGGGAATAACGGCGTTATAGATAAACGGCGTTACTAACAGAATTATTTTTCTGTCAAACAAATTTACTGTTTCAAAACAAATTACTGTTTCTTCCGTTACAACGCCGTTAGCGTTACTGAGGAAAAAAATTTGGCGTTACTATAATTGAGCTCACTGAAGCGGTTTTCATCAGAACAGGCTCCCTGTCGGTCGGACCTGCAACGTGCATGTGTGTGTGTGTGTGTGTGCGCGCACACCAGCCATGCGTGTTGGGGTGTGGGTTGGGTGGTACACATAACTGTTGATGATTGGTCGGTGGGAGACAAGGTTGAGGTTGATAGGTTGAGTTCACACACACACACCTATGATGCACACGCATATGCACAGTCAGCGATGGCAAGTCCAACGACTTCAAAGGTAGCTTTCGCAAACTGGAAGTATAAGTGCTACTTTTCCCTCGTTGAGGTGAAAGGTAAGAATGTTTACGTAACTTGCAACTTATGCCCAGGAAGTAAGAGTCTCTTCACGTCTGTGGCCAGTAATTCTAATCTAATGAAGCCTCACATCATCACAGCCACATCATTAGTGGCTAAAAACCCAGGTGATAACATGAGCTCCACTACCAGAGGAGTAGTATAGTACTGATAATATTTACACAATATAGTAGGTCTACTGATAATATTTACACTATAGTAGGCCTACTGATAATATTTACAATAATGTATTGAATTTGATAGGTGTCTCTCACATTGTCCCACAGCAACATTACAATAGTGTACATTAATGTACAATGTTTTATAATAATAATTTATTCTATTTAGTGTCCAATTCATTCATTTAACATGTTTAATATTGGGGGCATCCAAGTTGTTTGACATATTTGAACATTTGAAAAAGAAAAAAAAAAGTAACGCAGTAATTACTTTCCCTGGTAATTAGTTACTTTTATAATTATGTAACTCAGTTACTAACTCAGTTACTATTTGTAAGAAGTAACTAGTAACTATAATGAATTACTTTTTTAAAGTAACGTGCCCAACACTGCATGTCTATCCTGGTAACAGAGCCGGAAACCACATCCATCCTGAGGCCGGAGCCCAGCACAGCCGGAGGCCTAAAAGAGCCAGGTGAAGCCCTAATGATGGCAGACCATGGTGGAGCTGATAAAGTTCAGCATGCGCTTTTTGGTCAGTCCACCCTTGAGCCAGTTGAGGAGCATCGGCTCATTAACTTAACCACGAAGCCAGCTCACACCCATGTCCCCACCCCTGAACTCACTCTCCCTCAACCTGCTCCAGTGAACCTTTTGGATGACCCAGTTTCACCCTGTATCCTTCCCACCCTGTTGCTTCCAACCAGTCTGCTGGCTCTGTCCATGTCTCTGCATTCACCTGCTCCACAGGTGGCTCCCTCCAGCTCTCCGACTCCATCTCAAGCTTCTCCACCACCAGCTCTGCTCTGTGTTGGTTGCACTGTGGGCCTCCATCCCCATGACTCCACCTCATCCTGTCAGCCCTTCGGCTTCGTCCTGGTCTCAGCTCCACTATGGTCCGCCATCACTAGGGCTCCACCAGGCTCTTTTGGGCCTTTTTTTGTTTATTAATGACTGTTAATGATATTGCTTTCTTGTTGTTGCTTACCACAGCATGCGTGACAAAAAGTTATTTTAAACATTAATGTTTTAAAATATTACTGTTTTTACTGTATTTTTTATCAAATAAATGCAGCCTTGGTGAGACTTTTTTCAAAACCATTTTTAAAAATTGTGACGACCCCAAACTTTTGAACAGTACTGTACAGTATGCATTCTCTAGTGCAACAAAAATACATTTCATATTGTATCAGTATTTGTATGTTCATTGAGGATTTTGGAGTAGGGTGTTTGAATTGCTCCTCTCAATTTTACTTATTGTGAGTCTCAAAATCACCAGAAGAGCAGGACGGTAAAAAGATGCAAATTCTGTCAAAAACTGACTTCTGTCTTAGCATTAGCAACACTCCTGAGAAAGCATGTTTATGTAGAAGGAACTGTTTCAGGAAAGCAGGTTGTTAGTGAAAGAGTATATTACTTACACCCACGGACAATATAGAGTGTATATAAGATGTATAAACATCTAGCTTAAGTTTTGTTTTTACATGTTCACCTTACCATGCTTCACATGCTGCTAATAACTGGTGAAATTTAACTCTTTAACATTTTTTAAATTCCATTGAATCCTGTTGATTTCCTTGTTTCAAAATGATGCTTATAAGATTTTACTTTCCTAGTCTGCGTCCCACCTCCAAGTTCGAAGTATTTGTTTCTTTTTAAATGTGTCTAAAGCATTAGATATTGTCTGTAAGTGATATTTAATGGGGCCTCTTTGAAAGCCTTGTGCCTTGCCAAGCACATAACTGCAGGCTCTTTAGACATTGAAAAAACAACAACAAAAAGACAAGTGAGACCAGATCAATTTCATGGTAAGTGCATCTGGCGATATCTAGACATTTCTTTCAAGTGTGTTCTCCACAGCTGACTGATATCTTCAGGGAGAAACTTGTCACACAGAGTAATTGGCTTTCTGATATCTGAGCACACCCTTATATATCCAAGGTAAAGCCCCGGAGATGTTCTTCAGTTGGGTCTTTCTGTCCAGTGTAGCAGTTGTTGTGTGTTGTCTAACCACAGTGACGCAGCACAGATACTCCTGCTCATTGCTCAGGAATCATTTTGGTATTCTGAGCACTCAAAATCCCGACTGCTACACTTTCTGAGCTCATTTAAACACAAATTAATGAAAATTGCAATTGAACATGAGAATGCAGACAATTTTTTGGAGTCGTACTCTGACATATTGATTATTCATTTTCATTTTTCAAACGAATAAACCATGAGTTTAACTGATATTTATTTCCCTCTGGCAGTTATGCAGCCCAGCCGTATAATTCAGATCTACAGTACTATGCGCCGCTCTCCAAATACAGCTCAACATATGAACCCATTTATGTTCATTTAACTCTGACTGGTGCTATGAAATGGTCTAGTGACTGTTTGCTTGGGCAAGTAACCAGAGAGTTTTGTGGTTTCCAAACCCACATGGAATTTATCCATCGCACCCAAGAGAATGACATGTAACCTGAATTGCCTTGGTAAAGCCCCAACCTCAAGAATGGAAATGAAAAGACATTCCTATCTGCAGCTGACTGTGAAACACATAAATGATGGTGAGAACTCCAGAGCAGGACTGGATCCATTGCAGCTCACTTTGGCTAGAGAGCAACAAGAGGAATTACAGTTTGGCTTCTGGCCACTGGCCTATTTGTGCAGGCCAAACACACCATTCAGTTCATGCCATGTCTGGCCCTCTTTAGACAGCCGCTCACACGACTGCAGATTGTGTCATCTCATCCTATAGACGGCTCAGAAAATTCTAGCTTGTATAAATGGTTGATAAAAAATGTATACACTGTATAAATGTGCATTTTTTTTGTCATTGTTTTTTCTTTAAAAGAGTGACAATTCCCTATTTGTCTTTCCTGAAGAGAAAGCTGTGACACCTGTGAAGACACTAACACTTTTTGCTGCTCTTCTCTTAAAAGCATCAAATGTAATGGTAATCTCTGCAGGCCAAAAAGCAGTTATCAGTCGAGTGTGGGGAGTGTGAGTTATCAATCACCCTTAGACACATGACAAATTAGCATTTTGTTGTGTCAGCTGTTTTAAAAACAACATGTCATGTAGATTTTTTTTTTTTTCAATTATTGTTTTTTTTCTTTCATATCACTACTTCTGTCTAATCATCGTGATTGTGTGGTGCCTTTGTAACAGGGTTGAATGTCATAAAAAAAGTGTATTTGCTGACTTTGAATTGAGGGTCATGTTCATTTGTGTTTTTCATTCGCTTATATACTCATCTAAAGGATTATTAGGAACACCTGTTCAATTTCTCATTAATGCAATTATCTAATCAACCAATCACATGGCAGTTGCTTCAATGCATTTAGGGGTGTGGTCCTGGTCAAGACCACCTCCTGAACTCCAAACTGAATGTCAGAATGGGAAAGAAAGGTGATTTAAGTAATTTTGAGCGTGGCATGGTTGTTGGTGCCAGACGGGCCGGTCTGAGTATTTCACAATCTGCTCAGTTACTGGGATTTTCACGCACAACCATTTCTAGGGTTTACAAAGAATGGTGTGAAAAGGGAAAAACATCCAGTATGCGGCAGTCCTGTGGGCGAAAATGCCTTGTTGATGCTAGAGGTCAGAGGAGAATGGAAGAAGAGGCTACAATTTGCATGAGCTCACCAAAATTGGACAGTTGAAGACTGGAAAAATGTTGCCTGGTCTGATGAGTCTCAATTTCTGTTGAGACATTCAGATGGTAGAGTCAGAATTTGGTGTAAACAGAATGAGAACATGGATCCATCATGCCTTGTTACCACTGTGCAGGCTGGTGGTGGTGGTGTAATGGTGTGGGGGATGTTTTCGTGGAACCGTTTAAATGCCACGGCCTACCTGAGCATTGTTTCTGACCATGTCCATCCCTTTATGACCACCATGTACCCATCCTCTGATGGCTACTTCCAGCAGGATAATGCACCATGTCACAAAGCTCGAATCATTTCAAATTGGTTTCTTGAACATGACAATGAGTTCACTGTACTAAAATGGCCCCCACAGTCACCAGATCTCAACCCAATAGAGCATCTTTGGGATGTGGTGGAACGGGAGCTTCGTGCCCTGGATGTGCATCCCACAAATCTCCATCAACTGCAAGATGCTATCCTATCAATATGGGCCAACATTTCTAAAGAATGCTTTCAGCACCTTGTTGAATCAATGCCACGTAGAATTAAGGCAGTTCTGAAGGTGAAAGGGGGTCAAACACAGTATTAGTATGGTGTTCCTAATAATCCTTTAGGTGAGTGTATATTGAATATATTGAAAGAATGGGTTTTCTCCATTTTGTCACCTGATGGAGTTTTGGTTCTTTGCCTTTGTCGCCTTTGGATTTTGGCTTGCTTAGTTGGGGACACTAAATATTCAACAATATTATTGATTTGCCTGCACTGAGACCATTGTATGAGAATTGAACTTAGCTGATGGCATCACTGTTTTCTCCAGATGGCTGTATTGATTAATTAACTAAATTAATAACTTTTCTACAACAGAAATGAACCATCACTGAACTTACTTAAGCTAGACTAAGACACTATTTTCTTCTAGATCTGCTGTACAGCCAAAAGCCCAAAAAAACTTTGTGGCATTCTTTTCCTTTTATCACTGTAAAGCTGCTTTTAAACAATATATATTGAAAAAAGCGCTATATAAATAAAGGTGACTTGTTATTTCTGTTTAATCCATTTGCTACGAAAAATAATAATAAAAAAGAAATAAAGCCAATCAAGTTTCTTTTATATTACAGTAAATCAACAAACAAATGTACACTAAATGAATGTAATGTACAGTTCCGCATCCTGGTTAGTAAAAAGAAAAATGAACAAATATAATCAGTTGAAATTAAATTGAAACAAACTTTGTATGTTGGCTTGGCAAAGCGTGTTTGAAAGTTTTGAAAAAAAAAAAAAGGTTTGAAGATTGAATGTTTATAGTCCAGGTAGATAGAAGTGGTTATCAGAAGTGGACAATTCTAGCCTGACGTCGTCATACTCAATTCTAGTCAGAATTTGAGTCTGATACTGCTCCGTTGGGCTGTGATTATGGGGCGTGTTTAAACTGAACCAGGAAAGACCTCAATTGGATAGACCTCCAACCAATCAGAGCAACGGAGCGACGCATAACGTTAGTTGTCAAATGTCAATAGAACTCAACTGCACTGTGTTGCCAAGTCCGCGGGTTGAAGCGACCCCAATTATGTGATATACAGACCCAGGAATGTGAAATTTAGCAGGCAGTCCAGCCAAAATAACACATATTTTACTCCCCAAATGCCATTTTCCCGGAGTACCCCCCCACCCGGAAAGCTATTGGGCTTGTTTTTGGCTAGTTTTGAGTAGCAATTGGGCGAGTTTTGCTGTAAAAACTTGGCAACCCTGTCTGCATGCAAGCTGGAATAAGTCACGTTAGAAGAAGAAGATGAGTGTAAACGATCTTTGCCGGTGTTGTAAAAAAAGAATTTAAGGATTCACAGAGTACTTACCAACACGATCATCATTTCTGAGAGAAATAGTGAAGGTGAATGCATATACGAACAAGTTCTCCGTTTAGGATTAGAACACATTCAACCCAAGCGCCTTTGATGACGTGGATGATTACGTTACTGTTTATCATCTGTCCATCATCGTCTAAAGCCCGCCCTGACAATTTCATTGGTCCGAACTGTTTCTGTTCAGACATAATTACTTCTCTATGGATCAAGTCCAGACCGAACTGCCCATGCAAAACATTTTGTGGGCGGGTTTATGTTCGTTTGGCATCCAGGCTAGGACAATTCATGCTTGATGATGAAAGTACAATGTTGTTTTCTTCTTGTTGTTCCTCCGCTCTGCCTATTGTGATTTTAAGAGAAATTTCATGGCACTAGACAACTTTTCAAAGCTGTAAGCTGCTCTCTCTGTTCAGCTAGGCTACTCATTGGTCCCATTGACCTGAAGGCTTGACTGTATGACCCAGTGGTCATCCCAACAGCCATCTGCCACCATAGCGTGAGGCTTACCATGTCCACATTGTCACACAACTTCAAACCAATGTGAGCTCAGCTAAAGGAAACTCTGCTATGTTCTGTCACGATTTACAACTAATAGTGTTAATTTATGAGAAAGAAAGAAAGAAAGAAAGAAAGAAAGAAAGAAAGAAAGAAAGACATCCTTGTGCTTTTGTCTCTCCCATTTAAATGACCTAAGAGATCCAGTGCAAACCTTGTGTTCTCCAGAAGGGGGCCTGCCTCAGACAGACATGCAGTCGGACAGACAGACAGACTGGTAAGCCAGCAGGCCTGGGGCAGCTCCTTTTACCAAGACGGATTTGTTAACACTGTTTGGGTCGGTCGAGCCCAGGGCTGAAGTGACCTAATCTGTCATTAAACTCCTGTTACATTATGAACAAGGCACAGCTCAGTGCCCCCTAAAGGAAAGATGAGACACAATCTTCTGACTCTGTGAAGTAGGCTGTCATGAAAACAGCAGACACTAATAAATCCCAACATGGCACAGACGCTTGCACTGCATTGCAAAAACAAGTGCTTCATGTTTTATTCTTTTTTTTTATAGAATTCAGTTACAGTACTTTGGACAAAAGACTAATCCCACTGAACATTTTTGTTTGATTTCTCAGGTCCTTCTGTCTGTTATGAATAGATTAGCATCAAGTGTCCATCATGCTTGCAGATTGTGAAATGATAGGTGTAGATGCATCTGTTTGTTGTAGCAACATATCCTCTGGTCTGACTTTATGTGCCCATGAACTGTATTTCCTTGTGCTTTTCTCCACCAACACATTGCAGGTTATCTCATTTGGTTAGGGACATCTGATGCTGTATCTCTTTTGTTTTGAGGAAGGTAAATGGTTGATAACATGGCAATCTCTGTGTATCTCGATGTCTATGGATGTCATGGTTTCACTACGTCTAATATGTCGTTATCTTATATCAAATGTTCATTCAGGGGAAAAAAAAACTGAAATATACACTGCCATTCAGAAGTTTAGAGTCTGTAAGATTTTTAAAAATGTTTTTGAAATTCTCTTATGCTCACCAAGACTGCATTTATTTGATTAAAACAATACAGGGTTACACTTTACTTTAAGGTGTCCGTGTTACAGTGTAATTATACATTTAAGTACTGAGTAATATTAACTACTTAGGGTTAGGATTTGGTTCAGGTTTTGGGTTAGTTGCATGTAATTATGCATAATTTACAGTTATTACTATAGTAACTATATGTAACAGTGGCACTGTAAAATAAAGTGTTACCAAATACAGTTAAAACAACAAATATTGTGATATATTATTACATTTAAAATAACTGTTTTCTATTGTAACATTTTGAAATGTAAATTATTTATGTGATGACAATGCTGAATTTTCAACATAATTACCTCAATAAGCATTTCTTATTATTAGCAATGTTCAAAACAGGTGTCCTGCTCAATATCAAAACTGATATTTTTCTTTGGTGAATGGGAAGTAGAAAAGAACTGCAATACATTTGAAATTGAAATCTTTTGCAACATTATAAATGTCACTTTTGATCTATTTATTTAAAACTTCTTACTACTTTCTAAAAATTACACCACAAACTTTGAACGGTAGTTTTTTTGTTTGTTTAGTACTAGTGAATTTTAGTGAATTTTCTGTGGGTACAAGTTTGTGTAATTCTCATTTTGCTCACACGCAGTTTCGTTCATGTTTATATGTATAGTGGTTCTCACAATGCATATTGTTTCAAAGCATTTTTACCAGAAATGAATGTTTCAATGATACATTGATGTCACTGGGCCCTAATGAACATCTGGGGCAACAAAATAATGTCATATAACAATAAAATATATACAGACCTGGAAATCTGTGCATTTTGCGTAGCAGGTTGCATTTTGACCTCCAAGTACACAGGTACTTTTTGTGACTCTAAACTGAGCAAAAAGCTGGTAACGCCTTTCAATTTGCATATATGATTGATATTTTTTCTCCATAGCTGATTTATATCTGTAATGTGAAGCATGTAAAATCGCTACACTATTGTACTGTCAACGCATTATTAAGGCAGTAAATAAAGGCTGTGATTGTAACAATTGCAATAAGTATCATGTAAATCCATCCATTGTTGGCATTATATGCTGTCATGTTAGGCTGGGTCCAAATTTGAGCTGGTGATGTCTCTAGTTACCCTGGGATGGGCATTCTGCGATAGAAAGCTGCTGTTCAAATTTCAGAAAGATGATCATGTGCATTTAACATTTCATCAGACATGACTGAAATAGTAGGTTATGAGATGCATTATGTGGAAGTTCTGCTAAAAAAATATGTTTTTAATCTAGATTAAACCTGTGTGAGAGAGTGTGTCTGAGCCTTGAGCTTGAGTTTTGTAGCCCCTTTTGTGGACTTTGATATCCTGCACTATCAGTTGTCCAGACTTTTGTGATCTTAAATAGCGTGATGGATTGTAGTGTGAAGCAAGATCAGTTAAAAAGGACATCAGATGTTTTTCTACATTAATTGTGATTTTTATTATCACAAATGATTCAAGGAAAATGTCCTTGCTTTAATTTACAGAGTTAATCTTGTTGTGACTTTTGAGCAGAAACTTTATGATATGATGATAATGAATGATATTGATATGATAAGGAATGATATTCCTTGACTTGATAAAAGTTAACAGATGGTTTTGAACTGCTAGTGCTATAATGAAGTGCTGACATAAAAGTATAATCAAGAAAGCTTTGACAAAGCACACAGCTTTGACATATGATCCTTTTAATCAACTGTTACTATCAGTTTTATATACGCCAAGTACATATGAACTAAATCTGCATATAGTTTCCCTGCTGCACATGAGCCTCACATTACACCGCCTGAACACATGTCTGCTGTTCTGTGAGGAATGTTTTAAATTAATAAGTAGATACCAAGCTTTTTACCTTTTAGAAAGGTATGAAAACTATTTAGGGATTGTTAGTTGATTTATTTTGAGAAAGGAAATCTTATTGTTATAATAAAATGTCCTTTATGTTCTGTTTTAGTTTCTCAGAAGCTCTGCCCTTTAAATAGCTTGAAAAACATATACACAGGTTACCATTTCGTGACTTTTCCTCATTTATGAGACGTTTCGACTTGACAAAGCACTGACAAACATACTGAATACTGGTCACATGCATATTTTAAGATACAACAGAGATATTGTGTAATAATAATATAGCCTTAATGGTATCTGCCTCCTGGGTTCTAATTAGGTTAGAGGAACCTGAAGAATTTGAAGGCAAAATGAAAGATTAATTTGAATCCCAAACATAAAAACTGTCAAATAAATCTCCTTTCATTTTTCAGTTATTTTTTTGAACAGTAATTGAGTTTTGTCCTGCTGGATTCTCAACAAATCTGCACAGTAATTTTACATAGGTATTTTTAGGAAAATGATCTTTGGTGCTATTTTCAGAGAGCAGTCATAGTTAAATCATGGTTTATTTTCTCTTTATTTTCAGGTACAGAAGTACTTTGAATTGCAGCCGCTGAACCGAGGGAAGCAATGGATTCTTGCAGGCACCACAACAAACAACATGGAGGCTGTGAGGGAGAGTTTCAGTCAACTCATCAGCCTTTTGGAAGAAAAGGAGGTGCTACCTAGCAGGATATGATTCAATCAAACTTCAAAGTGGAAAGTGGGTTTGAAGTATTGCTTGCTAGAAGGAATTTTTTGGACTTCTTCATCGTTGTTTTATAACCCACTAGAGACATAGATGCAAAAAGCCACATGTTTTGATGAGCTGACTGACATATTTGTCACCCTGGGGTCAAGGGCCACACATATGCTGATTTAGTAGCAGGTGAACCAAAGTCCTTTAAAGAGATCATATTTTTACCATTATTTGTAAAGGTTATAAGCTATCTGATAAGCTATATGTTGTTTATTAGTTGTCTATTAGTGTGTGTGTGTGTGTGTGTGTGTGTGTGTGTGTGTGTGTGTGTGTGTGTGTGTGTGTGTGTGTGTGTGTGTGTGTGTGTGTGTGTGTGTGTGTGTGTGTGTGTGTGTGTGTGTGTGTGTGTGTGTGTGTGTGTGTGTGTGTGTGTGTGTGTGTGTGTGTGTGTGCATATAACATGCATATAATATGATGTGAACCAATCCATTTTTCTTAAAATTTTTCATTCAGCATCTTTTATTATATTATATATGATATTATATTTTTGGTTTTATTATTATAGCAAATCTATTTTTCCTTGCACTCATTATTCTTCCTTTCTTTTAGAGAATGTTAGAAAGGCTTCCTAGACAAAACGAGTACTATGTTACTTTTTCTCAGTTTACTCTCATCATGTTCTTAATTTTGTTGCTCGAAAAGACGACACACCCTTTTACTTGGCACTGGTTTGAGCTGGAATACAAACTCTATCCATCAGTGTCCGCAACAGCTGCATTTGACAAGTCCCTGTCCGCCAGGCTTAAGCTCTCCAACTATCTGTGGAGGCTCCTCCCCGTCTGCCACCTCACTCCTTGCCCAGCCACGCTCAGCGGCCTCACCCCCTGCTTCCTGCTGGTATTATCCAAATTCCTCTCCACAAATTTAGATTTCTGACTGCGCGCCTCTCTGATGTGTATGTTGTCTCTAGACTTGTTTCAGAGTAGTTTAGGACTCACACATGTTTCTGTATATTTATAGTGTTGTGTATGTTTTGCCCGCCAATTGCCACTTGATGTCTTTTTTTTGGGGAAAAACAGTTCTGCTTTCGAATTGAACCATAGATATAGATTAATTAGATTCATTAGATATTTCATGTGATCTTTAGTGTACCCTCAAGCTACAATCTTCATGGCAACACTTTACTATAAGGTTAAATATATTAACATTAGTTAATGTATAAGGTGTTATGAACTGCATATTAGACTGATTTTAGAGCATTTTTTGATCTAAGTTAAAGTTGGTATTGTCAAATTTATGTTTAAAATGTATTAGTATATGTTGAAATTAACATTGCAAATATATATATTTTTTATTATAAACAAGTATTGTATAAATATTAATGCATTTCTATTTATTAAATGCTATGACATTCATGTTAGCCTTATTTTAAAGTATTACCATCTCACATTTGAATCTGAATGTTGTCTTCAGTACTGTAAATATCAGATTTATTTGGAATTGTTTATTATTACTGACAAGTGCATTTAAGAGTAAAATACATCTGATGTGCTTCTGGTTTCTCAATAGTTTCACATTTGCCCAGCAAAAACAAAGCAACCCAGTAACATAATCAAACTGTCCGTCGTATCATTGCTTCCCCATCTAATCTCTGTCTCGAACACAAATTTAATGCGCTCGTGGTCTGATGTAGATAGAAAAAGGGAAGTTAACGTTTCTCAGACAGGCTTCCTGATCCAGCCAGGTTTATTTTTTTCTCCCTCTCTTTTCAAACTACCCACGTTGCTTCGATACAATGTCTGTCACGCAGGTTGCCCCTGCGATTCTTTGATCTGCTCTTCCTCTGTCTGCGGCTGACGCTCCTCTGTAGTCTGCTGCTCTTGTCTAGCCGCTCTCAGAGAAAGCCCTTTGCCCCTTCTTTCTCGGGCGCTCTGCTTCCCTTTGGTCACGCTAATGGAGCCCACCCTCAAAGCAGAAACGCTGCAGAAAACCAGTTTGGCCTGTTAGAATTGGCCTGTCTCTCCTCGGAAGAGGCCCACAGACTGATTGCACAGGCCCTAAGGCCAGGAACTTATTAAATGCCCCATTCCTTTGCTTTCGTGCGACACTATCTGAATGTCAATAACGTAATTAGATACACACTGGGACACCTTGCAGGTACTGAGACAAACACATCCCAGCTTTTTTTTTGCCTTTTCATTTTGTTTTGTTTTTGGCTTCAGTCTTGCTTTTTATGCCACCGAGCGCTCTTAAAACCCTCCCACATGGGATGTCTTTTATAATACCAGTCTTAACTCTATTTGCATATCATTTTTCTCGCTTGGCTCAGTTTCACACTTGATGTGTCTAGACAGAGATTATTTTTAGTTCCTTAGCAGGAATTCACCAGCAACTGACAAAGACTTGGAACAGAGCGTGGTGATCTTTGTTAGGATGACTTTTGAGAAGGAGGGGAAACGCTTTTGCTTGCTATCCTCTTAAAAGTCTTTTCCCAGTTGTGTTTGCTTAAAGGCGAGCTCGCCTCATCATTTAAGTCCTCTCAGTCTGAAATGGTAATGCATGACTCGTTGAGGAACCTTTTTGTTTACAAGAAAAACAAAGCACATTCGTTGGTGTTTTCTCAAACGGAGAATGTTTTGCTCTCCCTCAGTCCAAACAGCCAAGTAATCTCAAGCTTTCACAACCTGTTGAAGGGGCTTGCCCCTGTGGAAATGCAACAGATGTTCCCTTGACATCCATCTGGTCCTCGTGATCCAGTGCCGTGCCACACTGTGAAGGGTTTTTCTTTTTTAACGGTTTCAGCTTGTCCTCAGTCAGGGGTCGATCTCCCATGTCTTATGCATGACCGGGATACAGTGCCACCAGTGCCTTTACTCAAAGCCCCAGGATTAAAAATAAACACAGTAGTTTCTCCCACCCCGAGTCAGTCTCGACAACGGGACTCGGAACAAAAGCCATCTAGTGAGATCTTGTTTGTGTTCCCGTATTTGTGTTTTGAAGAGAGGAGGAAATTGACATGCGGCCAGGGTTCATTTAAAGGTGTTTTCCTATGCATGTCAGGGTTCTCAGCATGGCACCACACACCTTCTCACTAAAGCAAACAACATGTGTGAGCTATCAGTGATATCGACTGCAGAGATAAGAGCAAAATATTAAAGGATTAGTTCACTCTAAAATGTAAATCATTTCACTTGCGCATCCTCCAGTTTGATCTAATCCCTTTATTATTTTTAAATATTGATTTATTTATTTGTGGAACACAACGGGTGAAGCATTTATGCTATTTAACTAATTTAAAAAAATACAATAAATATATTAAAATGCAATTCATACATGGAATGAAAACTCATCCACCATGTTATGTAGTGCAACTCCCCAAATTATATTTGTTCAAATAATAATAATATATTAATGTATTTTTTTAGAAACCAAATATTACAATGTGTACACATCATAATAATAATAATAGGCTAATAATAGTTGTGCAGGATTTTATTGTATTTTAGAAAATAACGGTGTAAAGAAAATATGTTACCTTACCTAACTTTGATGCATTACATTTCATTAAATTCAAACATTTCTCGAAAATGGTATAAAAGTTTTTCAAAATCATATGAAAGAGTTTATCACAAATGTTTTACCTTTATCATGGACACTTAGGGCCCTTTCACACCTACCTTGTTTGGTCTGGATTTTCGGACTTTTCAGTTTGATCTGAATCAAACTGAACAAAGGTTTGGTTCGTTTCTAGTGTGAAAGCATTTTCTGTATGGTTCAGACTTTCAGATCATTTACAGGAAGTTCCGATAGTTCCCGTGTAGCCTAAATAACTGTGAGAAGAAGACAGGCGATAGCAGGATTGCTTGCAGTCTTCTCCTCCTTTACTGCCGGCGACCATAAAATGTTTGCACAACAAGGATGTTCATTTGGCGAATTTGAGCCTCGAGTATAGTTGGTTCTGCAGGTAATGCCATAATTATAACAACGATATACGTCTGTTCATTCATTCTTGTCAAAGTTACCTGGCAAATTTGACAACACGCTGACGTCAGACGCACGTCCATTTACAAACCAATCGATGTCCAGATGCAGCCCACACAGATGATGATGACGACAGGATGCAAGTATGTCATGTAAAGTTCTCTAGTGCGCTCGCTCAATTGCAATGTGAAACCAAACCAAAACTAACCGAATGCATAAAATGTATCAAAACATAAACTTTGGTTCGGACCTTCAGGTGTGAAAACGCCCTAATTCAGTAAATGACTTCTCAGCTTTGAATCTTATTTCATCACATTCTTAAAGTCATGTGCATTTTCAAATCTTTACTGAAAAGCTATCATTTCAAACACTTGAAATGCCTGCCTGGTCATTGTTTACAGATGAAGAAGAGAAAGGATGAAGTAAGTGGGCTAGTTATGATATATCCTTCTACTGCCACATTTTGTTAAAACCAATGCAGATTACTCTGAGTAGCAGTTCGAAAGATAACTTCACTTGCTTGCGTCACTGAAGTGTCTGTGAGCTGCTCTTTTTGGTTCGTTTGCAAGAGCCAATCTAATGACACAGACAAGAGGTTTGGTCACTTGGCTGAACAGTCTCCATTGAGCTTGTCATTCAAGCTTCTGTTTGTGCTTCTTTGGTGGATTTCTTTCTCCTCCGTCCTCCTCTCATCTCCTCTCTCCCCATCTTATTTTCTCTCATCTTTTGGCGCGATGATGGAGATGTGTGTCCCAGGTGGCCCACTCATCAAAACACAAGGGATCTGGCTCCTTATTTCAGACAAAAACATCACACTCTTTGTTGTCCAAAGGAAAAGATGTGGATGAGGATTTACCCAGGAGAATCTGCCCTCCCCATTCCTCACCAAAAGCCGTCTCCGCCCCCTGCTGTCAAAGAGAAATGTCAATCAAACGAGGGCATGAGGTCTGTTGAAAAGGTCATCGAGTGGTGGTCATTGCAGCCATTGTGTTCCTCTCATGAATGGAAAAGACAATCCAGGTTATCCAACTGACCTCACTTTGGACTAACTCCCCCTTCAGATCTTCAGGAAGATTTAGACGTCCAGACGCAGCGCCTGAATTGTTCATGTAATAGGTCATGGAGTCCCAAAGAAGATGAGCATATCATCATTTTTGAGCAAGTCTTTGAGGTTTTTAGATGTCTAGTTACGGCACATTCCATGAATACACTTCCTTTTTGTTTTGTGAGACCTTTTAGATATTCAGTATAAATTATGTTATATATCCCACCTTAGATGTATCTAACAATTAAATTAATTTAAAATGTTGTAATATTTATTAAAGTTGTGACACCCAATAAATATGATTATATATATATATATAAAAAAATAAAATAAAAGTCAACCTTTCCTGAAAGTTTAGTATCTCATTTTTGTGCAAAAAAACCAAAGGTCTATTTTGTAATTTATTCATGGTAATTGGTATATATCCACTGCCATTCAAACGTTTGGGGTCAGTAAGAAATTAATTATTTTATTCAGTAAGGAAATTAATTTGTTCAAACACAGTAAAGACATTTATCATATCTATCATGGTTTAATATTACGGAACTATTTTCAATGTTTATAACAAAATTATGAATTATACAATTTAATACATTTCACAATATTACAGTTTTTTACTGTGTTTTTGATCGGATAAATGCAGCCCTGTGAACATAAAAAACGTATTTTTAAAAACATTGAAAATACTGACTCCAAACTTTTGAACAGTAGCGTATTTTATTTTATTTTTGTTCTATTTTACAAAATTCAGTAAAAGCTCTCCTCTGTATACTCACGACAGACTTTTATTTACACACCAAGCAGTTTATTTATCTTCCTATAATGTGTGCTTAAGTAATTATTTCTCACTAATAACATAATTGTAAAAGCCAAATGTTATCCCATATGGAAACATTTAACATGGCATGAGACCTCCAGTGACATGGATTCCTTTGAAAAGACAGCAAATCATTTAAAGAAGCACCGAATGTGAATCATACCATGGGACACTCAATTAATCATTTTTGTCTTGTAAATATTTGATTACTCTATTGAAAACGACGGTCTATTTGATTTCCTCTAGGGCTGTTCTCCAAGCCCGTAGGTGGATTATTTCATTTTGTCCAAACAGTTTACACCAGGCCACAGCTTCACTTACGACACTATGTGGGCAGCTTACAGCTCAGAAATACACATGAAACATGGGGTTTAAAAGAATGAGCAGCTTCTTCGTCATCACAAACTAGTAAACACGCATTTCCCAGGACTTTACTAATTATACTGAGAATATGACGACATTGTTCAGAGTACACCAGGTGTATAACAAGTCATGATTTTGCAATGTGGACAGGAAGTGGACTTTCTCAAAACATGCTTTCAAATGCAAGCAGAAGGAGCCACAGCAGGTGCGAGGAGATTAAAAGTAGGATAAGAGAAGAGAGGCAAAATACAGTGAAGCTTTACTGTCGCTCTGAAGGCAAGCGAGGGTATAGATAATGAGAAAACGCTCAGGGTGAGACAGACAGAAAGTGGGTTTTAAGGGGGGAGAGGATTAGGGTTAAAAGTCACAAAGGTCACACAAGAAACCAGTTCACATCCACTGCTGATGTCTAAAATACTAATTGAAGGCACGGGAAAAAAAACGCCTAATAGATTATCAGCAGAAACATTTATTCCCACGTCTCAAAGAAAGTGATTTCCTCACCTCTAGCTGAAATAGAAAGTTGGCTAATAATGTTAAACTTTTAGCCTAATTAAACAGAATAACTCATTCACTGATAGTAAAAAGTATACTTTCCCACCATTACAGCATCAAATGTATCAGATTATATTGAGTAATATATCTTCAACACAAGGATACTGTTTTGTGGCAATCCTAGTTCATTGTTTTTTTTAGGATTTACCCTGCAGCCACAGGACGACAGGCTGGCAGACTATTCTCCAGAGAATTGAGCTTCTCAGATCAGTAATCTGTCTGGGAATCCCTTCTCACCATGACCAAACGCAACTGGGTAACAATCCGTGCTTTAGTTTTAACATACACTATACTGTTCAGGTATAGTACCGTTTGGAGTCAGTTAGATTTTTTCAAAATAAACGAATATGCTCATTCAGCAAGGACACATTCAATTGATCAAAAGTGACAGTAAAGAAAGTAAAAATATATATATTTCAAATAACTTCCTATTCATCAAAAATCCTGAAAAATATATATCACTGTTTCCACACAAAAAAAAATCCGTTTTCAACATTGATAATAATAAGAAATGTTTCTTGAGCACCAAATCAGCATATTATAATGATTTTTGAAGGATCATGTGACACTCGAGACTGGAGTAATGATGCTGAAATTTCAGTTTTACCATCACAGAAATAAAATGCATTTTAAAATATATTAAACTAGAAAAAAGTTGTAATTGTAATCATTTTAAATTGCAATATTCACAATATTACGGTTGTATTTTTTAAATTAAATAAATGTGTTTTGAATCCTATCAAAAAGGTTCTAAGAACTTTTTTGCTCTTAATATTAGAGCTGTGGACATCCTATCAAAGGTACCTTGTAGTAACTGTCTCACAGGTTGATGTCTATACAGACGTGGACAGACTGAGTTCTTCAAGCATGTCAGGCTGTTTCACATACACAAGATTAAGTAGCAAAAGTGACATCCAAGACCAATCGGGCCACCCAGGAGAACTGCAACCAGCGGAAAGGCTGTCAGAGCCCCCCTTTACACCATTAATCTTCAAGCTTCTCCTGTGCTGCCAGCTCGCATCTCCTTCAAACGGGACAGGAGAGGGAAAGAGAGAGAGAGAAATGGGGGGGGGGGGGGGAGAAAAGTAAAGCCACTCTGTTTTTCTCCTTTTGCGTTCCCATAGATTAACTCTTTGAGAGACAACGTGTTACTTATCACTTGTGTTAATTAGTTTTGGCACATGTTGGATAATGTTTATATATTATAAAGTATACACAGTTTTGACATAAAAAAAAACAACAACAAAAAAACATCTAATGCCATTTATATTTGCAGATAAGGTGAACATTACCATTCACTTAATTTTACAACTTAAATTGGCATTTTGGCATCATAATTGCTTATTTAAATTGGAAATTAAGCTTGTTTATGTCTAAGACAGGACCGCCATACTCACGCTTCTCTGTGGTAAAGTGTAGATGAATGGGCCTCATTAAAGCAAAATGGAGATTCCTGCACTGAAGTGTGGGGATGGTCCTTGGACCTCTCAATTCTTTCAGTGATCAATAGGAACTTTCATCTCATCCTTAGAGAAGATTCCTGGTCCCTTTACAGGCAACACATATACAACCTAATGGCAATGAATGGTGAAATGCAAAAGTAAAAAAGGATTCGGGAACTGATAAATAGCAGAAAACGAGTGTGTTATGCTGTGGCATGCCTGAAGTCCCTAGAGAGGGCTGTCTTGCTTCAGTCCAGTCCTGAGAACGGAGGAGGAAATTGACCCATCTAGAGAAAGCCTTTGAAGAGACCTGAACTCAAATTAAGGAACATGCCATGGATGCTTGCTTCTGTTTTTCTTCTATAAGAGTCCTTTTTTCTATTGTTGGGATATATGGGCTAGATATCAGTCAAGCTTAAGCAAAAAATAAGGAATCAAATTAAGCTTAACAATTAAAATATGTGAACGCTAATTTATGTTTTATGCATGTGTTGTATATTGCATGCTTCAAATTTCCCCAAAAAGCATAAGGAGACTTTTTAATCAAATAAAAGTTGCATATTTTTAGCTTAATCATTTTAATTTGATTAAGTAGGGTATTCATTTGCTGCAAAACATCATGATTACAGTTGCCATGTTAACTGAAAAATCAGCAACTGATGACACCAAACACATAGCCTATTAAAAACAAATATGCAATAATGAACACTGATACGAAGTTATGGAGAAATTGTACTTTTTGAGCAGACACACACGTTTGTAAAAAAAAATGCATTTGGTTATCAGTTAGGCCTATCACAATTAAATTAACATTTCTAACATGTGCCAAAATCTCAAAACTAGGGAAAAATCAGTAACATACACATACAGAGGTGTTGTAATTTTTAGGTGAGCATCACAAAGAATTCTAGAACCCCTCCCTAAAAGTTTCTACTCTTCACGAAGAGAAGAAATACGCATTGCTTGCATTTGGACACTGTGTGTTGCCGTACAACGCTCAGACCATGTCAACATGGCGTCTTCAATGTCACTCTTTGGTTTAAGCCGAATTATCTGTCTTAACTCAGTCACAAAACCATTTGTGAATCCTGCCAGGTAATAACCAGTAATTCAAATAATTGTTTGGCTTTTATATATTTAGACGCAAAGAAATAGCGCTCGGTCGGTTTGTTTATCTGTTTGGAGGTGCAGTGTTAGCCGGTTAGCTTACTAACATAGCCAGAGTGTCATCTTTTAATTCTCTCGTCTTGTCTGCTTTTTTGACGCACATCTTTTGTGTCATCATAGTAGATGATATCGTCTCGCTTTTGGATTTAACACATTACACGGCTAACAACTTTTTTTGCTAGCCAACCAAGCAATAAGCTAAGAATCATTTATAACATGTAGAATGACTAATAATAGTGCTAAATACTGTTCTGATTCCTCTGTGCTGGTGTATTGATTGATATTGTCAGATGTCAGCGTGACTGTCATGTGTAGCTGTTTGTGTGTAGTAAGTTTGTTTGCCCGTACGTCGACCTTCTGGATGAATTACAGAGCATGTTATTATAAACGATTTTGACAATACATATTTGTTTCTTCATCTGTTTCAGAAGTCCTGAATTTTGCAAGCTAATGCTCACATCACCTTGTTGTATATATCTGAAAGATTATGTCGAAAATTGTCCTGCTGCTACTTTAAATAATTTTATTATAATTATTACAGTAGCTAAAACTTGAATTTAGTCAAGACTGTTCTCATCTTAAAGTCAAATTCAGTCTTTTAAATTTTTTATATTGCAGTATTTTATTATAAATTATTTATTTGTGCACATCATTATTTAATCAGATAATGATGTCACTTAATCTTTAACCAAAATAACTTCCCTGATGGGGTGTTTACTTGGCGGGATAGCAAACCACAACACTCCAGTCAATTCTAGACAGAATCAAGTCCCACCCTACATTTTTTCTTGTTTGAGAAGCCATTTCACTTGGATGTAGGCCTACGTCACGACAGGGAAGAAAGGTCTATCGCAACTTCAGTTTCATGCTGATTTAAATCATCTCTTCCTTCTAGCTGAATATCAGATCTTTCTGCACTAGGCAGGTGACGGTATCAAATTTTCATGTTGTGATAATTGCTGAAGCTATTATCACGATATTGAAATAAGTTGCAAAAAAAGTGTTGTCACTGATCTGAACTGATCATTTAAATACAATAAAACAATGCAAAAAAAATTATAAAGTAAACAAATGTTTCAAACGCATTTAAAGTGCAAAAGAATTATAAAGAACAATAGGTATCACTTTACAATGTCTCTAGTTAACGTTAGTTAAAAAAAAATACAACTGTTATTTCTTGTTAGCTTGAGTCCATTAAATACAGTTAACTTTTGATTTTAATAATGTGTTATTAAATATTGAAATGAACTAAGATTAATAAATGCTTTTGAAGTATTTTTCATTGTCATTGTATGTTAACTAATGGAGTCTCAATGTAAAGTGTTACCGAACAATAAAGAATCCCCGGCATCCTGACCAAATTTGCCCATTGGCCTCTGTCCATCTCCTTATCATCCCTATATATACTGATTGTCTCCTCTCCACCAATAAGCTGGTGTGTGGTGGGCGTTCTGGCGCAATATGACTGCCGTTGCATCATCCAGTCATCCAGGTGGATGCCGCACCTGCACATTGGTGGTGGTTGAGGAGATTCCCCCCGTCATAATGTAAAAATGCTTTGAGTACCCAGAAAAGCGCTATATAAATGTAACTTATTTTTATTAGTATTATTATTGGGGCTGCACAATTTGGGGAAAATATCTAATTGTGATTATTCTGGTTAAAATTGCGATTGCGATTTAAAATGCGATTTTTTTTTTTTTTTTTTTTTTTTTTTTTCACGAAAATTTAACCAGATCATCTTCAGACCATGCTGACAAAAAAACATGGAATTCAAGTTGATTCGTCAAATCGTTTTCAATAAACACACAAGCAAATTTTATGTAACTTTTGCGAAAACACACTTAAGGCTATATCTCCGCAACGCTTTATTGTATTCAAACCAAACTTGGTACAAGTCATCACAAGCATGACTTGAGGCAACGTGCAGCGTTTCGGAGCAGCGCCACCTACTAGTCCGGAGAAATGAAAAATATTTCTATTATATAGCTATAATGCTTATAACTTTTGAACCGTTTGTCCAAAGTTAGATTCAGGACGGCATGCCGAGTCGTCTGATATCCAATTTTACCATATCGGCCATTTTGACTGTCTGCCATTTTTAATTATGTGCTAAAATGCTGTATTTTATGATCGCATGAACGGATTGTTACGAAACTTGGTATGGGTCAGTGGCGTAATTTTGCTTTGAAAAGTGGTGGGGACACCGGGACACCGCACAACTCGTTTTGCTATGTGTTTATTTAAAACACACGTGTTTATTTAATACGGAGACGCATTTCTGCCACATACATATTATTTTTCCACTCAATTATGTAGTAATAACGAGATCTTATGTCATAAAAACGACATCATTTTCTCGTAATAACGAGATTGTATGTTGTTAAAACTACATAATTATCATGTGTTGTATAGTGATGTGTGTATAGCCTATGTCTGTAGGCCTATTAGAGAATTTATTTAGCCCATGCCTTTGTCACACTTGTTTGAAAAGCAGAAGCAAGCTCAGCGTAAAATATCTCATCCGCTGCCTGTATCGGTGGCAATGCCCATAGCACGAAATTGTTGTAGCCTAATTTATTGATGTAGCCTATAGTTCTTAACAGAGCAGGTGGCCATGGACCGCTCATGTGGCGTAACTTTAACCTTGTAATGACGGACCCCGGTGCAGCCACAAATATCATAATTATCTATAAGGCCTACTGTAATTAAGACATTCTAGAAATGTATTAAAAAGAAAGACGCTTTCAGCCTTACTCAAAGACCGCGGAAACAGGCCAGTGGGTTCAATGCATTCCCGGCGTTCGTTTTTTGCTTCCGATGTAGCCTATTAAATATACAGGCAATTAGTTTATGAAACCTTGATCAAAATTAAAATACAATTCACTTTTCATCATCAACATATAAAAATTAAAACAATAATATAATAGGCTAATATTTAAACATAACTATGAATCTAAATAGGCTACGTTTTGTATCTAGCCTACTCCACTCCAAACGCTTAAAAAATTTATTTTGTTTATTAAACAAAAAGTTTTTAATTTCAAATTTAATTTCTAAATTCAGTTCATATTTCCAGCAAACGAAATTCCGAGCCAAAATAACAAAGTGGTTAAAAAAAACTGCAACAATGAAAAATATTAAATAATTCGCGGGTGCTTTCGTCGGCATGGAGTGGGGTCAGACATGATTTCTATTGAGTGTTGTTTTGCAGAAATCATTTCTTTAAAGTGAATTTCGTTTTCTATAAATTGTATTTTAATTTTGATCAAGGTTTCATAAATGAATGGCCTGTATATTTAATACATAAGAAGCAAAATAAGAACGGGATTGACGTGCGTAACGAACCCACTGGCCTGTTTCCGCGACCTTTGAGTAAGGCTGAAAGCATCTTTCTTTTTAATACATTTCTAGAATATATGTAGCTATTGCAGTGTAGCATACAATATATTACTGTAGGCCTATTATAGAGTTATGATATTTGTGCACCGGTTATGCCACTGATGCTAACATGAGCGGTCCATGGCACCTGTTACCTGTAACGAAGTGGTAAAACTTTGAGTTACCATCATGCAATTTCAAACATTTTGCTCGTCTCTGTATGTGGCAGCTGGCAGCAATGCGTCACAATAACCTGGCATAAAAGTCGATTATTCTTTACAGATGGCGCGGTATGTTTGGAAAGAAGACGAGTTCTTTATTAAACTCATAAAAAAAACAATAGAATATAAAATGCCACAATTTATCAAGACCTTGAAGCAGATAAGAGAGAGAAACACCTCGTATGTGCCGCTCAAGTATAAGGGGCTTTCCTTGCCATAGGTGCTTGAATAACACACGCGTCTCCTTCCAGTAAAAATAATGGCGTGCGGTGGCTGGGATATACATAAACCTAAAAACATACGTGGCATAATTTTTGGAATGACTTATCACGTGAGGAAAAAAAAATGTTTTAGTCGCATAACATCAGTTAATGGAAACACTGTCATTTCGCAATATTTTTTTTATCGACTATTAGGAAATATGGCAAAAGTTTTGTGCAAATCTGTAATGGAAAAAAAGCTTCTGACCAGCGGAAAAATGTGTTAAATTAATGTATTATGGTTTGTAGATCGTGCTTTTGCTTTAATACACACCTTCCGCAATCTATTTTTCAATTACTTTTAAAAAGTGGTGGGGACAATATCGAGCCTGGCAAAAAGTGGTGGGGACATGTCCCACCCGTCCCACCCGTAAATTACGCCTATGGTATGGGTCATCAGCACGATGCCCTGAAGTAGCCTGAGAAGTTTCGAAACAGCGCCACCTAGTGGAGAATTTGTTTTCCCAAACTCTTATAACTTTGGGTGGGGTTGACTTATTTTCATGGGACTAACTTTTTTAGTCTCCTGATTCCTCACCGAGTCCAACAATACCAGACTTGCTAGGTTTCGGCATATGGTTTGTGCAGCGTTGTAATTTAGCTCTTTAAAAACATTAGCTGATATCTTCGAAACCGCTAGTCCGATCGAGACGAAACCAGCGTCAGAAGTTCGAAAACATAGGTCGATAGCTATATGCTAATGCCAAAATATTGATAATAAGGGGGTGTAAAATCCAATCAAAGTCAGGTGTCATTAATTTTTCATGTGTTTTTTCATATAAATGTCTATAACTCCAAAATGAAACAAGATATTTTCACCAGAATTGACACACACATGTATGGGCTCACTCCGAGGACACATCAAAAAAAGGGTAGGATTGTGCCACTTGGTGGCGCTATAATAGAACAAAACAGGAAATTCCCATTGACTACAATGCAGTATTATGATATAAAATGCTATACTTTACAAATTAATTGTTGTATCATTACGAAACTTGGTATGTTCCATCAGCACCATGCCTTTAAGGTACTTAAAAGGTTTCAAAACAGCACCGCCATGTGGTCCATACTTATAATGAAAAGGCATCTTGAGCCTATATCTCTGCAATGACATATTGACACTATATTGACACGCTGCTTTGATATATTGACACCAATCTTTGCATGTGTCATTGTTCCGTTATTCTGACCACAACACATTAATTTTGTAACTGTGCCACCTATTGGTTGAAAGTGATAAATCATTAAATCATTATTATTGACTGTATTTATCATTTTACAGCTATTTTGCGTAAAATCACCTTAATAGGTCTTTAAATTGCTCATTGCTGCGGTTGATCTGACACTGCCAGCCATTTTGGCACGTCTTGTCTTTTTCTTTGCGCTTGTTATTGACTGTATTTATCATTTTACAGCTATTTTGCCTAAAATCACCTTAATAGGTCTTTAATTGCTCATTGCTGCGGTTGATCTGACACTGCCAGCCATTTTGGCATGTCTTGTCTTCTTCTTTGCGCTTGGCCCCGATAATGGCTGCTTGCAGCTATATTTATTATTATTATTATTATTATTATTATTTTACAGATGAAATGTGTGTATATAACACTTTGTTTATATATTAATATGGCTAATAATAATAATGATTTATTATTATTGCTAAATAAAAATAAGACGTATTACTATTACAATAACATTTTCATTATTAAAAACATAAAATAGCATTTAAGAATAAATATAACAGTATAATATTAATAATAATTATGTTTTACAGAAAACTTATTTTCAAATTATGGGTTACCTGTTAATATGCAGACAGCCTATGACTAAAAATCATTAGAAAGGTCTAAGGATTTATTGTAAAATAAAAATAAAATTAATTAAAATTATTAAAAATATTCATACCTTGAGCAGAAACTCCACATTTTCCTCAGAGAAGTAATCGTTTTCAAGAAATCCCTATGGGAGATCCCTAATGTGAAGCTTGCGCTGTATGCTGAATAAAATGAAGATAGAAACGCTTTGACTGATTAAACATGAAGATAATACTTCTGCGACAGGATATGGTGGTGTATTGAGTTCTTCAAGCCTTCTCTGTTATTTTCATTTTGTTGGACAACAGTTTATGGACACTTCACATTACTAGTTTGTGAAGATGTTTGACACGTGTTGCTTTTTCAAACGCACGTTATAAGCGACTCAAACTCGCAGTGCTTTCAGACGGAACAGCACTTACTGATCACAGGGCCGCTCTTCACTGACACGCTGGGCATTTATTTATGTCATTTAAATCGCAGCCTTTGCGCTTTCATAATTGCACATATCCCAAATCACGATTGCGGTTCGATTTCGATTAATTGTGCAGCCCTAATTATTATTATTAATAATATCTAGTAGGGCATGTTGTAGTCCAGATTAAAATGTAAAAATGTTTACCTTTGAATATAAATAGCCTATTAAGTCGTAAGTATTTGGTACTGTGATGAACAGCACTGCAAATACACATCTGAATGGCTGTTTAGAAATTCTGTTCATAAACAGAAAGTAGCAGAGCTGCTTTGTTTGTGGGGTTACTGGGGTAACGGATGCATTTCTTCTGTTCCATCAGTACCATCTGCTGCCAGAGAGTGAATGTGCATTTTCATTCAGTGCGTCTCCTTCCCTCGTTCCGCCTCATCCGTGTTGGGCTTTGTTTACATCAGAGTGCCTCTTTGACACAACATACAGCGGTTTTGTGCATTTTAACCGGTTGATGGGAAAAGTATTCTTAAAATGCATTCTAAAATCTAAACGGGGTGTGACAAGACACTTATCTCACGAGACGAGATGAGACACGAGATTGGGTTCATTAGAACGAGAGATTATCATATGCAGTAAAAGACAACAAACACTGTAAAGGTTTTGCCTTAAACTCAACTGACTGGCTTCTTTCCTGTACGATTGTCTCTTCAGACCTTAGAACTGCACATGAGCTTCATTTGACCTCCTAGCTGAACTCCTTCCCACAAATTGATCATAGATATTAAGTGCAAAAAACAACCATAATACCATAATCAAAGTACTTAATTTTCAAAGTGCAAATACAGAACAATATTTTTCTTCAAGCATGATGCAGAGCTAAGAGATGGTTACAACGAGATTTTTTTATATTGGGAGATATTCACATGCCTCAGGGAGCCACTTTCAAGCAGCAGTAACGCATTGAAATCACGTTTGAATGCGCGCTTCACCTTTCAATTTCGCAATCGTGCGTACTCTGTGAATAGGGAGTGGCCGTGCTGAATGCGCATTTTAAAATATAAGTCTAACGCTTCTGCTGCGCAACGAATCCACCGCCACTGTCCAGTCCACTCGTAACACACACTCAAAGCGAACGCTTCACTAACACGTAACACACACTCATAACTCGCGCTCAATGTCTTCTTGATTCATGTGATCGTGGCACGAGATCTCGTCACACCCCTAATTATTAATAATAAATAATTAAACACGGTATTATGTAGTGCCCACAATAACAATTCAGTGCATGTTCATAACATGAGGCTTTACGCTTTGATCTTTTTTATACATTTTTTGTTATTTTTTTTAGGATTTGTAATTCTGTTAAAGGGATAGTCAAAATGAAAATTAGCCCATGATTTACTCACCCTCAAGTCACCCTAGGTTAGGGCTGGGCGATATGGCTTAGACATATTTTTCATTTTTCAATAGATTTTTTTCCCTCCTATTTAAAATCAATCTGCAGATGACAAAGAAATTGTTCAAAACAAGTTAACTTTATTTTGTTTTTGTAAAATATTTGTGACTTGGTAGCACATACTTGGGGTCCAAAACTTTCAGCATGTGAATAAAGTAGTCAAAGGTTTATGAATTGATATGCAGATACAATTTACTTTTATTTACAACAGTAATGTGCAAAGATTTGATGGAAATTTAAATATTCTGCTCTTATTAAATATAGGTTACCATTGTTCTTTTATAGTCTCACAATGAACTGACTGACAGCTTCAGTGACTATTAAAGGAGCTCTTTGCTTGGTTTCTGGGTAATTCAGTTTCAATCTGAAGAAAAGTTTTTCATTAGACTTTGTGACTTCCTACTTGTGTCCATATATTAGGGAGTGGAAATGGTTAAGAAGTCAATAAGTGCTCCAATGCCGCCATCTACTGGTTATAGTGGGCATTTCAATAGCTTTTAAAAATAAAAGTGCTTGTTTGCCACAAAGTGGTCTACACTTTTAAACTTTTAGTTTTAACAATCATCACATGAAAAATAACATTAAAATGTAGTAATATTTAGAGCTTTGAAGTGCTGGAAAAAGTGTGAAGCACTTGAAAACCATTGAAAAGTGCTTGAATTTCACTCTCAAAAGGTTGTACAAACCCTGAGATGAATAATGACAACATAAAAAAAAGACTATTTCTTCCACAATACGGTGTTACTGCATTAAATCCATGGTGAATGTTGGTGATTTGTGACTGAAACCCCTAATCTTCGCTAATGTCTCAATGTTCCTGGTCTTCTCGTCAGCTCTGTTTGATCCTGATATCTGTGGTTTAATGAATAACAGAGTATTCTGCGTTGAATGCTTCCATTAGATCTCGATGTTATTAATTCTGGGGTGAATTCAAACTCTTTCTCACTGGATCTCCCAGCGTTGTGTATCGGTGTCACAAGATCGGCCCGTGCATGAGCTCACGCTCAAACGAGTAGCGACGTAAACTACACATTTGAGTTAATCGATGAAATGTATTTATCGCCCAGTCCTACCCTAGGTGTATATGACATTCTTCTTTCAAAATCTGAGTTATATTAAAAATATCCTGGCTGTTCCAAGATTTATAATGGCAGTGAATGGCTGATTTGTTTTTGAAGTCCATAAAAGTGCATCTATCCATCATAAAACTGCTCCACCCCGCTCCGGGGGGTTAATAAAGGCCTTCTGAAGCAAAGTGGTGCATTTATGTAAGACAAATATCCATATTTAAAACTTTATAGACTAAAATAACTAACTTCCAGAGGACAGCCATATGCAAGTCGGCGGCAAAAGAGTAACCCGTGACGTGATGTACAGGAGCATCGCAAGCTTCGACGCCTCTCGTGGATAGGGCAGCCCAACAAACTCAATCCCCTCTTATATCGAAATCATCTGCCATTTCTCTTTAAAAATTCTTATTTTAGACTCTAATTCATGACCGGTGTTTTGTTTTGCTCTATCTGCTCTTCCGCATTCATCAATACGCATGTGTCAAGGGTTACTCTTTCGCTGTAAATCGATGCGTACGGCAATCCACCGGAAGTTGGTTATTTCAGTCTATAAAGTTTTAAATATGGATATTTTTCTTACACAAGCGCATCGCTTCGCTTCAGAAGGCTTTTATTAACCCCTTGGAGCCGTGTGGAGCATGTTATATGATGGATAGATGCACTTTTATGGACTTCAAAAACGAACCAGCCTTTCATTGCCATTATTAAGCTTGGAAGAGCCTGGATATTTTTAATATTTAATTTTTATAAGACCCATTGTGGAATTTAGAGTGTTGGATTGTGGTCTCCTGTCAAAGAGTAATTTGAATTTTGTCCAAATTTAAAGGCAGCTTTATGTTTCCTCACTTGTCGACTGTGTGTCGTTTACTTAGTTGAAATGAGAGATCAATATGCAATTCTGATGCTCGGAACTTCTGAATTATTGTTTGTTTATGACAGACCAGCTACTGTTCAATTTCAAAGGCTGTGACTTAGTAATGGGCGATATAAACGAAATGCGATAAAAACGATACAAAATTGGCCTACGATAGAGATTTGAAGTCTATTGCACTATCGCGATAATGCACGTTGATGACAGAATCTACCCGCGAAATCTAGAGCCACGAGCTCGAGCTGCAACTGGCAGCAATGCATCATCGTATTGGTCATCTTGAGTAAACAGCTGAAAGCGAAACGGTGGAGCTGGTAAAAAAGATAGGTGCAACATCCATTATTTGGACTTTGTTCGGATTTAAGCCGTCCGACGCACAGATGAGATGAGCGGGCGTGCACACACACACTCGCTCACTGTCTTTGTAGTCTCTGCAGACTTTTCCCAACCGGAACCATTTTTCTTTCTTTCAAATTTTTCAAATAATTACCTCTTTGTAAACTTTGTTCAATGCATGCGAGTGCTGCCGTATGTTCGAATATGACCAGTCCTTTTCGCCGTCATCACCCGGGTGTAGTGCCAGAAGACGCGATTGAGAAGTCGCGCGCGCTGTGAGAAAATGTGTCTCTGTGCACTCACTCATCCGAAAGCGCGCACACGTCTCACAGCGCGCAAATATTGAGTTCTCTTTCAAGTCTTGCTCTTGAACGGACAAACTCACGCAAAAAGTATGTCAACATGTCCATCTTGTTGAGTATTCTAGCAGACATAGTCTGTATATGCCTTAAGTAAACTTAATACAGTCGAGAAAGACGACGCATATCCGAGCATTAGGTCTTAAAGGGACAGTAGCCTTTACTGCTGTCTGTTTAATGTCAAACAACAAAAGACAAGGACATCAATCACTGCTCTTGCTTGAATAGCTTTTGTAAGTTTAATAGGATTAGTCTTTAATTTATACAGTCAAATATGCAATGTTAATTTACATTTGATCAATTTCTGTACCTGAAAACTAATGTTAGATGTACCTGAAAAACCTGAAAAGCATTTTATTAGGAGGCCTATCTTTGCTCAATAGTATTTCTTTGTGCTGCTGCTTGTATTTAAATTATTTGTTCTTATTACTTTCTTTATTTTTATTTGACAGTAGTCCTTTTTTCCCTGAACATAGCAAATACTGAACCGTACCGGAACTGTGAACCTAAAACCGTGATACAAACCGAACCGTGAGCAATCTGTACCGTTACACCCCTAGTGTAACGCATTCGAGGGGGTGCCACAAAATGGAGAACATTTTCAAAGGGTGCCATGACTGAAAAAAGGTTGGGAAACACTGCTATAGAGGACACGAACGCATAAACCATCACTTCATGAGAATTTACTATTTAATTTGAGAAAACTGGCATATCATAAAATGAACAGACACTCAAAGGTGTTCACAACCAGTCAAAATAAAAGTTTGGTTTAACGTGAGAAATTTTTCTGAATATATTAGGCTACTGTTGTAGCCTACAGTAGATTTAACTTTGTCTCTATGTAATAATAATTAGTCTCAACTAATAATAATAAAAATTATGCCTAGATGGTTGCTTATTTTTCACATTATATTTTTTATAAACAATGTTCACTTTTAAACAGCATACAGCCTTTAAATGTTTATGTATTATTTACTTATAATGATTATCATCATAAATAATTGAATTGCATTTATTTTTTTTAAATATATAAAAAAAAAAATTGTGGTACCGAAATTGGTACAGATCTGGCACGCATCTCCCTGTATTATTGCGTGATACTTTTGTATAATTTTTGTAAAGTTTTAGCCTGGTCGCTATTCACTGCCATTATATGGATAAGCACATACAGGACGTTTTTAAAACTTTCTGCTTTTTTTTTTGTTAAAGTCTCTGCAGCTAGTGTACTTTAATTTTATTTATCTGCAACAATATGTTATAATTACAGTTTTGTAAAATAAATGTTCTCAAAACTACATACAACGTTTCTTTCTTTAAAAAAAAAAAACATTTAGCAGTTTTGGCTTTCCTTAGGGTCTAACCCGTTCTAAAATGGTTCTATTATAATTTTTATATCGCAATATATATCGTTATCGCAAGAGGCTGCAATGTATATTCACAATATGGATTTTAGGCCATATCGCCCATCCCTACTGTGACTGTAGACTTGACAGGATGACACCAATGGCTGTTTGTTGCTAACTGGCTTACAGTAGTCTGCCAGAAACTCAGCAGGCAGAATTAATGGGGGCAGTGGAGAGAGCTGTGTGCCTTCCTTTCTCCTGTCCCTCGACACATATCCTCCTCCTTTAAAAACATTTTACTGTGCCGTTGTTTGTACCCAAGTACAGTTTTTTTTGTGTGTGTGTCTGCTTGTTATCTCCATTTTATTTTAAAATTCATCTTCCTGTTTTGCAGGTCAATAAGCACGTCAGGATGGAGGCTGGCAGAACAACAGGGACGGGGATCCCAGCTCATCACTGTGGATGAGAAACTGGTATGAATGTTTGGTTTTGGATTGTACCGGGTCACAATTGCTTTTTGTAATTATGTAAAATGTAACATTCTTTAACACCTAAAAATAAACTTAAAATAAAAAATAAACTAATTTATTTTAACTTGTATATTTATGTATATTTTTTAATGAATGCTAGTTAGGGATGGCACTGTTCACAAAACCCACAGTTCAGTTTGTATCACGGATTTAGGGTCACGGTTTTCGGTTCTGTACGGTTCTTGTTGTTGTTTTTTCTTTTAATCCTTAACACTCCAGAAATGTACTTCAGCATATGATATATAGCTTAATTATCCACAATTTAGGATGCAGTATTTAAAAAAATGTTTATATCATGTAGAAGTTTTACTTCTTAACTTTAATGTTACATTTATCATGTGAACTACTTATGTGTGAACTGTTATATGCAGCATGTGTGTTTGGGACAGAGGGTAACACGGTCGCATTTGCAGCAGATACATGCTGCCCATCACAAATCAAAGCACGACACAGACAGGGGTTGGAGGAGAACACCGGGAAATGTGACAGAATGGACAATATTTGTCTGTATTTGCAATATACGAGCGCGGTTCAGCTGCGCGAGACAAACGCTGCCAGTGTGTGAATGCACAGCTCTCCATACGTACTGCTTCTGCCCTGCCAGCACTGCTTGCGCGAGCGCTGTGAATACGACGCTGGCGCATCCTCCAACTCCGGGCGGCAGCCTTCCTTATCTCTCCCATTTCTACACGTGACATGACCTGCAGCACTCCACTTTTACTGTCTTATACTTCTTTTACTGTATGTCCACACATATTCTTATTTTGCGCGAAAAGGACACCCGCTGCTGTCTGAGGTAACATACGGACATGAGGCTACATTGCGCATGCGTCGAACCGTGCCACACACACGCTCCGAACCGAGACAAGCGAACCGAACGGTTCCGATGTTTTTTCATGAACCGTGCCACCCCTAATGCTAGTGTGCATTCGTGTGCATAGTGTGCATTAGGGGTGTAACGATACATGTTGTCACAATTCGATACAAGTCACGAAATTATAAGCCAAAATAAAGAAGCTGTTTTTATTATTATTATTTTATTATTATTAAAAAAAAATCTTATTGTTGTCAGGACCCACAAATATTCTTCCTTTGCAATATTATACATTATATGTATCATTATATATAGTAGTTTAATGTAGTTATGAAACTCTGTAAATTTTATACAGATTGTCTTGTCTTGCATACATGTTTTATACACAGTAAGCACTGGGAGTGTCTGTGTAAGACACTATGTCCCGCCTCTCCCGCTATTAATGCACTATACATATAAGAATAAACCATCTAAAATGCTTTGACTAATCATACTACTAAAGCTAAATGTCATATGGTGATTTAAATGATGTTTGCACTTTCACTTTGTTTGCTTCCATTGATCTTTTACGTTTTAGAGTAATGGACTTTAAATAGACAAAAATCTCTCAGGTTTTATAAAAAACATCTTCATTTGTGTTTAGAAGTTCAACGAAAATCTTATAGGTTTGAAACGGTATGAGGGTGAGTACATGATGGCAGAATTTACATTTTTGGGTGAATTATACCTTATAAATACAGTAAGCTGAGCTATGGATAAAACTAACTTTATATCATATCGTTTAAATCAACGATACATAGCATCGCATATTTATGTTGTGATAACTTGATATAATGATGTATTGTTACACCTTTACTAGACAGGGAAAAAAATCCTCTCATAAAATCCATCTATACTGAAATGAAATATTTTTATTTAATTTTTTGTGTGTCCTTGTGAATCAATAATGGCCTTGTTTACCTATGAGGCCTAGACACTCTGCTGGCTTGAATGTGTGGGACAGGTTTGGCAGAGTGGGGTGTTTGGGTGGACTCAGACTATCTCTGATTGTGAGCAGGCAAGTACACCCCGCCTGCTTGAGGGCTCTCGTTTAATAGTAGGGGCCACTCTTAAGTAAAGCTGCAAAAGGGCCCCAAAAAAAAGGGGATTGAAAGAAAAAGGGGGAAAACAGTCTGACAGTAGCAGACTCACAGGAAGACGGCGGCTGTCCTTTTATAATTGGCCACAGAGCTTTCATTGTTGTTCTCAGGCAAGCTGTGCCCATTGAGCGAGATATTTGGTCGTGGTGAGGACTACCTGTCTTATTCAAGACTTTTTAGAGAGCCTTCTTATAATAGATATTCATATTTGCTGTAAATGTCATCAGACACAAGATTGCAAAGGAAAAAAAGAAATTAGTTTTTTTCCATTAGGGAAGTAATGTATGAACACCCCATTCTGTTTAACTTGTGTGCATTTATGGCATGTCTGTAGATCATATGTAAAGCATTATTGTCTGAATTGAAATAATCTTTTCAAGGATTACAATTTAGGAATTAGTTCCTGTAGAACTGCTCTGTGAAGAGATGACATGCAGGTCCTCGGTGATCTGAGGGCATCTCAGAATGTCTTCTAGAATTTATATTGGGTCACCTGGATGTTTTTGTATTTGACCCTAAGTAAATTCTACAAGACATTTCTTTGGATCTCTGATTTTCATGGATTACTCTGTAATTTATCACCGAAACGTGGAGACATGTTGATCAGGAAGAATGCATCACAAAGAGCATCAAATTCAGCACAGACAGCTTTATTACTTTTTAAACTAAAAAAGATTGTATCTTAGCTGCTCGTGAAACTCCTTTATATTGCTTTTTAAATGCTTTTATGTTTAGTTTATCTAGTTTTATGTGATCTCAAAAATAGATTTTTAAGAGTGTTTGAGAAACTACATTCATCATACGTGACATACTTAAAATCAGCAGTAGATGAAAATATGAAATATAATTAATTAATTGATAGTTGGATTAAATAATGTATAGTCTGATTAATTGGAAATATTTTATATTAATTATAAATTGTCTTGATGATATTCCATTTAGTCTAGATAGAGATTTATTGGATATCATTAAAAAGTAAAAAATTACATGAAGTGAATTTTGTACAAAATCAAACTCTGGTGTTTTATTAATGATTTTTCAGTCAGTTACTGCTTTGGTTACTTTTTATTAAGGAAATAGTTTTCTTAAGTTGTTTTGAAACCAGTTAATCTAAGATTTCAAGTGCCTCTGAAAATAATAATAATTTATATTATAAATAATAATTTTTTAATGGCATTCTTGAGATATTTCTGAACATCTCATTTTGAAAAGGGAAAAATAATAAATCTTGAGCTCTAGTGAAAGTGCTTGCAAATGTGCCACTTTGCAGTGCAGTCAAATGCGTGGCATTGCAAATGACGGTAATTAAGGTCCTGCGTGATTGTGGCGGAGTCTGGGCGCTTTCACCCTCTGGTGCATGCACTGACTTGCTTTTGTTAGTAATTACAGTTTGATTAAGCATGCTGGGCCACGAGAAAGCCTGCATGGCTGGCCAGTGACACAGAGCTTCACAAGGAATGTCTGAGCCTTGCAAGAGCTCATATAACCAGAGCTTTCTGAATGAACTGCACAAGGATCTTAGCTGCTTGTGAAACTCCTTTTCCCAAACTCCTTTAAGTGTGTCATTCTCATTCACACTGATTTTGTTTAATAGGAAAAACCAAATTATAAGTAAGCCGTTTGTATGTCCCTGAAAAGCATAATAAATATGGCTCTGTGGTGCTGTGAAACACTGCATTGTTTTTGAGCATCCTGATCAGCCCAACACACCAACAGTGGTGTAATTTTGGGAAGGAGTCTGTTTGGCGCCCAATGGCAGACAGGGGATAGTGTTCAGAAAACCTGTTTGATTATGTCATTATTTAGCTATTTCGTTTGCTGCTGCTAGTGGTGTAGAAATTACAAACAGTCATTTGCTGAAAGTGCATGTATTTGCATGTATATTGAAATGTTTTCGCAAACCATTCTGCATACGAAAATAAATGCAAACAGCAGTGAAATTATACCTAATTGCAAACAAGAGGCGTTTTGTTCAGCAGGAGCTGTAAATTGAATGAACATGTTAAAGTATCTGTCAAACGTGTATCGTTGTGTTGGAGGCTCCGAGGTAGACAGAATTTAAGATCCAGCCGTGATTCTGTCCTCCACCCCCTTCCCCCTTGTTCCCTTCAGTGTTCATCTCAAGTGTCTGTTTTGTCTAGTTGTCCCCTCATACCAGGTGCTTCTCAGAAAAAAAAGAAAAAAACCAAGGCCAGCAAGTAGGTTAAAGGATATGGCTCTTTAAAGAGGATCTGACAAGAGGTTTTGTGTATTAGTTGCTAAATGGTATTTAATTTGCTTAACACTTGAGAAAGTAACCTTTAAAGTGCCCAACAGCACCTTTGTGTGGCAGAGGAAGGACACTTACACCGGCTGTAGTGCACACTGTGTTCCTCACTTCTTTTCCATCACCCTGTGATCTTCCAAAAGGGTCAACACTTTTTTTTCTTCTTCTTTTTTTTTCAAACTGCTCTTAAGCCCTATTCGGATGGGATTAGTTTTACAAGGGTAGATGGAGTAGTGTAATTTTATCACAGGACAGTTTGCACAGGAAAATAAATCTCAGTAAAACTAACTGAAGTGGGAGTGGTAACTCAATGTACGCACCACCATCACCTCCCTGTCGTCATGTGAGTATTACGTTGCTTCCTGATATCAGGTGAGCAAACACACATATATAAAACAGTTAGGTCCGGTCGAGCGATTTATTAATTCAATTAATTAAATTCTGATTGAATTGGTAATAGGCACTTACCTAAAGCTAAAATAAGTGTTTGTGCCTCTAACAAATGCTTTTGGCCTTCTTTTTGATCTGAATGGTATACGGGAAAACTCTTGAGGTTTGTCACAGACTTGTCCCACCCACTAGAAAGCGAATTAATGCTTCAAGCGCCTCTATACTTGAAAAAAAAAAAAAAACACAGAAGAGTACTTTTTAAAAGGCAATGACGGAGTATTTACGTGCACATTTACAGCTGGTCTGTTTGCCCGGGATTAGCATTACCTGAGATGGTTTTTCTGGACCTTTTTACAGACGGTAAAAGTAGTCGTAATCTTTACTGACATGGCACATTCGGACGGGACTAAAATCACTGAGAAGCTCTGATAATAATTACTTTACCCCACCTCTCCATGTTAAACTAATTTTGACCGAATAGGGCTATAGTCTAAAAAATATGAATGCTAATGTAGATGTTTGGCCTTTAGTAATAATTATAATTGGATTGTGACTCATATTAATCTTTTATTAATTGTAGTTGTCATTAGGCCTGTCACAATAACTTCTTTTTGTTGGGAAATATATTGTCCCAGAAATAATTGCTATATGCAATATTATTGTCATTTTAAGAACAATTTATGCCACTGAATATATAATCATAAAATAACAGCATGCAAATAAGCCTACACAATTTCAAATAACAATGAACTTAACTCTTAAGAATATTTAGATACTTAGAAAGACTCAAGCAAAACGGTCAAACACGTCCGTCTACCACACGTTTGCATGCAAAATTAGCGCAGTGGAATGCAAAACCGTGTTCCCTGTGGAAATTACTATAATGGTAAACACTATAATGCCTCAAATTATGCCTTTTTTACACTGTCGATGTTCGCTCTATGCATGAAGGAGCTGCCTGAGTCCTACTATCGCCTCCAATACAGAGAGGAGATAAGATAACACAGGCATTGCAATCTGCAAAATGTTGGTGACATTCGTTAAACATAATAGGCAATATATCGCATCACCAAAAATGATTGAGGTCATGTCCATATATCGTGCAATAATTTGTGACAGGCTTAATTACCATTACATACAGAAAGTTGGCACTTTATTGCTATCCAGGATTCAGGACAGAAGTTTCAGGTCAGACTTATATCTTAACAAATATCTTTGTCAGCATTATTTTTTTTTGTGTGTGCTGTTCACCTGATGTTGATGTGTTGCAGTCACCTAGAATTTGAATTGCAATTTGACTATTTTATTATTATTTATTTTTTTATTATTATTTAATGGAAATTAGAAAATAGGAAGGGTCAAGATAAAAAATAAATCAATGTTCCTGTCTGACTGGTACTTATTGTTTTGTACAATATAAGTATTGAAGTCAGCAGACATCGATACTGGAAAACAGTTATAAGTAATACTTATTTCTATATTTTGTGACCTGTGTGGGAATTTAAGCAGAAAATAAGGCTGTACGTAACAATGATTTGACCATGTGTAAGAGATCATGTTAGACAGTCTTGTTTTTATATTCAATAAATGATCAAATGTATAAGTAGCAATGAACAGTTCTTCCAAATAATATTATTTAGTAAAATCCAATCAGAATTTACAGTTTATTATATCCTTTTTATGAAGGGAATCTTAAACAAACTGAAGGTATAGTAATGTTTTTTTTTTAAATGTAAACTTCAGAATTGAATAAAAGGATGGGCTAGAATAATGGTTGTATTAAAACATTTTTTTTTTTTTTTCATTATAAACATGTTTAAAATGTTTTTCTGTCTTATTAGTAGCAACTGCTTTTGTCACCCAATCAGTAAACAAAGTGCTGCAATACTGATGGGATCTGATCACCTATCCATTGTCATCACTATCAGTGATTGTCGGCTCATTTCAAGTCTGTAATAACCAAAAGTGGTTATTTGAAGTGGAGTTGTTACCTCACAATCAGACAAACTATTTCAGAACATTAACCAGTCTGGTCCCAACTCATTAACTAAGTCATTAAAAGGAACAGTTTCAAAGGAATATTGTTCACAAATGGATGACAATAAAAATGACAATAATAATTTGGTTTTTAATGCCACAAGCATCTTGTTTTTGTTTTTCTTCATTGGGTGTTTTGCTATTGACAAGTATCAATCATTTTAGCAAATTGCTTCCTTCAAACTATTAGAATAAATGAGAAACACGTTTGCGACAACTATAGAAACGCATATAGTTTTACAATTAAAGTGCGTCATGTTGCTTATGCATTACAAAATAAGATGGATGCCCTATATGGGTCAATGACAAATAAGAAAAACAATACTTTTTTTAAGATAAAAAAAATTATGATTTTAAGCAAGAGTTTGAATGGTGAAAAAAAATAAATAAATAAATAAATGTATGGTGTTGATTCATATTGGTTTTACTATGTGTTCAGAACACAATTTTCCATAAGGAGATTGTTTGTTTTTTAATTATAATTATTATTTTTATACATTATATAATGGTTTACATTTATATTTCTTACTTCATTTTGCAATTGCAGTTGGAATTGATACTTTTAACTGTAAATTAGCTTGGTCGCACCACCTGACATTTAAGGTCTTTGAAACACCACAACTCAAAGTCAATTGAATTTTTAAAAAAATTAAAAGAGTATCTTATAAAGGAAATATTGTAGATCAATTTGATATGTGGCATGTATTTATTTATTTATGGAAAATAATGAATTCAGACACAAAAAATACGTAATGTAATTTGACCCATATAACATTGAAGACGAATCCACATTTAAACACGTCACAATAGTATATTTATGAAGTGTGTTGTGTCTGCACATGTGGCACTAAACAGAATTAAAAAATGACACATTATCTTCATCCACTCCTTCGGCCCTCATCTGCCATGCCATTTTTAATGATTTTTTGGTTTAAAAAAAATGCCTGGCCAATAGGAAGATCTTTCTAACCACTTAAAGGATTAGTTCACCCCAAAATTTAAATTTACAGATAATTTACTCACAACCCATCTCATCCAAGATGTTCATGTCTTTTTCTTCAGTCAAACATTTTTTTCTTCTTCACACAAGTTTCTTGAAGAAAACATTTCAGGATTTTTCATCATATAATGCTTTTCAAATCAAATCAATCAAATCAAATCAAATCACTTTATTGTCACTCTACGTATGCACAAGTGCAACAGTAGGTGAAATTCTTAGGTGCAGTTCCGAGCAAACATAGTAGTCATGACATGACATGTACAACATTTAAGCAACAACAGATTACACATCTGATGCGCCCACAATTACTCACAGCACAGTATACACTACAATAAATAATTTACACAATGTGAGTGTAGTTCTCACAGCTTTAAACAATATACACATACTTACAATATACATATACTTTAAACAATATACACTAAACATACATTAAACAATAACAGTTTACATTAAGCTATAGTAATAATATACAATGTACAGTATACAATATGTTCACAAATAGAAATCCGATGTGCAATAGATGCTGTATGATAAATAAATGTGTATATAATGTGTGTGTATCTACAGTGGGTTGTGCTGAGTGATATTCTGTCCAGTGTGTGTTATGATCCTGATGGGTCAAGAGTTAAGGAGTCTGATTGCTTGTGGGAAGAAGCTGTTCTGGAGTCGGCTGGTGCGTGTTCTGATGCTGCGGTACCGTCTGCCTGATGGCAGCAGTGGGAGCAGCCCATGGCTCGGGTGGCTAGAGTCTCTGATGATCCTCTGAGCTCTTTTCACACACCGCCTGGCATAAATGTCCTGGAGGGAGGGAAGCTCACCTCCGATGATGCAGCTGGCCGTGCGCACTACCCTTTGCAGGGCTTTGCGGCTGCGGGCGGTACTGTTGCCGTACCAGGTGGTGATGCAGCCAGTCAGCAGGCTCTCTATGGTGCTGCTGTAGAAGCGTGTGAGGATGTGGCGGCTCATTCCAAACCTCCTCAGTCGTCGCAGGAAGAAAAGGCACTGATGAGCCTTCTTCACAACGGCCTCAGAGTGGACGGACCATGAGAGTTCCTCTGTGATGTGGACACCGAGGAACTTGAAGCTGCTGACTCTCTCCACCGGTGCTCCATTGATGGTGATGGAGCGGTGTTCTCTCTCATTCCTCCTGAAGTCGACCACCAGCTCCTTGGTCTTGCTGACGTTGAGGGAGAGGTTGTGCTCCTTACACCATCGTGTCAGAGTGTGCACCTCCTCTCTGTAGGCCGTTTCATCATTGCCAGTGATGAGACCTACCACAGTCGTATCGTCAGCAAACTTGATGATGGTGTTGGAGCTGTGGGTTGCCACACAGTCATGTGTGTACAGGGAGTACAGGAGTGGGCTGAGAACGCAGCCCTGAGGGGCTCCAGTGTTGAGAGTCAGTGATGAGATGTTACTGACCACCTGGCGTCTGTTTGACAGGAAGTCCAGGATCCAGCTGCATAGCAAGCTGTTTAAGCCTAGAGCCCGGAGTTTCACGTCAAGTATGGAGGGCACAATGGTGTTGAATGCTGAGCTGTAGTCTACAAACAGCATTCTCACATATGTGTTCCTCTTTTCCAGGTGGGAGAGAGCAGTGTGTATAGTGGATGAAATGGCATCATCAGTGGAGCGGTTTGTGCGGTATGCAAACTGCAGTGGGTCCAGTGAGGGGGGGAGAACTGAGCAGATGTGGTTTCTGACTAGTCTCTCAAAGCATTTGCTGATGATGGGGGTCAGAGCAACAGGACGCCAGTCGTTTAAGCAGGTGGTTTTTGACTGCTTAGGTACAGGAACAATGGTGGACGTTTTAAAGCATGTGGGGACCACAGACAGGGAGAGGGACAGGTTAAAAATGTCCGTGAAAACTCCAGCCAGTTGGTGTGTGCGCGCACGCTCTGACGCGGCCCGGAATGCCGTCTGGACCCGTGGCTTTTCGGATGTTCACCCGCCGGAAGGATCGGGTTACATCCGCTAAAGATACGGAGAGTGAACTAACCTCTGCATCTTCAGCCACGAGCTCTCTCTCCGCGAGGGCGGTGTTAGTTCCCTCAAAGCGAGCATAGAAGGTGTTGAGCTCGTCCGGGAGAGAGGCAGCGGTATTCACTGTGGAGTTTGTGTTCCCTTTATAGTCCGTGATGGTGTTAATTCCCCGCCACATGCTTCTGGAGTCGGTGATGTTGAACTGTCCTTCAATCTTGTCCCTGTACTGCCGTTTTGCTGCTCTGATGGTTTTCCGGAGGGCATAACTTGCTTGTTTATGCTCCTCCGCATTACCGGAGTTAAAGGTGAAGGTCCGCGCATTGAGTGCCGCGCGAACATCCCCATTTAGCCACGGCTTCTGGTTTGAGTACAGCCGAATTGTTTTGGTCGGAACAACGTCTTCTACGCACTTCCTGATGAAACACTTTACGCTATCAGCGTAGACCTCGATGTCGTCATCAGAGGCCGACCGGAACATCTCCCAGTCCGTGTGATCAAAACAGTCCTGTAGCATAGAATCTGATTGGTCCGACCAGCACTGGATGGTTCTGAGGGCGGGTGCTTCCTGTTTCAGCCTCTGCCTATAAGCAGGCAGAAGAAGAACGGAAGCGTGATCTGATTTGCCAAATGGTGGGCGCGGGAGGGACTTGTAACCATCCTTGAAGGGAGAGTAACAGTGATCCGGAACTCGGTTCGCTCTCGTGTTGAAGCTAACATGTTGGTGGTATTTAGGTGCAATGCGTTTGAAGTTGGCTTTGTTAAAGTCCCCGGTCACAATAAACGCAGCCTCAGGATGCGCAGTTTCCTGCTCACTCACTGAAAATTAAAAATCTCCAGATAATTTACTCACCCCAATGCCAGCCAAGATGTACAAATGCCCTTTAGCAAAAAAAAAACAACGATATCGGATGATTTTGAAGTTGAAAACAGTGGAGAAAACGGGAATTGCAACCAAAATGCTGAAAGTTCAAATCAATGCAGTTGCAAAGCTCTTCGATGGGCTTCAGAGGCTCTGGGTGATCCCAGATGAGGAATAGGGTCTTATCTAGCGAAACGATCTGTCTTTTTTTTTATTTTTTTTATATATATAATAAAAATGAATATACTTTCTAACCTAAATTGATCATCTTGCACAGCTCTGCAAGGTGCTAAGAATGACGTAATCACGTCGGAAAGGTCACGCTAGACGTAGGCAGAAGTACCGCCCCGTGTTTACAAAGCGTTCGTGTGAAGACTAATACAAACGCCCTTTAATAAAAACACTGGTTTCAACTTCAAAATCATCCGATATCGTTGTTTGTTTTTTTTTGCTAAAGGGCATTTGTACATCTTGGCTGGCATTGGGGTGAGTAAATTATCTGGAGATTTTAATTTTCGGGTTAACTAATCCTTTAAAAAACCCTGTAAAATCAGCTGATCTGCAACGATGTGCAGATCTCTTGTTTTCACCTCGTTCTCATTTGCCAACTGAATCCACATGTTTATGTTACTAGTCTGTCTCTGTTTATCATGTGGATCATCTATCATTGGTCACCAAATTGTTTTTTAACTAGAAAGTAAGTACATTTGCATGCATGTGGACACACCAACCTGTAATGTCTTTCCAAGTCATTTTTGTTTAGGATGTCTCTTAGCAGATTGATCATTTTCCCGTTTTCTCCTTTATTAATCACCATGTGAATTGTACCAGAACGATTCTGAAGGGATTTCACTGGAACGGTGATGGAGGAGCATTATTTAAAACAACTCCATATGCTGAAATGTGAACATGATTTATATACATATACAGCCATCAAAAATCCTTCAGAGGTTCCACCTGTTTTTATATATTTTTGTCAATCTGAGCTTAAAACATGTCAGTAGGCCACACATGTACATATCATTACAAGTCAACTGTGTCCTTCCCTTTCTAGTCAGAAACAACCGACTTATGCCATCAGTGTAGGAATCTGCTATCGAATGTGTGTGGTGACACAGATCTGTATTTCTCATTCTGAATAGTACTCAAGCAAAACCGATAAGAAACCTCTTCTGTGTTTTATGAATTTATGATTTGCACAAGCACAATTTGAAATTCATTGCATTCACTGTCAAATCACTTTAGAATTCAAAAGCAGCACCTCAAGAGCATTTATTTTCTTGTAGTTATGTTCGTACACCAAATTTCTTGTTTACACTTCGGTATCAGTCTTGCCAGCCACACTTGGCTCTACCAAGCTGCACGCAGGGCTCATTCAAGCAGTTGGCCCCACAGTCTGCCGCTCTGAAAAGGCTCTCATGCTCTTTATTCACAGAGGAGCCAGAGGTGTCAAGAAATATAGACACGCTTTCACGTGATGGAGACTTTGCCAGTCTTTTCTCCCTCGCTCTTAAGCCTGGCATTCTGTCTGCACATACAGGTATTAAAGGGCTCAGTGAATAGTGTCAAACTTCATAGTTCTCATTTTGCTTCCTGTACATGCAAGGAGAAAAGTCTAGTGTATCCCTTTTTGGTCCCTCTCCCTGGCCTAATTTTTCTTTCCCCCTTGAAGCACCATATTTAAGGCACAGTCGCTTGCTTTGTCTATGGGCCATTGTGCATTCGTCTGTTGCTTAGATCACCCTCGTAGTTTTTGTTGTCCTAATGTATGCAGGCAAGACTTAAGTCTAGACTACTTTTTCTTCCTTTTTTTCATCTAATTTTGCAGGACAATGGAAAGTATTTCAATTTTTAAGATCTTATTCGGTCTGTGGGTAGGGTATATATGGAATAACTAATAATATAATTTACTTTTTTTTCTTTTTTCTTTTTTTTACAAATAATATATACAAATAGTAATATTTATCTTTATCAGAAACATGTATTGTGGTTTAAGCGCAGACATTAAATAAGACTTGCATGTCTGTTTAGACTAATTGTCATGCTGCTCAGCACTGTCTTTGAATGAGACTCCTCCTTGTTTATTTGCGCTAAACATTTGCACCAAAAACTTTTTCATTTTGAGATGCTTGCCATTTCAACTTTCAAGCCAACTATATCATGGAACGTTCTGATGATCTTTGTTACTAAGTTATTGTTGTGGTTCTGAGCTAGTGGTTTAAATCATCTTTGACAGTTTTTAGGTTTTGTTCGTTATAAAGTCTAACGTCTTTTTCCCCTTTCGTTCAAGTTATCCTGTAAAATAGACCGTATGGTACTGTATTTTCTTTCCAGCCTGCTGGAGTGTCACATGAAGACTTTGTGTTAGTAGTGTTTGGAAGCCTTTTGTTCACAGTTCATGGTAAAGAACCTCTTCTATATGAATCAAGTGGCAGATGATAGACAATGATGAAAATGTGATTCTTTGAAGTTGTAATAGCCATTGAAGTGTGAAGTTCCTGCATTGAAAGGGGAGCTGCTTGTAGGATTCACAACCTTGGGTGGCTGCTTGGTGGGAGGTTTGTCTGTGTGTTAGGGGTGTAACGGTACACAAAACTGACGGTTCGGTGCGTACCTCGGTTTTGAAGTCCCGGTTCGGTATGGATTCGGTACAGCAGTTTTACAAAATTGCTTTTTATTAATTTTTATTCAACAGTGGTTTAATGAAAAAAAATTGTGTCTATCTTTAAGAAACTTTTAGTTATAATTTAAGGACAATGCTGTAAACTATATAGGGAGCCCTTACTTACATATAGCTATTAAAGATTAACAACAGAGCCCAAACTATTAGCCTAAATTCAGTTGCTATTTATTTTTAGATATAATCAACACTTCACATAAGGCAGTTTTTGCATTAACTTCTAAATCGAATTATTTTTATTCGTTGTTGAAATATAATCATTTAGTAGCTGTAATTTTCATGACAGGTTTATTTAAACATTAAATAAACAAGACATCGCTAACAGGCTAAGTAGTATATAATGAATATATATAGGCTAATATAATGAATATAGCAGCTAATATAGTGCATGTATTCAGTGAAAGAGTTGATTTCTCTAGTGAGCCAACAGCTGTGGACACTGAATGACTTCTGAGTAAACGTGATTCTGCATGACATTGTTTACAAGCAGTTTTATTGTCTTTCCGTGGTTGAAACACAGATGGAGCGATTATTTCAGTAAGTTGTAATGTGTCCTCAACATACCTTAAGATATATTCATTTATGTTTATTCTTTAGGAAGAGATGATCGCATTGACTTGCGCGCTGCCGCTTTAAGTTGAACTGATACGCGTCTATCAGTCACGTCACATTAAAGAGCGTTAAAATGAAATTTATCGTTTGAATTTCGTGATAAAATGGACTGAATACTTAATATGTTCGTGTGGGAACTCGGATTGAAGTGTGTTCCGCGCTTACAACAAGCCGACTGTTAACTGTTAAAGATTACATTCATAACCGTTCGGTGCACCGTACCGAAAGCCCTGTACCGAAACGGTTCAATACGAATACGTGTACCGTTACACCCCTACTGTGTGTTGTTGCCGACTTCCCATTGCTGGTCGCTAATTCCCAAAGGCATTGGACTCTCTTTGCCTTTCAGCAGACTCCTTTAGCTCAGCAACACCACAATGGAGTCTAGGACCGTGCAGCATGTTACACACATCTTTCAGATCACCTTCTTGTAACAGTCCTCTCTTATTCTTTTTAAGAATTAAGCTTCCTCATCAGGGCTACCTACGATGTTCTTCCTACACCTAAGAACCTTAACCAGTGGTTTGGAGATGATCCAGCATGCCCTCTCTGCCAAACCCCAGCAACTCTCAGACACATCCTCACCGGCTGCAAAACCAGTCTGTCCCAAGGCCGTTACACCTGGAGGCATAACCAGGTCCTTCGCCAACTGGCAGTCATTCTGGAAGGAAGGCGATCCTTCATCAATGCCCTCCCTCACCCAACATCCGGTCACTCATCCACTATCCCCTTCGTGACAGCAGGGCAGTGCCCAGCAAAACCAACCGCAAGAGTGGAAAGCACCCTCTTAGATGCCGCACGGGACTGGAAAATGCAAGTGGACTTAGATCAGCAACTCAAGTTTCCACCTGAGATTTTAAACACCAATCTCAGGCCGGATCTTGTTCTGTGGTCATCTTCACATAAGTCCCTGTTCATCGTGGAACTAACTGTACCATGGGAGGCTGCAATAGGAGAAGCGTATGAACGGAAAAAGCTGAAGTACACTGAGATAGCTTTGGAGGCAAAACAACTAGGCTGGTGTACACAGGTACACAGGTGTACAGAGGATTTGTGGCCACATCTATAGCCAGGCTCCTGAATGGAGTGGGAGTTCGGGGACAGGCCTTCAGGAAAGCCATCAGATCAATGTCGGAGGCAGCAGAGCGAAGCAGCAGGTGGATATGGATAAAGAGAAAGGATCCTAACTGGGCTGCAAAGAACAACAAGGAGGGGTAAAGGCAGAAGGGGGCTCACCTGGGACGCCAGGTGTTGCCGTTGAGCCCTCTGGAGGTGTCGTGGGCCTATCAACGAAACACCGGTGAAGGAGGGTGCTCACCTGAAGACCCTGATGACGTTCTTACCCCTCTCCCCACTAAAAAACTAGGAAGTGCTGATTAAAAGGGATATTAACATCAAGTCCTATGAGCTGAACTTTTTATACAGTGAACCGTGAGCACTGTTAAAGGGGTCATGACATGGAGGTTTTTTATTTTTATTTGAATATATTTTCCTTGAGGTTCACTTAGACTGTTAATAAAGATTAAAAAAAAAAACATATACACTATATTGCCAAAAGTATTTGGACGCCCCTCCAAATCATTGAATTCAGGTGTTCCAATCACTTCCATGGCCACAGGTGTATATAATCAAGCACCTATAGGCATGCATACTGCTTCTACAAACATCTGTGAAAGAATGGGTCACTCTCAGGAGCTCAGTGAATTCAAGCGTGGTACCGTGATAGGTTGCCACCAGTGCAATAAGTCAATTAGTGAAATTTCTAAATATTCTATGGTCAACTGTTAGTGGTATTATAACAAAGTGGAAGCAAATGGGAACAACTGCAACTCCTCCACAAAGTTGTAGGCCACGTAAAATCACAGCGCGTGGTCAGCGCATGCTGAAGGCGCACAATGCGCAGAAGTCGCCAGCTTTCTGCAGAGTCAATAGCTACAGACCTCAACTTTGTGTGGCCTTCAGATTATCCCAAGAACGCTGTGTAGAGAGCTTCATGGAATGGGTTTCCATGGCCGAGCAGCTGCATCCAAGCCTTACGTCACCAAGTGCAAAGCATTGGATGCAGTGGTGCAAAGCACACCGCCACTGGACTCTACAGCAGTGGAGACGTGTTCTCTGGAGTGACGAATCACGCTTCTCTGTCTGGCAATCCGATGGACGAGTCTGGGTTTGGTGGTAGCCAGAAGAACGGTACTTGCCTGACTGCATTGTGCCAAGTGTAAAGTTTGGTGGAGGGGGGGATTATGGTGTGGGGTTGTTTATTAGGGGTTGGGCTTGGCCCCTTAGTTCCAGGGAAAGGAAATCTTAAAGGAACACTCTACTTTTTTTTAAAATAGGCTCATAAAATATCTTCTGAATCGTCTCTCACAAATGTCTCCATGGTTACAAGGTACGCTTCTTGTGCAAGCAGGTTGTCACGTTGGTTATGTTGATGGAAGTTAGCCTATTTTCAGGCGCTGCGTAATATCATGTCAATATCAATGCAACATCAGTGTCTGACCTCACAAATGTGCTTCTATAAGAATGGTCAAAAGTTCACATAAAAAACCAGTCAGTATCTGGTGTGACCACCATTTGCCTCACGCAGTGCAACACATCTCCTTCGCATAGAGTTGATCAGGTTGTTGATTGTGGCCTGTGGAATGTTGGTCCACTCCTCTTCAATGGCTGTCCGAAGTTGCTGGATATTGGCAGAAACTGGAACACGCTGTCGTATACGTTGATCTAGAGCATCCCAAACATGCTTAATGGGTGACATGTCCGGTGAGTATACTGGCCATGCAAGAACTGCGAATTATTATAAAAATTTTTTTTTCAGCTTTCAGGAATTGTGTACAAATCCTTGCAACATGGGGCCGTGCATTATCATGCTGGCATAACAATGGACCTCAGGATCTCGTCACGGTATCTCTGTGCATTCAAAATGCCATCAATAAAATGCACCTGTGTTCGTTGTCCATAACATACCATAACCCCACCGCCACTCGATCCACAACATTGACATCAGCTGTCTGCCATCTGCCCTGTACAGTGAAAACCGGGATTCATCCGTGAAGAGAACACCTCTCCAAAGTGCCAGACAACATAAAATGTGAGCATTTGCCCACTCATGTCAGTTACCCCAACGAACTGCAGGTCGAGACCCCGATGAGGACGACGAGCATGCAGATGAGCTTCCCTGAGATGGATTGTAGCAGCAGCTGTCCGGGTGGCTGGTCTCATGATCTTGGAGGTGAAGATGCTGGATGTGGAGGTCCTGGGCTGGTATGGTTTAGGGCTGTCAAAATTGCTCAAATTACGTTCGAATATTCGAACTATTTGAACATCTGGTTGCGCATTTTGTCAATGACGCGGATTACATCAATAACAGGACAAATTAATACAAAGAGACATAACCACTTGTATAGGTAGTCTATTTAAGTTTAAACATATTTGACAACGTATTACCTACACACAAACAAGTAAATCAACTAATGACCAAGACCGCAGACCTCACTCTCTCTCACCCTCACGCTCTCTGCGCATAACGGTTTAAATGAACAAACACATTTTGAGAGCTGATCAAGAGTTTTGTGCAAGCAATTTAAGGTCGTGACTCTTGTCCCAAATATAGCAGGCATCATTCAGTAATTGAAGCAAATATTATTAATATTAATTGAATTTTACAGCATATTGAATGCTCCGAGTGAGCTGTGCTGTGGTAAACATGGAACTTTTCCTTGACAAGAAACGGTAAATAATCAAACCAGTTGAAGCAGTGCATTTATCCTTTATTCATGCAATATCTATTCAGTCAGTACAGTAGCTTACACTTTAGTAATGTTTCTGTTTAACGTTAAATAAAATGAGGCACACAATTCCGAGAAATGTGAAAACAAATAACTTTTACACTGAGGTTCATAAAAAATAAAGTGCTATTAAACACGAAAAAGGCTACTTACATTCTTGGTGCTTGTATAAAAAGAATTCGCTGAAGCCTGCCCCATCCACGACACTGATCGGTCTCATGTCCTTACAAATGAACGAAATTAATTTCTCCGTTATGGCCTCTTGTGTTGCAGAAAAAGAGCTTGTGGCGGGCGATGCAAAGTAAGTGTCTAGACATGACTGTTTAGCTGGAGTTCAACGCATTATGCCATGCTCATTTGGGTGCACATTTTCGAGATGTGACCTCATGTTGCTAGTGGTCGAATGGTATGCTAACTGTATCTTACATAGCATGCAAACAACTTTATCTCGCGGCTCAACAATTTTACCTCCTACCGACCAAAATCCATAGTACTTCCAGACATGGGGTTAAAATCGCTTTCTTTGCTGCGGTCGAGTTGGGCTCTGCACTTTCTGCCATCTTCCATGCAAGACGCGTCAACTTTCAGCAGTGACGCTGTGCCAGACAGTGCGATTCCTGTGCCCTGTCACTGAACCCTCAGGCACGCTAGCGTGCCCACTCGCGAAGCAGACAGCCACGCCTCTACTACCTCTAATTACGCCTCTATTTTTTTTCCACTTTTTAAAACATTTTTATTCTTTTTTTTTTTTAACTATTCGAATATATATTCGAATTTAGAATATTAGTTGACAGCCCTAGTGTGGTTACACATGGTCTGCGGTTGTGAGGCCGGTTGGATGTACTGCCAAATTCTCTGAAACGCCTTTGGAGACTAGAGAATATGGTAGAGAAATTCACATTCAATTCACAGGCAACAGTTCTGGTGGACATTCCTGCAGTCAGCATGCCAATTGCACACTCCCTCAACTTGCGACATCTGTGCCATTGTGCTGTGTGATAAAACTGCACATTTTAGAGTGGCCTTTTATTGTGGCCAGCCTAAGGCACCTGTACAATACTCATGCTGTCTTATCAGCATCTTGATATGCTATACCTGTGAGGTGGATGGATTATCTCGGCAAAGGTGAAGTGCTCACTAACACAGATTTGTGAACAATATTTGAGAGAAATAGGCCTTTTGTGTACATCGAAAAAGTCTTAGACCTTTGAGTTCAGCTCATGAAAAATGGGGGCAAAAACAAAAGTGTTGCGTTTATAATTTTGTTCAGTGTATTTCCAACCCTCATTCTGCCCATCTGCCTGAAATGACCCGTTTTTAAGGGGTGGCTCCTTTAAGGCTTTAAGTCAAAAGTTTCTCTACGAACTGTGCCTTATTATACAAAACAGTCTGCGATCAAATTCTCTGAACAAACATATAATCCTCCGACACGGTCCAGGACGCCATTAAAAATAAACCATCCTCTTGTTCCTGATGCTGGTATCCTTTCTGAAGTCTGTACAGAGACTCAAATGAGCTGTTTAAACAGGATGTGTCAAAGCGAACAACCCTTTACGCTACTATTTATTCTTCCACTTGTCCTCTTGTCGGCAGACTTGCACACATAGTAAAGTGAATGAGCATCTATATATTGTATGCAGCGTCAGTGATTTAAAATAGGTTCTATTTGCAATGCAGTGTATGCCTGTGTCACCAGAGGAATATGGTGCAATGATGTAAAACTCTTTGTCGACATCTTGCTTTGGAGATGGGCATATGCAAATCCCCCAATATCCAAACAAGCTGTTTTGGAGCTTGATTACCTAAATGCTTTGTTTATAGCGAGCAGTGTTTTAAGCTCTGAAACTTGCAGGATGTTTTAATGCTACAAAGTTCTTTTTTATGTCAAAAGAAGGCAAATTTAAATTCTCATGTCATGACCCCAATAAAGTATTTGCATTCTATACTCTTAGAACTCGATTTTGAATTTGAATTCCGTAATTCTGATACATTTAGCTATATATATAATGCATTTTTTTTAATCTGCTAATGCTTTACATTTTAAAGTGCAGTTATTTTAAACAATTCCTCTTTTTGAGCTGTCATTTGTTTGAATCAGACTGCATTGGTTATGTTGTTGTTTTTTTGTTTTTGTTTTTTTACTATGGCATTGCAGATTCAGTGAAACACAGTTTAGGAAACACTGAAATAGAGAACCTTGTAATTTAGTTAATTAACATAAATGTTACGTTTTAAAGTCATAGCATTACAAATTTTCATTTTTAAAGTCAAAAAGTTTTTGAAAATCGTACAACGTATTGTATTTTGTAAGTATGTACAATGTAAGTATTTTGAGAGCAGAGAGACAGACTCTTATTATGTAATTCACAGTGCTTCATGGTAGTGGGCAGAGCTAATTGTTTTGGCGTGTTTTGCTTCTGATTGGTGGAATTTTCTGTACAGCATCATGGGTAATGTTTTCACCACAAATTCTGCTGTTAAACAGTTGTTACTTCCGGAAATTACATATAATCTGATGTTTAACCGTTGGTTATAAACATTTATAATGGTTCACAAACATTTACAAAAATGTTTACAGTGTGGAACATTTATTAACAGTGTAAAACTTTATTAAATTAACAAAAATACCCCCCGAAATTCAAGATAAAATGGCGCAAAATGCTCCTTCACAGTTCGATTACAGCTGTCACGATTAAAGTGAAATGTGAAATGAATGAAAAGTGTCGATTGTGGAATTTAAATTACATTTATTTGCTCGTTACGTCATTTCTTTTTGTGTGTGGTTTACAGCGTTAACACAAAATAACCAATCACACATTTCTGTTGAGCTTATGAATGCTGTGTCCAATCAAAGGTATTTTGATTCGTCACCGCGGAGAATGCCAGAGTTGTTCTAGATTTAGACAAAATTTTCCCCTCACTATGGTAGTCGATGGCTGCAGAGATCTGCTTGTTACAAACATACTTCCAATTATCTTCATTTGTGTTCAGCAGAACAAAGAAACTCATACAGGTTTGGAACAGCTTGAGGGTGACTAAATGATGACAGAATTTTCTTTTTTGGGTGAACCAACCCTTTAACTACGACTTTTGCCTCAATAAACTCCTAATTTACTGCTTATTACTAGTTAGTAAGGTAGTTTTTGTAGCATTTAAGTTTAGGTACTGGATAGGATTAAGGGATGCAGAAGAAGGCATTAATATGTGTTTTATAAATACTAATAAACAGCCAATATCCTAGTAATGCACGCTAATAAGCAACTAGTTAATAGCTAGAATTGAACCCTAAAAATAAAGTGTTATGAAGCATTCTATTAATCAACATTTAATAATCATTATAACAATATCAAGAGCAATAATCAACAATGAATTTTGTCATATTGCAGCTTCATCCTCTGAGTTTTTTTATTTATGTGTAAATGCATGTATATGAGCAGCAATTAAACAGTCTGAGTAAATAAACACATGCCATGTCAGATGCAGCTTCTGTTCCACCTTTGCAGTGTAAAAATGGCACAAAAATACATAAAGAATAAAAATAAATGTAATAAGGTAATTATTAAAATGTCTTTACAAAGGTAAAAAAAATGCTCTTGAAAAATCAAGTCCAGGAGGCAAATATTGCACATTAATGGAAAAGTTCAATCATATTGTTTACCTTTGGAAAAATTAGTTAAATCCAGCAATAAAGACAGACTGCCCTGAATGATTCACCTGCTCAGATCGAACACTTCAGGTTTAATGTACTATTTCAGCTCAAGTTTGCAGCGTTCTTTTCGCCTTCACCTGAAAGTCCAGGATTCTGACCTCTGACTGGAGACCTGCAGTGAAGATCAGTCTTGATGCATTTTGAGAGTGTGAGAAATTAGCTTGTCTAGACAAGTGCGCGCGTCTGCATTCAAAAAAGGAAGTATTTGGGCTTTTATGCCCTTTGGGGAATAGTGCAAATGTATGAGAACCGCAAAGCTTCTTTTTATGGGAGCACAAATGTGAATCTTGTTTTTGGCAAACCACACATTAAAGTGTAACTTCGCTGATTTTCAACCTGCTGTGTGATGTTGCAGTGTCTGTGGTATATGTAAATGAATAATATTACTCATTCTCCATGTTACCAGGACTGAGAAATTCCTGTTTATTTGTCAGCAAACGTCTTTTGACAGCTTCAGGGCTTTCATGAAAACAACAGATTATACTTCCACATTTTTGCATTGACAGAGGGTTGTTAACAGAACAGTTATTGTAAGGGTATATGTATATCACTGAAAATGTTATTGTAGTTGTATCATGTCTGCTCTTTAAACAGCATTATATTAAAAATGGAAGACTATGGCAGCAGCTTTCTTTTAGTTTAGTTTCTTTCAGTTTTTCCACATTTGTGGTAATCCAGTTTGACATGTTGACAGGTTTTTCAGATTTTTTTGCCTGGGTGTTCTCTCATATTTACGATTCTTTGTAGCTTTTAGCCACTGCCTACAACACGCTGAATACTTCACTGGAAAAAGACACCAACTCACTCCTGCTAAATGTTTAATCAGTGGATTCTTTACAAGTTGACACCACTGTAGCTAAAAGTTTGCTAAGAAGCATTTCCTACTAAAGCGAGACGGTATTTGATCTGGTCAAGCGTATCCACAGCAGACTGGTGGGTGTGGCCTTGGATGGCAACATGCCCAGTGAATTATGGGTGTTGAAGTTTTCCTACCTTTTTGGCAAATGGGAAAACAACTGCCTTTTTTTATCTAGTTTGCCAAGTTTTATTGAAATCCCATTTTGACTGTGACTGTGAAGTACCCCCTTTAACTCATATTGTACCTGAATGAAAATTGTTCTTTTATCGGTCTCGTTTTTTCAGGACATCACATCTGTGACTGGTGTTCCAGAGGAGCATATTAAGATGCGCAAAGTCCGTATCTTTGTGCCCGCCCGCAATGCCATGCAGTCCGGCGTCAAAAACACCCAGAAGTGGAAGATAGATTTTGACACCAGAGAGCGCTGGGAGAACCCACTGATGGGCTGGGCCGCCACGTGAGTGGACATCATTATGATAATCGTGCTTCTTGAATTGCCGAATAAAAGCCATTGTTTGAAGTAATTTTTATTTCCAATCCAGGGCAGATCCCCTGTCCAACATGGTGCTTACTTTCAGCACTAAGGAGGAGGCTATCGCTTTCGCAGAGAAGAACGGTAATCCATTTAAACTTTTTTCCACTATCGTGACCATATTTTTTAAACACGACAATCTTCTGATTAGAATCACATCCAAAAATGTCTCTTGAGAGAGAGGATGCTGAGCTTTGAAAAGGAAATGTGTTTGTGGCATAAAGATTTGCATTTATCCTCACCCTGTCTTCTTCTGCCTGGTGTTTACACTGCACATCAGCAGCAGTGGACGTATCCCAAATCCAGCCTGTAAGATATACTTGGCTGAGCCTGCTCTGTGCCTGTTTATTTTTACAGGTTGGAGTTATGATATAACAGAAAAGAGGGTCCCGAAGCCGAGAGTGAAGTCATATGGAGCAAACTTTTCCTGGGACAAAAGGACCAGAAGGTCGGCCAAGTAGACATCCCATTTCTGCCTGTCTGTGTTATCTTTACCAGACCTGTAAAAATAATATCAAGTGTATCTAATAAACTATCTTTACAACACCTGATTTTCTACTGCGCTTCCTGTACCAAGTCTGGATATTACTTCACTCAGAATCATTGTAATGACACAATGTCTCTGGTAGTATTTAGCACTTCTTATTACTGAAGTAACTGCTGTTGTTTGTTCTAGCCGTGTACTTTGAAATGTCATCTCTCCATTTCCTCAGAAAATAATTCTTGTCAGGTGGTTTGTTTTTTCCACCCTTCAAACCCTCTTGAAGACAGTTTAGTGTTAATGTTTCTGAAACGGCGAGATGAGGTAAACGTCAAGCTTCAAAGGCTGAATGCGGCTAGATTTGTTTACTCTCATGCTCCTCCAGGGATGAGCCGAGATGAGGAAAACACCTGTCTGCTCCAAATGACGCTCAATTGAAAAAGCAGTGATCATTTTACAAACCATGTTCATTATGCATCACATTACAAATCTGCATTACCTGGAATCATTAAAACGTGCTTTACATTTTTAAGCCTTAAAGTCAGAATAAGTGATTGATGCGTGTGGTGTTTTTTTAAACAAACTCAATTGATCTGGGCATGACACCACTGCCTTATAAAAGGGCCTTTATGTAAAATAAGTATTTTGTGAGTGCCTGGCTGGTTTCTCAAAGTGGAAAATCCAGAGGAACTACAGAGCTGAGAACAGGGGAAATGTGCACAAGACAACTTTGAGGAGCTCTGCATAACACTGGCCTATAGGGAAGAGTGGCACAAGACAGCAGTCCTCTGAAAGAACAATGTTTGGAGTTTGTCAGGAAGCATTACAGGGGATCTGTGATATGATGTGAATCGTAGGATCATGTGAGGTCAGCTTTCAGCCTAAATGCAGTGTCATTTCTGCTTTATCCCCTTGTATGGTGCTAGTAAGATGGTGTGTGATTGATTTTCAATGGCAGAGAACCAGTTTAAATCTGTGAAAGTTTTGTCCTTAAGGGAACAGCTACTAGTTGAATAGCGGGGGGAAAGCTTATTTTCTGGCTGCATAGATTAGATATAGAACAAACCTTTTTGGGTCAAACTACAGACACTACAATTACATACAAAATAATGAGAATTAGAAGGCATCTTTGCTTTTGTAATAGATGGATGGGTACATGGTATTCTACCAATGACAGAACTCAGCTCTTTAAAAAAAATCCACACCATAGTGACCAATTAAGCATTTTTTTTTATTGATTTCACTCTTAATATCTGTACAAATACATCAAACTTTGTATATACATATGACATTTACATAAAAATACAAAACTATATATTTATAACTGAATTTTGTTTTTATCTCGAGATGTCTGAAAATAAAAATGCATATTGACAACAAAGTGAACATTTTATATATTGATACGGAGTCCTCTTTATGACCTTTTCTTTAGCTCTGCAAGAGCAATATAGAGCAGAATATTGGCAAAAACAAGACAAAAAGGTTGCATGGCACAGTTTTCTCAAACAAGTATCACCCACTGCTAATTTCTGCCTGATTGCCCAACTGTTGCTGTTGATGACGGATAGCATTTTGTACACGTTAATCGTCAGGGGTTTCCTATATGAGAAACGGCTCATTTTCAACGTTATCACAAAACATTGAAGAATGTTCAAGAAAATCCCTTTGGTCAGTTACACTGTACTGTAAACAAAACCAGAAATATACATGTACATTAAAGAGTGACATTTTTCTTTTCAAATGGTTCCATTTTTTCCAATAAATAAACTCACAAGTTAACATGCAGGTATGTGTGAAATAAACATCTGTGATACAGAATTGACATTGATAAGCATTTATACAGCTCAGGGAATGCAATTTACAGCTTGCAGAAGACTCACACTTTACATGATAGCATTTTACCTCACAATAAATAACACTGCTTCTCTTTGGACAAATATATTTCTCGGTCATAATAAAAATAAAAAAAAAGAAAGAAAAGGGAAAGACAACATGGGTGATAACAAAATAACATGATAGACAAGTAAGCCAGACACTGTAAATGTATAAATTATAAAAACAGAACACTGTATAAATAAACATCAAGCAGACTGAACTACATGTATACTTCTTTCTTTTTTCTCTGAAAAATAAATTAGCATACACATATGTACAGTGTGGACATGATTCCGTGCCCTAGGACTTTTCCACTGGTTGGTGGGGCTTTATCCATCCAGTACAGGTGATAATTGGATATAAGCCATGTAGTCCTGGTCTTCCTCATCGTCATCTTCCTCCTGGTCTTCAGTAATGGCTATATGGGAGAATACATGGTAGCTGTTGCATGAATATAGACCACAACAGCGCAGAATGCATGTGAGTATTTGTCTTTTTATCCCAAAGCCTCTGACAATCTAGTGGGTTTTAGGCTACTTGCCAGCTTGACCAGGTGCTCTGGCTCTCAAAATTATGCAACAAGATGTACATAATAAAGGAAATCAGCGGTGTATTGCGACAGGGCTGATCAGAGGCTTTAATGGCTCAGGTCTGTTTGGCAGATTTCTGAATCAAGACCAAAAAAATGCTCTTGTATTCCATGACTGGCTGCTTTTTTTTTTCTGGATTTGCATCTATATCCATCACTTTGGATGCACGGTTGTGCACCGTCCAACCGTAGCTACGTGGTCAAGCAATGGCACAGTTCTGAGGTGTGTGTATGCATATGTATATATATATATATATATATATATATATATATATATATATATATATATATATATATATATGTGTGTGTGTGTATATATATATATATATATATATGTATATGTATATATATATGTATATGTATATATATATATGTATATATATATATATATATATATATATATATATATATATATATATATATATAAGTTTACATTGGAAAAAAATGACACAGGCAAAGCAGTGAAACAAATAGTCCCTCACAAACAAATCGGACAACACGACCACAGCAGAACTGCACACAAATTCACCTTACTAACGTTGGATGTCTAACAGCAGAGACTGAGAAATAATTACATATTCTTGTCCTGCAAACTGTAAAATGCTGTAGTCATTCAAACCATGAGGTGATCATAAAGTTGGTCCCTTGATATGATACCTTAAGACACGAGAACATTAAGGTAAGCGATTCATTCACATTGATAATTTGATTCGTTTGCTAGCACAAATTGGAATGAAAGTATTTCCTCTCTTTGATGCTGTATTATTGACGGAAGATCTAGCTTCATTAAAGCTAGTTAACCATCTGTCGAAATAGGTAGTCTAGTTAACTTTTGAACAATGGCACCAATGTTACAATCACCTTATGTGAGTGTAAGGAAAAGGATTCGTGTCTTTTCAAACCCTCAGGGCTATTTATGTCATAGTGCATTTGAAATAATCGATTACAGCCAAATGCATAAATCAAACAAAAAACATAATTCATAAAACACTTACATCATAACCATGAATATGGAATTGACAAGTTGATATGATTATATAAGTCTCTACATTTACACTATATCAAAGGGGGAAATATGTACTTGACCTGCTGGTCAGTAACAGGTGAGACCGAACTAGAATTCAAACGTGACGATGTCCACTAACTGCAAAAGTTAGTCTGCACATGTTTCCTTGTTAGTTAAATGAAGAAAATTAGTATGTCAAAGGACTCCTGGAAAGAGCTCTTTGTAACATTTTTTGAACTCTTTTGTGTGTGTGTTTTTACATTGCATTCATTGATTTCCATTGTTTTGTAGTTTTTTTTTTTTAAATAAGCATCTTTTCTTTTTTTTTCTTCTCAAGAAAATGCAAAATGAATGAAGCCAGCCAAAGAGGACATGCAAAGAACTTCCAATCATAAGTCCTTTTCTGTAGCTTAGCTCTTAGCAGCAGGAAGGGAATGAAGAGGCGTTATTTGGAGGGATGGGAGGTTTTGGGGAGGAGGTTGCTGGGGGCAGCATTGGATTGTCTTTTAAGATGTATTACTTACAGTTGCAAGATCCTAAATGCTTAACCTCCAGGAGAACCCCCAAAGAGCAAGCGGCCTGCTTCATGGCGCACTCGCTGGGATATGTGGTGTTGTCGCTGGCGCACACAGCCTCCTCCGAGCGACTTTCTGGGCATGACTCCACACAAACTGCACAGCGCCCCCGACCCATTTTGGCATCCCATAGACACTTCTTCCCCACGCTGCACTGGATGTCAACGCATGACTTGGCCTCTATAAACACAATAGGGGAAAAGAAATGTCAATTTCTGCTGATAACACTACAGTGTTTCATACGAAGAAATGCATAAATGTGGTTGTTGTTGTGGAAAGCTGTAGGCAAGTCACGCTCAGTTTGTTGTAGATGATTTTGCCAACATCAGGAAACAATTAGACACCAATGACTTTCCTTTGCTACAATTGGGATTGTCACGAAAGACTAACGGAACAGAATGCATTTGGTATTTCGCCATTGTTGCATTATGCACTCTGAACCTGTACATGAAAACAACATTTTCTCGTTTAAATGAAACTCCTAGCAAAATGTACGTGGACACTCACTGATGCATTTTCCCTCGTATGCCACTCCAATGGATCTACCGAGCAAGCACGTGGCTCTCCTTAAATGGCACGCGCTGGCGTAAACAATCCCATCGTTGCCACAAAGGTACTGATCCGGAGACGTAACCTCTGGGCATATGCGGTTGCATGTCACACAGTACGCGTTGTTTGTCTGGTCCACCACACAAGTTGAACTTCCCGGACACAGAACATCACGGCATGTCTCTGTGAAGATGAGAAGGGAAGACGGAATGATTTTCTTATTTTCACAACCCAAATATTCTTATTTTTTATTTACTATTTATTTAGTATACACCTATTGTAAGTACTAGGGCTGGATAAAAGTGCTGAAATCTCCCTTACGATTGAAAAAAACCCCACACACAGACCAGTAAGACTGTGTTACCTACTTTTGCATTTGCCTTGATACTGCACCTCCAGATCTGGGTGCCCTTTGCATTTGGATTTCAAAAGGGCACATTCATCTCGGTATGTTTTTCCATCTGAGCCACACACCGGCCCCTTCCAGGTAATGTTGGAGCAGTCTGGCGCGCAGACGCAGCGAGGCTTACTCCTCCTGTTCATTTTACATCTCTTCCCAGGGCCACAGTCCACATTATCACATGTCTCTAAAATTCAGAGAGGCACACATGATATTTAAAAGCAGCTGAATTTAAATATTGTATTATTATTATTAATATTATTATTATATATTTATAGCACATATTAATAATCTGTTATCAAATTAATTTAATTCGTTAAAGCAATAAAGAGTGACTACGGTACAGTTATTAAGCATAACTTTTTTTATTATTACTTTTTCAATATTTTTACTATGTAGCCTTCCACCTGAACAAACGAACATGGGATTCTACCTTTACAAGGTATGCAGTTTGGAGCACCGCCATTGAAGATCATCCACCTGAATAATGTGCTGTTTGGCACATCTTCCTCGGTCCAAGATGTACCGAGCCTCCCACTCCGGCAGCATTCCTCTCGACTCATCCCAGGCATGTAGAGGACCTGACATCTCCCGTTCTTGCCTTGCTGTAGCCAGCAGTTACCAGCTGTAAACAAAAAGAAAAAGAGCCAGTCGTATTAAAGTCTGAAGCCAATGACCCAGACACAACACGTGCAGCCTGTATTAGCTGGAGCTCTCTTGCTCCCCCTCCCCCGCTGTATTTTGTCTGATTTTTCCCAACGTAATGCGACTATTTTACACTTGCATGCCTTCACCCAGACAACTCAAGGGCTCCGGGTCTGCTCGGGAATATGCTTTTCCTGTCGTCGATTTTGTTATGACCGCGCAGAGATTTATTGTCTTAAAGTAAGTGGCAGATTGACAGACTCGTACCTATTTAAACAATGTGCATGGCAGTCTAGACTTCAGTTCCTCGAGCGCTCTGTGCCAACTGTCTGCGCTCATCACGTTTCACCACACTCACAGGAGCATTCAAAACGCTGCTTTTACCAACGCAAACGCATTTATTCGCTGCTCATAAAAAGGTTCACCTATTTTTTGGAACTGTCGGGTCATCCCTGACGGGAATTAGTCGTGTTTATGTATTAAATTAGGCTTTCGCGGCGGGGATACCACGCGCCAGACAATCCAATTAAATCATACAGTCACGCGAGCTTCATCAAACTTTGTTTTCAAAAAAACGACCGTGTCTTTTTAACGACAGACACGCAAAGCGATTCTAATAATTAAATGCTTTCTTTTTCATTATGTCCACTGATTTTTGGAAGCCAGACGAGGTAACGTTAGGCAGTGTCTAATTTCACTACCCACTATTTAAGAAAAATACAATCGAATGTCTAATGCGTAAATGTTTAATTTGAGAGAGTGCTAAATGTGCATTTAAACTAAACATTCGTTCTTCATATTATTGCAAGACAATAATACTATCATAGTGATATTAAACATTTGTATACACCTCGGTGACCTCTAACGTTAGTTTTGACAAGCTTGACGTGAGCATTTGTTTTATTTAACGATCAAATGTTCTGGTGCAATTTCCTTTTCTTAATTTAGCATTGTAAATGTTGACTGTTGTTTTCTTCTTCCTCTTAATATAATGGTGCATGTAAGGACGCACCTGTCTCGAGGATAACGATGCAGGCGCGAGCCAAGAACAAACTTTACAGTTGTCTAGTAGGCTATTTAAGCAGCTCTCTTCATTTTAAAGGAATACTTTAATTGTAAAGAAACTGCAGCCCAAACCCATGTCTGAAGCATATCAAAGAATAATTTTGAGGAAAGAAATAAAAGAAAAAAGTGCACTCACCTTGCACTTTTTGATCTTCAATCAAATAACAGAGCCATAAGACTAATAAAATCATTCCCGGGTGGAGGTGCTGACGCTTTAACATCCTTAGCATGATTAAAGAGAGAAAGAGTATTGAGACGAGCAGCGCAAAAGTAATCTTCTTACTCAGGCAGTGCTGAATGAACGCTGCTCTCAGAGTGCCACCTCTTTTAAGTGTATAAGGGGTCTCGGGCCGACTGTCTGTGGTGTGGGCGGTCTTCCTCTCTGTGGGGGTGGGGAGAAAGAGTTTTTTTCCCCCCAAGTTCTTTCAATCCAAATCAGGTGACATAGCTGGTTGAAACTTTCTCCTGCCCCTAAATTACTTCTGAGTTTTGCTGGATACTAAGTCGCAGGAAGCATAGCCTACATAAAATGCTCCAATTTGTATATCTTGTAGCCAAGAACCATCCTTATGGATATGCAGAACTGATCAGACGTGGATGTGACTAGTCCAGATACACAGGAAAATAATATTAGCATAAGCAACGACATTTTTAACCTCACCCCAAAAACCACGTTTCCAATGAATATTGTGTTTTCAGAGTTACCAAAAGGGAACATGTTTCTATGATGCGACATATAGCCGGGTGATAACCTGCGACAGTCTCCACAAACCCTCGCGGAGATGGTAAATGTCACAACTTTCTAGGCCACGACAGGTCTGATTTACAGTAGAGGGTGTTAATTTAATACAAGGTTACTGCTGAAAGGTGATCTGCGCAAGGAGACAATGGATTACAGAATAAAAGCGAGGAAGACTATTATTAAACAAGACAGGTGTTGCGGTTTCCCTCCGGGATCACAATCTATATCCCATTCAGTTTCCGTACGGCGGTGGCGCGAGGCAGACTACACGGAATTCATTTCCATAGAAGTGAGACACGCGAGACCGACTGGAGGAGGATTTTCCTTCTGTGGTGGAGGTGCGCGTGCGACCTCTTCCGTGAGATTCGTGAACCACAGAAAACAGACTGTTTTCCACGCTCAAGTGCAGACAGTTCGTGCAGGTTGCTATAGTTTAGAGGACGGACGGGAGTATCGTGTGTTGAAGGAGACTGTAGCATACACACGAGTAGGCTATCTTTCAGAATTCTTTTATTCTCGGGTTTGTTTAGGTCTACACGAGTCATTATAGAACAAACGTGTATAATAATCCACACCTTCTCTATATATTTAAATGTATTTTCATACAAATCAGAACATCTGGATGGCTTATAGTCTACGCGTAGCCCATGATTACCTACAGAGCTAACTTATGAAGATAGTTAATCGGTTAAAAAAAGAGAAACAACCAGCAAAGGATATTGGATGAAACTCACAAGTAGGCTATATCAGATTCTAGCAGAGGCAGACAGTACTGAAGTATTTTTACTCTGCAAGCCTACATTTATCAAGTGCCTGTACTTTATCAGTGTTTTTCTTTGATAAACTTTTACTTCACAACATTCCAAAGATGCACTGCATTATATACTAGTACACTCTAAAAAAAAAAGGTTCTATATGGCACCAAAAATGGTTCTTCGTCGTAATCATAGGGGAACCACTTTTGGTGCTATATAGCACCATATCTTAACATGTTCTGTATATGGTAGCGGTGCTATATAGCACCTTAGTCAAAGAACCGGTGAAGAACCTCTGAAGAACCGCTGAAGAACCACTGAAGCACCAAAATTGGTGCTATATAGCACTAAAAAAGGTTCCCCTATGATTACGAGCCAAGAACAATTTTTGGTGCCATATAGAACCTTTTTTTTTAGAGTGTATCATTTGTTACATAGGCAAACAAATGATCACTTTCTTACTTTACCCAATTAAAAGTAGCCTAATTCAAACGCAAGAAAGTACGTTTTCAATGTAATTAAGTATTAAAGGTATAACAAACAACTTTTATTTATGAAATGTAGTACAGTAAAAAGTACATTATGCTTAGCTAAACGTTTTCCAAAGAAAAACTGAGTTGAAAGTAAAAATACTACACTAGCTGCTGTCTGCCTCTGGATTCTAGTTTGTTTGAATCAGATCGATGTAACTTTTATGTAAGAGTAGGCTATGTTTTCCATTCAGAACTGACGCTTTTATCCTCCATTTTACTGACACTTTTAACTTCACGTTTGTAGACTACAAAACTCCAGGATAGCCTCTATTGTAGCCTGCACGGTTAAAGGGATAGTTCACCCAAAAATTAAAATTCTGTCATCATTTGCACAAATGAAGATATTTTAGAGAATATGGGTAACCAAACAGTTGGACCCCATTGACATCTGAAGTATGGAAAACATGTTTTTAAGTAAGTGAGGTCCATCAAATGTTAGTACAGACATTCTTCAAAATATCTTCTTTTGTGTTCAGCAGAAGAAACACATACAGGTTTAGAACAACTTGAGGGTGAGTAAATGATGGCAGGATTTTCAGTTTTGGGTGATCTATCCCTTTAACTTTTGGCACTTTAACTTGACTTTATACAAAGCACTTCCCAATACTTTGGCAGTGGTTTCATTTAAATATTAGTATTATCTGTGTTTGATTAATATGTCACATCAAGTCTCAGGGTCTGATCAAAGCATGTAGGCTAATACATTTTGTTCAAGCCAAGAAATGTGAAAAATGTTATTGTAGTTCCACCAGCTGTCAGTTACAATATGAGCCAATCAGGCTATAAGTTCCATAACTGCAGTGTTTGTCCTGTATCATGTGGTGGTGCACGTTGAGGAAACTAAGCATTGCTTGGCTCAAAAACACGTATCCAAAACAAAATCCACATTTGTGTTTTTTCTCTCCACAGTATCATTAGCTATTTGTGTAGCCTATTTCATTCCCCTTGGATTTGAATAAATAATATTTGGTCGATAGAATATTTTGTTGATGTTCTAACTGCCAAGATGATGTCCTGTGTTTCCAGATATGCTAAATGATAAACAAACCAAGTCTGACGTATTAAGAATTGTTTTAAATACAGCGGAAACCAAAGTAAATAAAAACAGTTTATTATAATGATATAGCTACACTGTAATACAAAAAATTAAATAAAAAAATCAGGTCTCCAATTGAACATTTTCTAGTGACTGATCACATCTAATTTTTTTAGTTGGCCAAATTGAATTTCTGTGAATTAAATTGCATCAATTAACAGAAATTCAATTTGGCCAACTGAACATTTTTGATGTGATCAGTCACTAGAAAATGTTCAATTGGAGACCTGCATTTTTTTTTTTTTACAGTGTAGCCTATAGTAACTTAGATACATTTGTTGATCTAGTGAAAACATGAGGTGTGAGAACAGTATTTTTTCATTATTTTTGTGTTTGGCAGATTCTCTGAAAATGCTTATTTTAATGAATTTGAACGTAATGTGCATATTTAGCCACAACCTTCATAAGGTTCCTCCAGCTACGGTATATCTTGTTTTATCTCAATTTTATTGAATGGTAATGATATGCTGACATCTAGTGGTAGTGCAGTGCTTGTACAGTTGTTGCTAACTTTGCATTTGGACACAACATAGTACACATTATAACGTAGAGGTTTAGGAGTTATTTGACAGCAAGTCACAAAATAATACAAAATTAAACGTGATTACCTTATGGATCAGATCAGGGACAATATGTAGTATTCATAACTCCAATATCCACTAGATTGCTTCCAACATACTGTAAATTGGCTTTAACTCAGACCTCAGGAACCAGGTGACTTTTGAAATCATTCAAAACAAACAAAATGTTCTGATACAGACTGTTCTGAAAATATAACAAAGCTAGGTAAGGTAAAGGTAAGGTAAAAATATCAAGATGTGAGTGATAGTTCCCATCTGTTCTGAGCTAATGCCTCCCCTCTTGAAGTATTTTCTGAACATTTATCAGAATATGAAACAGCTAAGGAACATTTGTTAAATAAATATTGTTGGAAATCTGTTTTTATGAATGCTACAAATTGGACTCTTTTATTAAAACTGCACTAAAAGAAGTGGATTTTGAAACTGTCTAAAACTAAAATACAAATAGTTAAATATTGAAAAAGAGGTTTACACAGTTCAACAACACCACTTGTTTATAGACACGCTAGAATAGAGTTCAATAAAATAGAAGGTGCAGTAGCGATTACTGAGGTGCTGGATGTTCTTGTGCTTTTTTTTTTGCACATATTTTCCACTCGTTTCTCAACCTCTTGTCATGACACTGCCCATCATTTACACTGTTCAAGAACATCTACCATTTAAGGAGAAAGCAAAAAGAGATAAAGTAACCTTTACCAAGAGTATGATATATTATCTGATTGATTACAGTGGCAAGCAGTTGTGTTCTGAAATGAGGAGGCAAAGTCCTCCGTTTTTTTTATTTTATTTTTTTAATAAATCAAATCTGTAAATTCATATCCAATGCAGTAACACTCGGTTAATTTAGACCGTTACTTTATTTTACATTAAAAAAATATATATATATTTAGATTTTTTTACATTAACAATGCAATTTATGCTCTATTTATTAAAATCAAATATAAATCTCATCAAGTTAAGTGTTTTAAGCATTATTTATTCCAAAATAATAACTAAAGGCAGTAACAATTTAAACTATATATTTTATTTCGGATCATCAGTCATCAAGCTCGGTAAACACGTGTCACAGATACGAATATGTAACCTTTAATTTCACCAAACTGATTTATGTTTTCAAAAACTCAATGGGTTCAGGGGAGGCAAAAGAGACGAGGCCTCCGGCTGCAACTTTACCTGCTGGTGTTGCTGTTGGACAGTGTTACTTTAGAACTTTAATATTTGCGTTGTATTATTTTTGCAATACAGATTGTTTTCCTTATCCAATTTTTTGCTCCTGAATGAATAATTCTGTTGTTTTAGAAAAAGAAAAAGAAAAGCAGTAAAAGCAGTGTAAAACAAGGCACCACATTTGACGGTGCAGTACTGTGATGAAACCATAGTAACCTTAGATTAACCAGAATGAAAGCAAACACTTAGTGCTAAATTTAGACTGTAACAAGCTGCTTTTTTGCGATTGTACACTGAGCTCCCGCATTCAAAGTCCCATAAAATCTGTGGCCGCATATTCCATATTAATGCACTATGTAGAAAAAACTATACACACAGCCTATAGCCTATAGCATAATTAAATATATTATTTGGCGGAAGTATTATTAATTCTGATATTAATAAATGTAACTGTTTATTGAACATTGGTGAAAATCATGTTGCCATCATACAACCTAAAAGCACTTATTATCATTATTGTGTAACTCCTGCTAAATTCCAAGTCTTTTAAAGCCAAAGCAGAGTAGATACTGCAGTGAATGCAGCCAGTGCATGTCATTCCTGTGGATCATAGAGGCAATACCTCACAGATAATGTGTCCCCTTTTTTTTCTATTTAGTCTTAGTAAGTTTATCAATGCACTCTGCTTAGACTTACTCTGTTTTTTTCCTGTGAAAATAATTTCTTCATGCCTTAAAGGCACAATATGTAAGATTTTTTGATTAAAATATCCAAAAACCACTAGAACAATGTAATATATTTTGTTAACTTGTGTACTTACATGATCCCAAATGTTTCCAAGAATGTTTAAATCCAGAGAAATAAGCAATTTTAACCGGACCGTGCGTCGCCTGTCAATGACATCATACACATGTTATCCTCAATTTCCGTTTTTATTTTGTAGAAACCATGGAAACACCAAAGTTTTATTAGACAGGTGTTTGGATGCATTCATCGACAGGAAACGAACCATTGTCATATAGCTCAACACAGTTAGTCTTATTGTTTAAATAATTTTATTTTATTTTATTTAGTACCATGTTTTACCATGCCTAATATCGATCTAGCTTACGGCAGTGTGCAACAAATGTCTCATAGTAGCGAACACACAGAGTAACATTATAACATAACTTTCAACACACAAATGGATCTAATATGATAAAACATTGCTGCGTTACCCCACATACGCATGACCGGAAAAGTGGAAGTGGTTGCATGCGGCATAATAAAAGCTCAGCGAAATCAAGTTGTGCCTTTGTTTTGAATAAGTGACCAGCGGTGTAAAATTACATATTGTAGCTTTTCAAACCACGCTTTTGAGACTGTCTTTGGTCAAATGCAGATTTAAAGGGTTAGTTCACCCAAAAATGAAAATTCTATCATTAATGGCTCACGCCATGTCGTTCCAACCCCGTAAGACCTTTGTTCGTCTTTGGAACACAAATGAAGATATTTTTGATGAAAAATTACATAGAAATTAAATTTTTTGAGGAAAACATTCCAGGAATTTTCTCCACATAATAGACATTGATGACAACCAAAAATCAAAAAATCAATGCAGATTAAATTCGCTTCGAAGGGCTTCAGAGACTCACGATCCCAGCTGAGAAATGGGGTCTAACCATCGGCCATTTCACAAGTTCACATATAATATAATTATATAATTACATATAATTTACATATAATTTATAGAGAGTACATTTAAATGTGTATTTGGTGTGCTGTCCGGGGGGAAGGCTTCAAGCCTTGGAATTTGGCCCGAACCCAGAGTACCCCTTTATGTAAGTGGTTAGAACTAAACGTGTGGAGAAGGGGTGGTGGATGGATGTTGATAACTGTCAACAAACGGAAATCTGCTGCGCATATATATACCTCTTATTGTTGAGTGCTCTCCGCTTGTGTCAATTATCTGAACGTGCTCCTCCCAAACCTTGTTAATAAAACATCATTTTAAAAATAAATAAATGAATATACTTTTTAACCTAAATTGCTCATCTTGCACTGCTCTACGACACGCCACGGAATGCGTAATCATGTCGGAAAGGTCACGTTTTATGTAGGCGGAAGTACCACCCCAAGCAAACATGCGAAGACTAATACAAACACAAAAACCCCCCAAAAATCCCATCTTCAACTTCAAAGTCATCCAACATTGTTGTTTTACCTTTTTTCGCTAAAGGATGTTTGTATTAGTCTTCACATGTGCGCTTTGTCAACACGGGGGTGGTACTTCCATCTACGTCTAGCGTGACCTTTCCGAAGTGATTACATAATCTGTGGCGTGCCGCAGAGCAGCGCAAGATGAGCAATTTAGGTAAAAAGTATATAAATCTTTTTTTTTTTAAATGACAGATCGTTTGGCTAGATAATACAATATTGCTCGAATGGGATCGTGTAGAGCCTATGAAGCCCTTTGAAACTGCATTGATTTGGACCTTCAACCCATTGGTTGCCATTGAAATACATTCTATGGAGAAAAACCCTGTAATATTTTTCTCAAAAAAACTTCATTTCTTTTCCACCGAAGAAAGAAAGACATGAACATCTTGGATGAGATGGGGGTGAATAAATTATCAGGACATTTTCATTTTGAAATGAACTAATAATTTAATGACAGAATTTTCATTTGTTGGTAAACTAACCCTTTAAAGAGAAATTACTCTGTAATGGTGTTGACTGATGAATTTGCCATTTTGAATTTTTTTGGTTTGTCTTAAAGCATACTAAAACACCACACAGAAACTTTGCTTTTCACTGTCTTTAACAGTGCACGTCTACTTACAAACCATAGGTCAACAGCAACTCACTGAACACCCAATATAGGGGTGGAACATAAACAGGGAATCAAACAAAGTCCATTATAGACAGGCGCACATGAGAATGAATGTTCATGCAGAACCATTTCCAAGAGCACCATCTAGTGGATGATAGAAGAAACCACAGAAGACTTTATGTTTCCAGCAGCCATCCAAACTGCTTATCCTCTGTTGGGTTGCTGGAGCCTATGCCTGCCCTCTCTATATTATATGCAACATTGTTATGCAATTTAATTATATAATAATAATAATAATAATAATATTTGAAGTATAATATATCAATAGTTATACAGTTATCAGAATATGATTCTGTGTGTGGGTGTAGTAGGGTCTTGGTCTTTCCTGAATTACTCGGTACTGCTTGGCAGAAAGAAAACAAGTTTATACTTTGAACTTCAGTCCCAACAATTCAATTAAATAAGTTTGAATCAAAAGCTTAACTTAAAAACTTCTGAATATATCCATAACTAAATGTATTATATACATTTTATTGTACAATATTATTAGTAACCTCTATCAGGGTACAAAATCATCTGCCAGAAATAAGAAAAGCTGGGTCTTAGATTTAGTCAAAGGCAGCCTTTCAGTTTGTCATAATCCACAGGTGATAAATATCAGCAATATTCATCCTTAATGCTATTAAGGTCCTTAAGCTGCCATATGCAGTGGATTTATTAAGTCTTTAAAAACTGCTGAACGTGCCTCAGAGGTAAGTGTGTGTGTGTGTGTGTGTATGTGTATACAGTACCTATGTTTTGGGAAAGAAGTGAGCTAAATCTGTCAAAACATCCTTTTAGGTACATTTGTAAAAATACAAATAAGAACGGTAAAAATTAAGATAGTTTTCAGTTAGGGTGTGGGTTATTTATAGCTAGTTGTACATAAAAACAACAGAAGTGAATCTTACCATTTGTGTGTGTGTGAAAAACGTCTCGGTTACGTATGGTAACCCTCGTTCCCTGAAGGAGGGAATGGAGATGTACGTCGGACGTACCGACGAATGGGAGCCCCTATCAGCTTCGAGCTATTTAGAACCGGTCAATGAACAATTGGCGTGCGAGATTTGCATCTCACGCTCCGCCCCGCACCGCGGGTATAAACAGGAAGCGAGAGCGAATGCATGCTGTTTTTCACTGAGGAGCCGAACTGAGGGGCTCGGCCCTGCAGTGATGGTACAGCAACTGTAGCGACGGGATGTACGTCTCCGTTCCCTCCTTCAGGGAACGAGGGTTACCATACGTAACCAAGACGTTCCCTTTCAGTCGGTCACGTTCGACGTACGTTGGACGTACCGACGAATTGGGATCCCTTTGGAAAACGCCATAGTTACTACCACTTCCAACGCCCAGCGATGAGCCCCTCAGACCCCGATCTGATGCGGCCGGGGAAATTCATGCAGGGAGAGTGAAAGCTGCTATTCCGCAAGACCCACTCAGCTGACTGTATTGGTTAACGCTGGGAAAGCGTGCCTGCGGAAGCCACATCATGCCCAGAGGGAGTTAACATGTGGAAAATACACGTATGGGCTGGCCGTGGGCAGCACAACATACGGAAGTCCCAGGGGTGGCCCCGGCCAATTAGAGGAGGAGGATAAGAAAGACACGGGCTCGCCGTAGGGAACCGTACCGTGGAAGAATACACATATGGGACTGCCGTGGGGGTCACAACATATGGAACCTAGCCTAACACAAGTTCCACCAATGCGCTCCGCCACGTCCGACTGCCGCGGGTTGCGGAGGAATCAACAGGGTTCGCCGTTCTGGGGAACTCGACTGGAGCAGATAAGCGCACGTATCCGTACCATGAGGGAGGGAATGGCGCAGCAAGCCGACACTAGAACGGGCACTTCGGTGTTACTGACTATGGGAAGTGAGCACACAGGAAGTTACCGGCTCTACACGGAGGCTATAAAATCTAGCCGAACGTGTTAGGTGTCGCCCAGCCCGCAGCTCTACAAATATCTGTCAGCGAGGCGCCCAGGAAGAAGCAACACCCCTAATGGAGTGGGCTCTTAACCCGAGCGGGCAAGGCACGTCTTGGGATTCATACGCCAAGACGACGGCATCCACTATCCAGTGGGCCATCCTCTGCTTGGAGACAGCCTTTCCCTTCTGCTGTCCTCCGTAACAGACGAAGAGCTGCTCTGAGGTCCTGAAGCTTTGCGTTCTATCCACGTAAGTCCAGAGAGCACGGACGGGACAGAGAAAAGCTAGGGCTGGGTCTGCCTCCTCCGAAGGCAGCGCTTGCAGGCTCACCACTTGGTCCCGGAAGGGAGTAGTGGGAACCTTGGGCACATATCCAGGCCGGGGTCTCATGATCACATGAGAGTTACCGGGCCCGAATTCCAGGCACGATTCGTCAACCGAAAATGCCTGCAGGTCCCCTACCCTCTTGATGGAGGCCAACGCAGTCAGGAGTATTGTCTTTAACGACAAGATTTTTAACTCTGCTGACTGCAAAGGCTCAAGTGCAGTGCAGTTAGCACCAGAGACAAGTCCCAAGAGGGTATAGAAGGAGGGCGAGGCGGATTTAGTCTCCTCGCCCCCCTCAGGAACCTGACGATCAGATCGTGCTTACCTAAAGATTTTCCATCTACTAGATCATGATTAGCGGTGATAGCGGCAACATAGACTTTGAGGGTAGAGGGAGACTAGCGGAAGCGATGGTGTCAACTACCGCTTGCGGTAGGTCACCTAGAACCTCCGCGTCCCATCCAGGGACCAGACATGGAGTTTCCAGAGGTCCAGACGCGGGTGCCATAGGGTGCCCCGTCTCTGAGTTAGGAGGTCCTTCCTCAGAGGAATGGGCCAAGGAGGTGCTGTCGCGAGGAGCACTAGTTCCGGGAACCAAGTCTGGTTGGGCCAATACGGAGCGACCAACAGGACTTGCTCCTCATCCTCCCTGACCTTACACAGTGTTTGTGCAAGAAGGCTCACTGGGGGAAACGCATATTTGCGTTGGCCCCGGGGCCAGCTGTGTGCCAGGGCATCCGACCCGAGGGTCCCCTCGGTCAAGGAATAGAACCACTGGCAGTGGGTCGTCTCTGGGGAGGCAAACAGGTCTACCTGTGCGGCCCCGAACCGACTCCAGATCAGCTGGACCGCCTGGGGATGGAGTCGCCACTCTCCCGGGAGCACTGGCTGTTGTGAGAGCTCGTCGGCTGCACGATTGAGCAGGCCCCGAATGTGAATGGCACGAAGCGTATGTGACATGCGACGGGAGCGTAGACCACCCTGTTTGTTGATGTACGCTACAGCCGCAGTGTTGTCCGTACGGACCAGAACGTGCTTGCCTCTGAGCAGAACTTTGAAGCGGCTGAGTGCAAGACGAACTCTAACAACTCGAGGCAATTGATATGCCATTGCAGTTGAGGTCCCGTCCGCAGACCCGAAACTGCAAGCCCGTTGTACGTGGCACCCCAGCCTGTGGATGAGGCATCCGTGGAGACAACGGAGTGCCTGGACACTTGTTCTAGGGGAACTCCCGTCCGTAGAAACAAAGGGTCCGACCACGGGCTGATGGTTTGGCGCGGAGGGATCCGCTGTGCCACGCCCATCTCGGGACTCGGTCGTGTAGCCAGCATTGAAGCGGTCTCATATGAAGCAATCCAAACGACGTTACTGCAGCTGCGGATGCCATATGCCCCAGGAGCCTCTGAAAATGTTTCAGTGGTGCCGCTGTCCTGCCTCTGAACAATTCAGGCAGTTCAACACTGACTGGACGCGCTCCTCAGTGAGGCGCGCTGTCATGGCGACCGAGTCTATCTCCATACCGAGAAAAGAGATCCTCTGTGTCCTCTGTGACCCGAAGTCCCAACTGGCTGATGTGACTGAGCACCCTGTCCCTGTGTTCGCACAACTGCTCTCGTGACTGGGCAAGGATCAGCCAGTCGTTGAGGTAGTTGAGAATGCAAACACCATGCTCTCTCATGGGAGCAATGGCCGCCTCCGCCACCTTCGTAAAGACGCGGGGCGACAGGGACAGGCCGAAGGGTAAGACGCGGTACTGATATGCCCGTCCCTCGAACGTGAAGCGCAGAAAGGGCCGGTGTCGAGGGAGAATCGAGACATGAAAGTACGCGTCCTTCAGGTCGATCGCTGCAAACCAATCTTGGGGACGGATGCACCTGAAGATGCGTTTCTGCATTAGCATTCTGAACGGCAGCCAGTGAAAGGACCGGTTCAAGAACCGCAGATCGAAGATCGGCCGTAACCTGCCGCCTTTCTTGGGTACAATGAAGTACGGGCTGTAGAACCCGGACCTCATATCGGCTGGAGGGACCGGCTCTATCGCGTCCTTCGCCAGTAGGACTGTGATCTCCGCCCTGAGCACGGGGGCGTTCGCCTCCACTACTGTCGTGAAGTGAACGCCCCTGAACTTGGGGGGACGCCGAGCGAAATGAATCGCATAGCCGAGTCTGATGGTACGGAGGAGCCACCGAGACGGGCTGGAAAGCACTAGCCAGGCTCCCAGACTCTGAACCAGGGGGATCACCGGCACCACATACGTACCCGTAGCGGGGCAGCGAGGCGGAACGCAGGGATCCGGCTCGGACGGCATGGGAGCGGCCCGAAGCGGGATCTGAGTGTGCTGTGCAACACTTACCTGCATCCGCGGAGGGGACGTGCGAGTGTGGGGAGGCCGCTTGAGTGCGTCTCCACAGCCGGCGTCCCCTGCTGGCGAAGGGAGAGGTACCTGAGGGTGGCGAGGCATGGGAACGTCGACCACCGCCAAGCGCGCTCTCTTGGCACCCAGAGATATTGGAAACTGCTCTTTTACTGAAGTTTTGCGTACCGCTGGCGCTGGGGCCAGTGGCGGAACAGAAATTAAACTGGAACAAAAGATTCTCCCCCGGCCCTCCTCCGGGGGAGGGAGTGGTGCTGCAGCCATCTCCTGAAGAGCAGTTTCCTCCATCTCTGGGCGGCCTGTCTCAGGGTCGCTGCGACAACGCTTGCCACCTGGTTTGGCAGCGGCCTGAGCGGGCTGGACATCCTTCCCACGGCGTCGGCTGGTGGAAGGCTGCTGCGGTGCCTTGGCGGGGGCAGAGGCGGCGGCAGCGGGGGGCGGACGGAAGTCCTCGGCAATGAGCAGTCGGAGGCGGCGCCACCGGCGGCTGGGTGGAGGCAGCAGCGGGCTGCCGGGGCAGGATGTGTTTGATGGCCTCCGTCTGCTTCTGGGCGGCCAAGAACTGCTGGGCAAAGCTCTCGACCGCGTCGCCGAACAACCCGGCCGACGAAATGGGGGAGTCCAGGAACCGATACTTGTCTCCCTCATGTCAGCCAGGTTGAGCCAGAGATGACGCTCCTGGACCACAAGTGTGGACATCGCCTGACCGATGGAACGGGCGGTGACTTTCATCGCCCGGAGGGAGCTCTGGGTCAGGCCTACCCTCGTGCATGTCCATGAGTGCCTGGTGGACCTGAAGCAACGTCATGGCATGCAAGGCAGACGCAGCCTGTCCGCAAGCCTGGTAAGCCCTCCCAGTCAGACCGGAGAACTTACAGGCTCTGGACGGGAGACGCGGGTCACCACGCCAGATAGAGGCGGTCGCCAGACACAGTTGCATCGTGACAGCGCGCTCCACTGGCAGGATCCCCGCGTACCCCTTGGCTGGTCCGCCGTCGAGGGTAGTGAGGGGGGAGGAGTCACTCGGCCGGTTTCTGGCAGAAAAAGGTGCCATCCATGACCTTGTGAGCTCCTCATGCACCTCCGGGAAGAATGGTGTCGGGGCGGGGCGCTGAGAACCAGCGTAACCCTCCCCGAGGAACCAATCATCCAACCTAGAGAGTTTGGGACACCCTTTCGGCGGCCCGGGCAAGCATAGTAGTCATCTCGGGGCCTGGTACGGCCGAAGCGACTCTCCCAGAGGGAGGTAACCCAGCCGAACCCTCATCCTCCGAGGACTGAAACTCCCCCTCCGATGCAGCGATCGACATCTGCTCATCTGCCGGAGCTCCGAAAGTCACCGCTGGCCGCCCGTGGGAGGGACCAGCGACTTCTCCCGGGAGCTCTACCGGTTGCGGAACTGAGGGAATAGGGGCCTGCGGAGATTGACTCGGCGGGTGTGCCCTAAACGTAATCCTCAGATCACCCTGGCCATCCGAAGAAGTAGGTCTATTTAGGAATAGCACTAGATCGTGGGATGGGTAAAGGGACTCGATCTTAGTTCCGAGATAGTCATGTTCCCACAGTGGGAACATGAACTATCCACAAACACCGCCTCAGCATGCGGTTTGCCCAAACACGTGAGACAGCGATTGTGACCGTCAGCAGGCGCCAGGGAACGACCGCATCCAGAAATGCACGGGTGGAATGACATCTTGAAAAAGACACAGCGTCACCCGTGAACTCTTTTTGTGAGGAAACGCTCTTCTGCTGAAGCACTCAGGGGGAAAACGCGACAGCGCACAGGGTTTAGTGCAGCCTGTGCCTGTACTCAAGGAAAAAACGCCCTCACGAACCGACAGGTTGCTGTGAAAACAGCAGTTTTTTCTCTTCTCCAGATCAGCAGTGAGCACCGCGATCCCGCTGAAGTGTGCCATCTCTCCAACACGCGTTGATCCCCGATCTCTGGTCTTCTCAATAACTCTAGCTTTTTCTTAATAGCAGCTGAATACTCAATGATGAGTTCTCCAGTATTCTTCATATGCCGTTCGGCTCCGAAGTGAATGACAGCGTGCATTCGCTCTCGCTTCCTGTTTATACCCGCGGTGCGGGGCGGAGCGCGAGATGCAAATCTCGTTATGTGTTTATGTGTTATGTGTTTATGGAACAAAATACTATAATACCAAAAACGGTTTGCACATTTTCCCAATTAGTAATTACACAGTGTGACAGTATCATACTGAAAAATAATTGCAGACTGCATGTGATTTCATGCTGCATCTCAGCAGATGTGCAGTAAAACAAAACAGGCTTGCTTTGCCATTATAAGTTAAAAAAAGGTGTTTGTCTTACATGACTTTAACTTGTTACTGGAGTGGCATATGTTGAGTTTTGAAATTTGGATAGATCATCATGGGGCCTGTTTTGGGATATTTATGAGTGACATTTGGGCTGGTCAATTTTAATATTCAAATGTTAGTGAGAAGAAAAAAAAAAACTTTTAGATAGCAATCTGCATATCTGATGGACATTTGTTATGCTAATCTTTAGTAGCTCCTTTGAAGGCATCTTGAATAACACAGCTCAATATTTACGATGCAACCTGTTTTTCAGAATAAGGACGTTTGTTGCGAATAAACCATATTCATTCAGCATATCTAAAAATGTAGTGCTTTTCCTATAGATGGCAGCATTTATCAACATTTTAGACTTCAAACAAGGTCTCTGTCTGGAATGGAAACAGTTCTCTTTTAGGAATCATGGATTTGCATTTAAGTTGATTATTAGGGCAGTCAAATTAATCTATTAATTATTATGTTGATAAAGTGAATCATTATGCAGCTGTCATGCCTTTTACCTATGGTGACTCGGTCATCTGGAGGCTGTAGTGATGAGGTAAGGAGCACAGGACACTCCACAGATACACAATGTCATCCTGATGCTCTCTGACTATACGGGGTCCCACAGCATTGATCAGAGAGCCGAACAATTCCCATGGTGTTCCACAAGGATCCCATTTCCAAGGAAAAACAAGCTGAAATCAATCTCTGTCAGCTGTTGGCCTGACAAGGTCAATAAAAGATAAACCCACCATACGAGATAACCTAGTTTAGACATTATTGCTTTCATGACCATGTATTTCAGTGGATGGAGTTTCAGATCAAAAGGTTGATGCAGCAGCAATACGTTATTAGTCAGCATCAAAATCACTTGGATCACTTGGGAGGTGTTGTTCTGACTTGCTCTGGCTTTTATTGTAGTCACCTCTACAATTCTTAGGAGCTGTTAGCTGGTATCTTCAGACCAAGAGATCAAAGTTAATATTTCTTTTTTGTAACAGTGATTAAGGACATTGATGTAAGATGTAACCAAATAAATACAAATCATGAACAAGGTTGCACTAATCTTTGAGTAACAACTCTTAGAGAAGTGTCAATCAAAACCTACAAACACAGTGTTTGATTGGCTAGTAGCTCCTAAAGTGACAGAAAAAAAAAACTAAAAAACATGAGATTTTCATGTATGCATGAGGACGTTTGCACATACACAAGAAAACAACATATTTATGAACAGGAAATGGTAAGAGGGTGTGGTCACATTAGCTAAATTTCATGGGCAAAAAAGATCAACTTTCTTTTTTCAGTAGTGTAGCAATGTATGAAGCGCAGCTCACACAGCAAACCTAGCTGCTTTATTGTTGTTAAACGCAGCAAATCCACATGACCAAATTTGCATGTGGGAATTAAATTAGCCACATTTCATGTGCAGACACAAACATTTTCCTGAGCTCACATAACATTTTGTAGTTTGCACGTAAGTGGTGCATGTAAAAAGACTTGTGCACATGCGAAAGCCTCAAGGTTTTTCTTATTCGCAAATGTCACTTTAAGTACACTTACACTTGAAGACCAAGATGGCGGCGCGAGTACATCGCGAGGCTCATCGTCTCTCCAGATTCTGCAATTTTGCTGTATTTTTCTTGCTCGTCTCGGGTCTGTTCGTACAGAACAGTTGTGCCTTTACATCATACACCCGTTGTGAGCTTTTGGATATTGGTTTGCGAATTTCCAACAGTTTTATGGACAATCTTCGACTCCTTCCTGAGATCGCTAGGACACCCGAGGCTATGCACTCTACCCGGCCAGGCGGAAGTGCTCGCAGGCGGTGGCGAGATCGTAAACAAAGGCGTGGGAAGCGTGGAGGACTACGGGCTAAGCTAATGCTAACACTACATCGGCTCTCTTTACCCAGCATTTTCCTTGCCAATGTACGATCGCTAGTGAACAAAATGGAGGAGATTCGACTCAGCATCACACACAGTAAGAAACTTTTGAACTGTAACGTCCTAATCTTCACGGAAACCTGGTTAAACAGCGGAATACCGGACACCGCTATTGAGCTAGCGGGACGCCACACACTCCGGGCAGACAGAACATTAGATGGCTCCGGTAAGAGTAGAGGTGGTGGACTGTGCATTTACATTAACAAAGCGTGGTGCACAAACTCTGCTATTGTTGGGAGTCATTGTTCAGCTAACCTGGAGTTTCTCATGGTTAAATGTAGACCGTTTTATCTACCGCGGGAGTTCACTTCCACCATTATCACTGCAGCCTATATTCCCCCGGATGCTGATGCCAAGCTTGCTATGAAAGAACTTCACGCAGCCATCAGTAAACAACAGACTGATCACCCGGAAGCTGCGTTTATTGTTGCAGGTGACTTTAATCACTCAAACTTAAAGTCAGTGCTACCCAAGTTCCACCAGCATGTTTCCTGCCACACCAGAGGAAACAAAACCTTAGACAATGTTTACACAAACATGGCTGGAGCTTACGTTGCAACACCCCTCCCCCACCTGGGACAGTGAGGACACCTCTCTTTGTTTCTAACACCCAAATATGCACCCCTCTCATCAACCGTGTGAAGCAGGGCCGGCCCTGACCAATTTGCTGCCCTAGGCAAGATTTTACTTGTTGCCCCTTGTATCAAGGTTTAGCACTACATGTTTTCAGTCTCAGTTGTGGAAACACTGGTACTGTTTTATTTTTGTAATGCATTGATGTTTTTTTATTTTTTTTATTGTTGTTTTATATGATGTCCAGTCCATTCTACCCCATCATTATGTTCATGACATTATTATTAAAAAATATTGATGATAGTTAGGCTGATGATAGTTAAACTGTACAAAAAAAGCACCTACGCCACATTACAGCCTAAACACAAATAACAAGAGTGCATCTGGCATTCATGCACAAACTATTGAGAACTAGCAAAAGTGTTTGTTTTCCAGTAGATGGCAGCAATCTTCAATTAAACTATGCACATTCATGTTTTCACCATGAATTAAACTGAGAAATTTAGATATTTAATGTGGAATTTACATAAAATGTTGTTATTTTAAATAAACCTGTTTATAAATATCATTACTAATTTGGGAAAATACATTTTAAAATTGCCATATGTCCCCTTAAAACTGCACAACGGCAGAATAAAAACATTAGGCTATTAAAAAAGGGATGTTACATTATTATTATTTGTTTTTATAAAACCACACTGTCTGTGGCCTCTGGAGAACCCAGAACGGCCGCTTGCATATATAAAACTGGAATTAATTAGCGAACATTAGTATTTTACTACTATGCATTTAAATAAACTGTTCATTCATTAGCCTACCTCTGTCTTTACACTGCAAAAAATTATCTTCTTATTTAATATTTTTTTTCTTGTTTCCAGTCCAAATATAAAAAAATTCTTAAATCAAGATGTATTTACTAGTAAAATGACATTATATTTTTTCTTTTTTTCTGGGGGGAAAAAATCCAAATGAAGTGTCTTAAAACAAGCTAAATTATCTGCCAAATGGGGTGAGAAGAATTATCTTATTTCTGTTTGGGATAGAAACAAGAAACAAGCTTTCAATCAGAAACAAAATTATTTTTCTCACCCCATTGGCAGATAATTTAGCTTGTTTTAAGACAAAATATAATTTTACTTATCTAGTAAATGCATCTTGATTTAAGAATTTTTTTATATTTAGACTAGAAACAAGACAAACATACTAAGTAAGAAGATAATTTGTTGCATTGTATCCCTTATCTTGCCTGCATCAGAGGGCTTCTGTCTTTTTTGACACTGCAATTCGGCAATCCGTCATAAATAATCAGGCAACTTTAACTGTGTGGTCCGTGTCTACACCTGGCGTGAGCAGCCAAGCACCCTAAAAAATGAAAGCAATCCTGTCTACGTTAGATGCGGTGAGAGGCGACGCGACACAACAAATTCCCAACGTTAAACTAATCGCGCGTTATATTTCTGACGCACTTCAAGCTCGGCGGAGGAGATTGATGAGGCGGACCGGGAAGATGCGGGGACTTAGTTACGTTTTTTTGCGCTTTATTTGGTAATATTTCAAATTAATATGAATAAAATTGTATCAGTAATACATTTTGGCGCCCCTATAGATGAGTGGCGCCCCTAGCATTTGCCTATTCCGCCTATGCCACGGGCCGGCCCTGGTTTGAAGTCATCAGTGAAGACCATTAAGGTGTCGCCTGCGGGGGCAGATTCCACACTCCAGGAAAGACGGGAGTATGTTTGCTTCTCAAGCCACCAGTGGCGCTCACACGGACATCCTACTGTCAATGACTACTCCTGCTGAAGTCACGCAATACTGCCTTCAGATCAGATGCACAAGCCTACAGCACATCCAGAGCAAACCTGAAGAGGGGCATCAAAAAGGCCAAGCACTGCTACAAGCTAAAGATAGAGGGACACTTTTCCAACTCTGACCCTCGACGCATGTGGCAAGGCATTCAGGCCATCAGTGATTATAAACCCACCCACTCCACCCCCGCAGCCACTGATGTCAACTTCCTGAACGAGCTAAATTACTTTTATGCTCGCTTTGAAAGAGACAACAGAGAAACTGCCACCAAGCTCAAACCCTCAGCTGACCACCCACCAATCACACTCTCCTCCACAGATGTCTGCAAGGCACTGAGCCGGATCAGTGCGCACAAGGCTGCTGGACCAGACAACATCCCTGGACGTGTGCTCAGGGCATGTGCGGAGCAGCTCGCTGGGGTTTTTACAGACATTTTCAACCTGTCTCTTGCCCAAGCAGCTGTATCAACATGCTTTAAACGCACTTCCATTGTGCCAGTGCCGAAACACTCTAGCCCGAGGTGCCCTAATGACTACCGCCCTGTAGCACTCACACCCATCATTATGAAGTGCTTTGAGCGGCTGGTCCTGGAACACCTAAAAGACTCTCTACCATCCACATTGGACCTGGTTTGCCTACCGCAGCAATAGGAGCACAGAGGATGCAGTTTCCATGGCACTGCACTCTGTGCTCACCCATCTAGACAATAAGAACACGTATGCACGCATGCTGTTTGTTGACTTCAGCTCAGCATTCAACACTGTCATCCCAACCAAGTTAATAGCCAAACTTGGAGACCTGGGCATCAACACTTCAATGTGTAACTGGATTTTGGACTTCCTAACTGACAGACCCCAGAATGTTTGATCAGGATCCACCTGCTCCACGTCCATCACACTTAACACTGGTGTACCACAGGGCTGTGTGCTAAGTCCGTTTCTCTACTCCCTCTTCACCTCCGACTGCATGCCTGTGTATGGATCTAATTCCATCATCAAGTTTGTGGACAACACTACGGTGATTGGTCTCATCAGCAACAACGAGGAGACTGCCTACAGGGAGGAGATCCAGCACCTGGCCACATGGTGCGCTGATAATAACCTGCTCCTCAACACCACCAAAATGAAGGAGCTCATTGTGGACTTCAGGAAAGAGTCAAGAGGCACACACGACACCATCCACATCAATGGAATGGCTGTTGAGCGTGTCTCCAGTTTCAAGTTCCTGGGGATCCACATCTCGGCGGACATGTCGTGGGCGACCAACACCTCCAACCTGGTCAAGAAGGCTCACCAGCGCCTCTTCTTCCTGAGGACACTGAGGAAGAATCAGCTCTCCTCGGCTATCCTGGTGAACTTCTATCGCTGCGCAATAGAAAGCATCTTGACCAACTGTGTTGCAGTATGGTATGGGAGCTGCTCTGTTGCGGAACGCAAGGCACTGCAGCGGGTGGTGAAAACTGCCCAGCACATCACAGGGACTCCACTGCCTGCCATCAAGCACATCCAGAGGAAACGCTGTCTGCATCGAGCTCGCAGCATCCTCAAGGACTCCTCTCACCCAGCCCACAGACTGTTTTCTCTCCTGCCCTCCGGCAGGCGTTTCAGGATCCTCCGGACCAGGACCAGCAGACTTAAGAACAGTTTTTTCCCCAGAGCTGTCTCTTTACTGAACTCAAACCCTCGCTGATCCACTTCCCTCATAAACTGCTAACTCTCCTACCTCACATCTGCCTTCACTTTGTTATTTGCACTACCGACTGTTTATTACAGTAACAACTGTTTACTTATGCATTCTGCACTACCATATCTTAACTGGATTATGCTCATTTGCACTGCCGACTGTATTTATAGTACCAACTGTTTACATTTGCATTTTGCACCGTACTTCTAACTGTAATATGCAACCACTTTCCACTGCACTTTTACACTTTTTTTTTTTTCCGGATAGCTCTGTCCATAATTTATTGCACTACCTTAATCCACTGCTATTCCTCATATTAGCCTAACATATTATTGTATACCTCTATCTGTACAATTCTGTTTATAGTAATAGTCATCTGTATATTATATTCATAGTACATATTCACCTGTAAATTCTGTTTATAGTAATAGCCATCTGTATATTTATTCAGTGTACATATTCACCTGTAAATTCAGTTCTGTTTATAGTAATAACCATCTCTCTATTTATACATATTTATATATATTCAGTACATATCCATGTCCTGCACTTACGCAACCATTGTATGTCCTGGTTATTGCACTTCTGGTTAGAAGCAGACTGCATTTCGTTGCCTTGTACTTGTACTTGTGTAATGACAATAAAGTTGAATCTAATCTAATCTAATACTTAAATAAATTAAACAAAAAAATATCTAATTCAGTCCATTGGTAAAATAAATTTGTACCACAATTTCCATAGCATTTCTAATACAAAAGAACACGAGGGACATGATTTTAAAATGATCATACATCTTCAGTATTTGTTCCAAAAATACAACTACTTAAACATATATTTTTATGTCTGGCAGGATGCTAGCTGAGCAGGACACTTGGTCAAAGACTTTTCTCTCTGAGCTCTGAATAGCTTGATTTCCACTGTAGCCTGAAGCAACACTGAACTAGCAGGGACAATGGAGTCTGATCATCATAGGGAGGTTAAGGCACTATTGTGCCAGCTCCCCCTCAGGGTGCATTATTAGGTCAACCCAGGCTGCAATTCTGAGCATTTATTTGCACTATGGAAAATATTGACAGGGAGCTATGGCTTGCGTCATTGATTTAAATTTAGGGAGGGAGCAACTGGACCGCCATCGTATCAGGGTGATTAATTAAAAAGCAAACGTCTTTTAGCACGGCTGGCTGATTTGCACTGCAGGGTGGAAAAGTGCGGATTAGAAAAAGGGAAAGAGAAAGGGAGGGGTGCATTAGATTCGGGATAGCGAACAGGCCCAATACTGGACATCCGCATTTAGCTGCAAGGGAAAATAGATGAAAAACATTAGCCGTTCGTGCGCTGCCTAGTTTTGACAGCTTCTGCTCCAGGCTCCTGGATTTCTGACCCATTACTGCAGCCCTGTGTGGCATCTAGTTGGTGCATTATGTTCCATGTCATCTCCCATTTGTCTCAATGTGGCTGATGTCTATTGAGAAAGCCAGTTTTGCTCCAGACATTTCATACCTCAGTCCACTCAGCCAACGATAAAAATGTATGGATCAGCTGCATTGTTGTTCCTTTTATCATGTGCATTCAGTAGATTCGACAAACTGACCAGATGGGACAGTCTACAGTGTACCGATGGGGTGAATTTACAAGGCCGATGTTTTTTACAGTTACTTATGGCTTCGAATTTAACAGGAAGGCCATGTAACAAGGGAATTGTTTTTTGCTTATTATTTGTGATTCAATATTTCTATTGCTTTAAAAAAAAAATGTTTTGGTTGCACAGTAGGCCGGTCCTGTTACCTGTGAACTGATGATCAATGGTAATTTGCTCCATTTTTAAAAAAAAATACAGATTTAGTTTTAAATTACAGCAACTAAAGTAAACAGCATCTAAGTACATTAGAATATCACTAGCTTATCTCTAGAAAGGTCAATGTATTGAGGGCCTATTGATCTCTGACGAGTGACAAAACGGTGTGTGATAAGCATCATTTTGAGGTTCCATTAAATAATCAATGTAGTAAAGACTTTTTTCTCTTTTTTGGCCCATGCCCTGTGGACTTCAAAAGGTCAGTATTTGTTAGTTCATTGGCAGAGTGGTTAATCAATCAATACAACTCTTGGCTGAGAATGTTGGCATCTACACACACAAACACAAAATGATTTAGCTGTTTAGTAGCTGTCTAAAACTGCCATGTAATGACGTCAGGAGCAAGAATGGTTATATCTTATTTCTGATAAATAAATCATCAGTTGGAGTCTGACATGGTTCTGAGTGATATTATTCAGTCTCTTACTTAGAGAAAAAACATTATTGGAAGCGAATATATGGTTTTTGTGGTAATATGTATATGCGTTAATAGCAGTGAGAGGCCACTGAAGTACAAAGGCCATTAACAGAAGGCAAACCTTTGCTAATGGGCTTTTTCAGTGGCGTGACTGTGATATGTCATGCACAAGAGACCAGAGTGCAAGTATGGCTTGACTACCATAAGCAATTTCATTATGGAGGAGAGTTGGCCTTCATGTCACAGGCACCAGCACTTTGATTGGCAGCAAACATTTGTAGATCTTGACTGCATAGACTATACAATGTCTGGAGAATGTCACAAGAGACAAACTCATGGGTGATCATGGTGTCTAATGTTTGTGATAGTAAAAACTACTATTAAGAAATATCATAAAAGTCTAAACAATAAAATCCCTGTTGTGAGATGAGAAATTTTACAAATAAACAATGTTTATTAATAGAATATATGTTAATTGCTGCATAATAAGTAGCTAAATGTAATCATTCTTTTGGTGGTAGTCAGAGGGGGTTATTTTAAACCATCACTTTTTTTTTCTTTTTTTACATTATATTGCTATTTACATTAGTATGTAGTGACTAATTCTAATGAACAACATGTATAAAATATACTTATTTCCAGTGTTAGGGAAAGTTACATTTAACAGAAGAAATGCATTACACTAGTAGTAGGCTACACTGTGCGAGTTCAGACACTCGGAAGGTCGTGCGTCATTGCACACATTATGAGTCAGGCCCTATCCCAAATGTCACACTTTATATGTACTTTCAGTCTTGTCGACTTAAGGATGATTTATACTTTTGAATCGGACCTGCGCCGTAGCCTCTACGCAGTGGGCTACGCGTCGATTTTCATTGGGACCATGTGTACCCCAGAGGGAGGGGTTCTAGCAGACCAATCACAGCGCTTGTGATCCCCATAGATTTGACATGTTGTTACATTTTTGGAGAGGTGCATGTCAGGATACGTCGTAGACTACACATGCAACACACAGCCTACGATGTAGCTACGGTGTACACTCGACGCAGAAGTATAAATTGGGCTTTAAATGGATGCCGGATGCGCGTGTCCGTTAGAGCCCAAAGTATACTTCGGCCGTCCGCGTCATATGCTGCATTCCAGTTCGTTTTTATTATGCCCTTCACTCGCTAACTTCCCTCCTTCTTGTTCACTCGGATGTGTTTCATTGCCCACGTTGCATGAGTGCCCACTACTGGCGGAACCTTTGCAGTGGGCTGAATTGGAACGTCCTATGCCTTTGATCACTTGGAATCCACTATGGAGTTGATTTATTATTATTTTTTCCCTTACAAAATTGTTTAATGCAGCATTCTATACTTAAATAGGTGTGTTTGGGTTGTTTTGAATATTTAAAAAAAATATCATAGAGTTGTTTGTGTGGGGTAAATTAAATGCGCTGACATCTTGGATCTCGAGTCTGCACATTAGTAACATTAGTAACGAGTCTGCGCAGTAGTGATTGTGAAGTTGAGCCGCAATATCAAGGTCTCGCCCACACACACACACCTAATCAATAACTTTTTGTGAAATAAACAGTTATAGAAATGTAGAGATTAAAGTTAAAGCTCCAGTCTCCTCCAGAAGTTCCTGAAAAATGTCCGTTAGTGCCTCAGTGACTACTTCAGTCAAAGAAGCTGTCAATCTCACCTGTCAATCATAATGTCACACCCCCGTTTTCATAGCTTAAACTAAAACGAAACTTATTTAAAGAACGAACACTTGAACTAACATCAACGTGATAAAAACAGCCTAACATGACAGAAACCATCTTTGGAAAAAAAGTGTAATTTGATTGTTTAGTTTGTCTATGTCTCACTAGACTTCATGGACAGGGCGGGCTTTATGACCTATACTGCATCCAGTCACCTGGGGGCGATCGAGATGCTTTGGCTTCAATTTTCATGACTCGTGTGGCACACCTAGTCCGCATCCATGCAAGTCCGCATTGCATAATTTTCTTCATCAGGAGGGTTCGCAGGTGTCCCCACACCCCGTCCGCGGGCAGCCTAATTTTTGAGGCCGTGCAGACGGTCCGCGTAAAACAGTAAATGGTAAATGGACTGCATTTATATAGCGCTTTCAACAGACCCATGGTCATCCAAAGCGCTTTACATATTGCCTCACATTCACTCATTCATACACTGACGGCGGTGTCAGCCATGCAAGGCGCCATCCAGCTCCTCAGGAACAGCTGGGGTTAGGTGTCTTGCTCATGGACACCTCGACACTTGGTCAGGTGTCCATGAGCACCTGATCTTCCGGTTTGTAGACAACCTACATGAACCACTGAGCCACTGCCGCCCCAACAGTACATTCGCAAGAAAGGCAGCCCAATTTTTGAGACCGCGCGGACGGTGCACATACAACGCGTGATTTTTTCCCCAAACCAGTTCAGCGGAAATCCCGCCCTGGAGCCGATTCTAAACATTTAATTGGCCATATCAATCACAATAACGACTGCCTACACCCAACCCTGATCCCTAAACCTGCTCGTCACTGTAACCTCAGCTAAGGAAATTGGTTGCAGAACGGGGATTTCCGCTGAACTGGTTTGGGGGAAAAAAATCACGCACATGCAACAGCACATGCACCAGAAAGTCACAACAATTGTACTGTGCATGTGTCGAACTCTGCAATCCACGCTCATCTGTGGTTGAGTATACTTTGAAAGCTGTGCAGACACGACTTACCTTGTCCACTTCACGAAGTGGAACGCAATTCAAAATAGCGGCAGAGATTCCCCCAGGGGAAGTGCTTAGGGAAGTTTGCAAGTGCGTGTCTAAAAGTGGAGTAGAATGCAGCCATAGGTGGACAGTCGTGTAGACACGACTGCATGCGAGATGCGTCCAAAATGGAAATTTAAGCATACCCGGGGTTTAAGTCCATGAGACTGTAGGATGTCCCATTTGTCATTTTAGAATTCAGAAGGGTACTCGGGAGCGCCCCCCTTTGCGGTCCATATGCGCCCTCGATGCGCACTTTTGCTGAACCTGCACTGGTGTGAGCTCTGCAGCACATTTCTTCCCGCAAAGCGCTGTTATGTCACAAAAGTGTGAACTCGTATGAAGGCATTTGGGACAGGGCCTTACTTATCCTGATAATTGTGTCAAAGAGCCGGCTGCAAAATAAAATAAATAAATAAATAAATAAATAAAAAAGATGATGCAAATGATTTGGTGAAAAGCAGATGAATACTGAATCTGTTTTTGTGCACCTGGGATGAGTAAACATGCTCACATTTAGTCTAGAACTACAATAACCATCATGTTTAGACTGCTTCTCACTCCAGATTTCTCTCAACATGTGGACAGAAGACGTGTCAGTCAATAAATGCGAAAACAAGGTAACTTGCCTTACTAATTTGAAAAGTAACAGATATTTTCTTGTAAATTTAAAAGTAATGTGTTACTTTATTAGTTACTTGAAAAAAGTAATCTGATTACATAACATCTTGGTTACTGATGTAACCCTTGTTTCCTGATGGAAGAAAAGGAGACGTTATGTCGACTCACTTGGGAGAAAAATGGAATTGGGGAGTGGAATTGCATGCCGAGCCTCTCCCCATACAGGTATATAAGATGGCAGCACACATTCATTCATTCATTCAGGTTTTATGCTGACGAGCCAAGATGAGGGGAGTACATAACATCTCTGTTCCCCATCTGTCAGTCACTACAACATTATTTCGACTGACAAATGGGGTCCCTTATGGAAAGCCCAGAACCACTGAACTGTGTTATGAGTGTTGGAGATGCAGATGCTGGCAAGCCATAGCGTGCCCTTTTGGTAACTTCTCTTATTTAGTCGTAACATACCGAGCACCCCACGCAAGTCCAGATGATATTCCAAAGCCAGAAAGGCGCAATCATCAAGACCTGCTCCTCGTCCTGTCTGACCTTGCACAGTGTCTGAGCAAGTAGGCTCACTGGGAGAAACGTCTCGGTTACGTATGTAACCCTCGTTCCCTGAGAGAGGGAACGGAGATGTAACGTCAGTGACTGACGAATAGGGGTTTCGCTTAGAAGCCAATCGCCTTTGAGCTCTAACAAAACGAGCTAATGGCATTAAAATGCCATGGGTCTGCGGAATTTGCATAATGCAAGACCACCCAACAGCGTAGGTATAAAGGGCGCTGCATAGCAATCTCGCATCATGTTACCTGTTGAAGAGCCAATGCCTGAGCGGCCGGCCGTTCCAGCGGTACAGCTGAAGTGGCTGAGGGACGTTACGTCTCCGTTCCCTCTCTCAGGGAACGAGGGTTACATACGTAACCAAGGCATTCCCTTTCGTTCAGTCACTCCGAGTAACGTCAGTGACTGAGGAATGGGGGTCCCAATTCAATCCCGCCACTCGGCTGTCTTCCAGTGCCCTGCGTAGTGCGAGCTCCCTGTCGTAAACGGACGAAGGACTGCACTAACACAGGAATACCAAGGTACACTGGGAAGCATTTCCCATGTGGAGAAATGCAACACAATGCCTACCCTAAGAGAGGGGACTTAACAAATACACATATGACCTTTACAAGGAACTGCATATGGAGTATACCGGGGTATCCAGCCGCAGGTGGAAAACATTTTAAACCCCAGGTGTGTGGCAATGTGTCTTGCCAAGGAAAGACACGTGATCAAAGAGACTTACAGTGGAGATATACATGTGGGGGTTGCCCAATGGGGGAACCATGCACTCGGCGGCACCTAGCCGAACACAAAATGCTGACCACTCTGGCAAACACTCTGGTGTCGACGTCATAAGTGCTGGAGGAGCTCAGGGCCTGCTGAGAAGCTCACCTGAGTAAAATAGTGCACGCATCCAGTCCGTGGAGTGGAATGGCGCAGCAAGCGATGACACCTGAGCCTTTCCAGTTACTGGCCACTTGGGGCGAGTACACAAGCGGACACAGGCTCCACTCTGAGGTTATAAAACCTGGCGAATGTGTTAGGTGTCGCCCAGCCTGCAGCCCTACAAATGTCTGTCCTAGTGGAGTGTGCTCTTACCCCAAGGGGGCATGGCATGCCTTGAACCTGGTAAGCCAGGACAATGGCGTCCACTATCCAGTGAGACAGCCTCTGATTGGAGAGGGCCTTCCCTTTCTGCCGCCCACCATAACAGACAAAGAGCTGGTCTGAGATCCTGAAACACTGCGTCCGACCTACGTAAGCGGGAAGGGTGCGTACTGGACAGAGCAGTGCCAAGGCTGGGTCTGCCTCCTCCAACGGCAGCGCTTGCAGGTTCCCTGAAGGGAGTGGTGGGAACCTTTGGCACGTATCCAGGCCGGGGTCTCAGGATCACGTGAGAATCGGCCGGCCCGAATTCCAGGCCCGCTTCGTCAACCGAAAATGCTTGCTGGTCCCCTACCCTCTTGATGGAGGCCAATGCAATCAGAAGCGCTGTCTTCATTGACAGGATTCTCAACTGACTGCAAAGGCTCAAAGGGAGCTCTCTGCAGGGCTGATAAGACCACTGCGAGGTCCCAAGAGGGCATCTGAGGAGGGCGAGGCGGATTAAGCCTCCTCGCCCCCCTCAAGAACCTGCTGACCAGGTTATGCTGTCCAACCGATTTAGAATCCACTAGGTCATGATAGGCCGAAATAGCGGCCACATAAACCTTCTTGGAGGAAGGAGAGCACGGACCCGATCTGGCATTTCCTGGGGTCTTCTTGGCGAGAAGAGCACCAGGTGACGAAGAGGTTCCACTTCAACGCATAGGCCTGTCTTGTAGACGGGGCCCTAGCGGAAGTGATGGAAGCCACCACCTAAGGTGGTAGGGTACTCAAACCTGCCACGTCCCGTCCAGGACCCACACGTGTAGGTTCCACAGGTTGGGACGCGGGTGCCAAAGGGTGCCCCGTCTCGGAGTCAGAAGATCCTATCTCAGAGGAATAGGCCAGGGAGGGGCTGTCGCAAGGAGTACCAGTTCCGAGAACCAGTACGGGGCGACCATGAAGACCTGCTCCTTGTCCTCTCTGATCTTGCACAGGACCTGTGCGAGAAGGCTCACTGGGGGAAACGCATATTTGCGCAGTCCCCGCGGCCAGCTGTGCGCTAGTGCATCCGTGCCAAGAGTCCCCTTGGTCAGAGAATAATACCAGAGGAAATGGGAAGAGTCGTGGGAGGCAAACAGATCTATCTGCGCGTCCCCAAACTGTTCCCAAATCAGGTGAACCGTCTGGTGATGGAGATGCCATTCCCCCGGCAGCGTCTGAACACGTGACAGCTCGTCGGCTGCATGATTCAGTTCTCCTGGGATGTGAACGGCACAAAGCGACCTCAGATGCTTCTGACTCCATAGGATGAGATGGCAGACGAGTTGCGACATCCGGCGGGAGCGTAGACCACCTTGTCGGTTGATGTACACTACTGTCGCCGTGTTGTCTGTATGGACCAGTACGTGCTTGTCCTTCAGCAGTGCTTGTCCTTCGGTGCAGGGCAAGACGTACGGCCAGCAACTCGAGGCAATTGACATGCCATGTGCGCTGGGGTCCTCTCCAGGAGCTCGCGGCAGCATGTCCATTGCACATGGCACCCCAGCCCATGGCAGAGGCATCTGTTGAGACAACAACATGCCTGGAAACTCGTTCTAAGGGAACACCTGCCCATAGAAAACTGAGGTTCGACCACAGGGTGAAGTTCTGATGGCAGGTGCGAGTGACTGGGACCAGCAGCATGCCCTGTTGCCATGCCCATCTCGGGACTCGATCGTGGAGCCAGTGCTGAAGTGGTCTCATATGAAGCAAACCGAGCGGCATGACCACTGCTGCGGATGCCATATGCCCCAGGAGCCTCTGAAAGTACTTGGAGAACCGCATACTGATATGCCCGCCCCTCGAAGGCAAACCGTAGGAACGGCCTGTGTCGAGGAAGGATGGAGACAGAAAGTACGCGTCCTTCAGGTCGATCGCTGCAAACTAATCCATCGGCCGCACGCATTCGAAAATGCGTTTGGCTGTGAGCATCTTGAACGGAAGCCTGTGAAAGGTTCGGTTCAAGATGCGCAGGTCCAGGATTGGTCGTAACCCACCAGTTTTCTTGGGTATGATGAAGTAGGGGCTGTAGAAACCCGACTCCATCTCGGCTGGAGGGACGATCTCGACCGCGCCCTTCGCCAGTAGGGTGTCGATCTCCGCACGCATGACAGGGGGATTGCCACCCATCATGGTATAGCGGACTCCCCGGAAGCGGGGAGGAGACCGTGCAAACTGAATCGCGTAGCCGAACCTGATGGTGCGAGTGAGCCAGATGGACAGATTGGGAAGCGCTAGCCACGTGTCCAAAAACTGAACCAGCGGGGTCATGCGAACCACAGGCGTACCCCCGATAGGGCAGCGAGGCGGAATGACTGGCCCAGACGTGGGAGGCATGGGAGTGTCCCGAGGTGTGGGCGAATTCCGCGCCCTGGCGGACGAGACCTGGGGAGGACGAGCGTCCCGCTGTGGTCTCGTCTGCCTGGGGGCTGGCGACAGAGGGGGCTGAGAGTGGCGAAGCTCATGGGCGTTGCGCACTGCCAGCCGCGCCCTCTTGGGGCTCGGAGGTGTGTTCGGATCTTCCTTGGGAAAACAAAAGATTCTCCCCCAGCTCTCCACCGGGGGAAGGAGTGGTCCTGCTACCATCTCCTGAGGAAGAACCGGCATGACCACCGTAAAGCGGGCTGCGGTGCTGAGACAGGCGGGGGCCGCCAACCTGCGGCGTCCTCCGCGCTCCGGCCCGGGTGAAGGCTGCTGCTGGGTGGGAGGGGCAGGAGTCGCTGGAGGGCGGCCTCGGCGGGGAGCAGGCTGAGGCACCTGAGCCGGCAGCTGGGTGGAGGCAGCAGCAGACCGCCGGGGCAGGATATGTTTAATAGCCTCAGTCTGCTCCTGAGCGGCTGAGAATTGTTGGGCGAAATCCTCAACCGCCCCGCTGAATAGCCCAGCCTGGGATATGGGGAAATTGAGGAACTGGGTCCGCTCAGCTTCCCGCACATCGACCAGGTTGAGCCATAGATGGCGCTCCTGGACCACCGAAGTGGACATCACCTGACCTAGAGAGCATGCGGTCACTTTAGTCGCTCGTAGAGTGAGGTCGGTGGCCGCACGCAGCTCTCGCATTAAAGCAGGGTCAGTACCACCCTTGTGTATGTCACGAAGTATCTTGGCCTGGTAGACCTGCAGCACAGCCATGGCATGCAAGGCGGACGCGGCTTGGCCCACGGCTCTGTTGGTCTCCGCCACCAAAGTAGACGTAAACCCACAGGCTTTGGACGGGTGCTTAGGGTCACCACGCCATGTCGAAGCGCTCTGCGGACACAGTTGCATCACAACAGACCGTTCGACAGGGGGCACCTCAGTGTACCCTTTCACCGCGCCACCGTCAAGGGCAGTAAAGGCGGAGGTTGATGACGAGCGATCACGGAAAGTCAAGGGAGACTCCACGATTTCGTCACCTCCTCATGCACTTCCGAGAAGAAAGGTATCAAAGGCTGGCGGGCGCCTTCGGCGTGGGCCGCCCACAGATACCAATCGTCCAGCCTTGAGTGCTCGGGACATGGCGGAGGGTTCCATGCAAGCCCGAGGCTCTCAGCTGCCCGGGAGAGCATGGCCGTCAGCTCCGAATCCGACTCGGGTAATGCTGGCGCTCCCGAAGGAGGCAACACAGCCGAATCATGATCAAGCCGAATCATCATGTGATGTGGCGATTGACATGGCGTCATCCGCCGCCGTTCCGAACGACACACTGGGCCCAGCACGGGAAACACCAGCACCATCGTCCGGGAGCACCACGGGTAACAGTGTGCTAGAGGGGGGGTGTGCCCGAGGAGGGTTCGTCGGGTTGTTCCACACCGTCACCCTCAAGTCACCCTGACCACCAGCCAAAGTGGTCCCACACGGGGTGGGAACAGATTGGGGTGTGGTAGAGGGGACCCTCCCTCCTTTACGGAGATCATTGAGTCTCGACCGCAACACTGAGATGGTCATGTTCCCGCAGCGAGAACATGAGTCATCCACGAACGCATGCTCAGCATGCACGAGGCCCAAGCATGCTAAACAGCGTCCATGCCCGTCAAGCGGAGAAACCATGCGACCGCACCCAGAAATGTTGCAAGGGTGAGCCATCTTCAAAAAGACGTGCCACTTGCGCTCTTTTTGTGAGGAGTTTTAGCTGCGCAGAGATGCTGAAGCGCCCAGGGAGAAACGCACGCTGTGCTAATCACTGCACAGATCAGACAGGAATACAAGTCTCGCTGGAATGCGCCGTCACACCAACACTCTGGGGAGCAGCTTGTCTTGAAAGAGGTAAACACGCTCAGGCTGTAATGTCGGCTCTGAAGTAGAAACATGATGCGAGATTGCTATGCGGCACCCTTTATACCCACGCGGTTGGGCGGGCTTGCATTATGCAAATTCCGCAGACCCATGGCATTTTCATGCCTTTGGCTTGTTTTGTTAGACCTCAAAGGTGATTGGATTCTAAGCGAAACCCCCATTCGTCAGTCACTGACGTTACTCGGAGTGACTGAACGAAAGGGAACGCATATTTGTGCAGGCCCTGGGGCCATCTGTATGCCAAAGTGTCCGTGCCGAGGGGGTCAGGGAGTAAAAGAGCTGGCAGTGGGAGGACTCCTAGGAGGCAAACAGGTCTACCTGTGCATCCCAGAATCAACTCCACATCAGCTGGACCACCTGGGGATGGAGTCTCTATTCTCCAGGGAGCGTGAGCTGTCATGAGAGCACCTCAGCTATACGATTGCGCTCGCTCAGAATGTAAATGGCTCAGAGTGACTTGAGCTGCTGTGGACTCCAGATGAGGAGGTAGCAGGCGAGTTGAGACATGCGACGTGAGTGTACACTGCCTTGGCTGCTGATATACGCACTGTCGCAGTGTTCTCTGTCCTGACCATCACGTGCTTGCCCTGAAGAAATGGTAAAAACCGCCGCAGAGTGAGCAGCACTGTCATCAAATGATATGCCACCGCAGTCAAGCTCACGTCCAGGAGTCCGAAGCTGCATGCCCATTGGATACAGCACCCCAACCCATTTTGGAGGCATCTGTTGTCACAACAATGTGCCTGGACACTTGTTCTAAGGGCACTCCTCCCATAAAAAGACATGAAGAGAATGAGAATGCCAACTTTCCTTAACAGGGGAAAGGCAGCCTCCACGACTTTGGTCCTGGTAAGCCTTGAAAGCAAACCAAACCTCAACCCTCGAAAGCAAACCAAAGAAACGGTCTGTGTGGAGGTAAAATCGAGACATGGAAGTATGCGTCCTACACATCGATCATTGTGAACTAATCTTGGAGATGAACCCACGTGAGAATGCATTTCTGTGTCAGCATTTTGAACAGGAGCTTGTAAAGACCCCGGTTCAAAACTCACAGAATCACATTGCCGAGTCTGATTGTCCACAAGAGCCAGTGGGACAGGCTTTGAAGGGCTGCCTGTATCAGGGCCACTTCGATGGATGCCGCAGGGGGGCGCTCTCGGTGACGAACAGAGGAGCCCGCAACGGCCTGGTGACAGAGGTGTCACGCCGGGGCAGAATGTGATTGATCGCCGAAGAGGCCACCTTGCAAGATGGGGGCGTCGAGAAAGCAAACTTTATCAACATCCCGCAACTCAGCAAGGTCTAGCCAGAGATGATGATCCTGGATCACCAGAGTGGATATTGACTGGCTGAGAGTCAGCGCCATGACTCTCATCACCCAGGGGGTGAGGTCATTAAAAGCTGCCTTCCACGACTTCTGAACCTCCTCATGAACTTCCGGGAAGAAACGCACCGTTGTGAGGCCGCACCCAGGAACCATTCACCTAACTGTGAGAGCTCAGGACAAGGTGGAGGGTTTCACTCAAGTCCGATTTCCATGCTGGCAAGTATGACCGTCAACTCTGAATCTGACTCAGCCTGTGTGACCATGCATACTCTTTTCTCCACTAGCGTAGAATGATCTCCTGTAGCACATCTTTTGTTGCTTGGTGACTGGATAGCTGTGCAACCATCTACTTCTGCCTGTAACTGTGTAACACATGGTCAATGTGTTAGGAAACCATATAAAATTAAGTTAATAACATGCTATCATAATTTATACAATACAATAAAATTGATCTGTTCTTTCCCCAAAGAATGCACAAAAACACTTCACCACAGTGTAAATAACTAATCTTAAAAAAAAGAATGGGGGAAACTGCAACAACTGTTTGTGTACATGTTGCAGTTCATGGCTTTGTTGACACATTTCCAATAATGCTTAGGTCTATAATTAAGGCTCTTCCCACTGTGATGCAGGAGAAGAGGTCTAATCCATAATTAGCTCACCAAGTAAAGCAAATGCATTCTCATACAATTAAAGAAAGAAAAAGAGAGAGAGAGAGAGAGAGAGAGAGAGAGAGAGAGAGAGAGAGAGAGAGAGAGAGAGAGAGAGAGAGAGAGAGAGAGAGAGAGAGAGAGAGAGAGAGAGAGAGAGAACAGGAAAGCAAACACAACATTCATAGTGGCCCCCTGTGTGAGCTTTCTCATTAAGAACTCAAACTGCTTCACTGGCTGCTATTTAATGGAATTGAATTTTCTTTGATTGGAGTTTGCCATTCTTGACACTATGAAACAACAACGTACGAAGAATGTGTTGGTGCGTGCTGAACCAAGAAAACTAATAAACTGTATAATTAAAGAAATTAAGTGTTGCATGGAGAGAACTGAATAGTGACTTCTCAGGGCGTCTGTTCGTTAGTAAATTGTGCTGTGGCTTCTGAGTGGGTCACTAATCACAGCAGCCAAAGGGTGGCACTAGAGACCCATTGCCTCTGAGTCAGTCAGTAAGTATTCCTTCAGGGTGAGGAATAAGATGCTTTTCTGCTGGAGGTCAAGAGGAGTGGAGAGGTGGCCTCCATATACATGTATCCCCTTGTGTTTTTTGCCGACTCAGGAAGAGGACTACTGGCAAACATACTTGAGAGTTTTCTTTTGACAAACATTCTCAAATACAATATTCATGTATCAAAAATACACCTGCTTTTCTGGGCTGAATAGAAATTGTAAATGTTATGAGAGAGAAATTCTACATTTCATTCTTTATGTGTGGCACTGACCGGCATTATCCAAATAAAATCATGAGACAATCTGGTTGATTGTAATGGCTTACTGTAACATTTATATCTACATCTATATCTACAGTGTGTGCATAATTATTAGGCAAGACAATATTCTGATCATATTTTTTTCCCAAGCACATTTTACCAATTACAAACCATATCAGTCTTAACAACTACTATTCATTTAGTATAATAATCTTTAAGTTATAATTGTTAACCTGGAAGTGAAAAAAGCCTTATATTATGAAGTGCATAATTATTAAGTTTTCTTTTACAGGTAAAAAGGGCCCCCAAAAGAGATTTAATGCGCACTGAAAAGTAAAAAATTATAAAAGGCCCAGGAAAAGGATGCAATACTATACAAATGGTAAAAATAAGTTGTGACTATTGGACAAGAAATGCTAATTGGGGTAGCAGTGTCACAAAAACGTCTCGGTTACGTATGTAACCCTCGTTCCCTGAGGAGGGAACGGAGACGTACGTTAGTGACTAACGAATGGGGGTTTCGCTTAGAAGCCAATTATCTTCGAGAATTCAACAGCGCCCAATGGCAGTGCCAATGCCATGGGCATGCGGAATTTGCATGCGTAACTCCGCCCCACCTCGTGGGTATATAAGGAAGTACGCTGGCAACATCGCATTATGTTACTGCTGCAGGAGCCAAGACTGAACTCCGCGTTCCAGCAGCACGGCTGACGTGGCAGAGGAAACGTACGTCTCCGTTCCCTCCTCAGGGAACGAGGGTTACATACGTAACCGAGACGTTCCCTTTCGTTCAGTCACTACGACGTACGTTAGTGACTAACGAATGGGGGTTCCAATACAACAACGCCACTCAGCCGTCATCCAGTGCCCTGCGTAAGTGAGAGTACCCTGTCGTAAGACTAGTACGGACGAAGGACTCCCACTTATCACAGGAATACCAAGGTACACTGGGAAGCATATCCCAGTGAGGGAATGCCAAGATGCCTACCCGTAGGGAGGACTTAAGAATACACATATGACCCACTAAGGGCTGCATATGGAAGATCTCTAGGGTACCAGCCGAAGGTGGATTTTTAACCCTAGGGGTGGCAGGGACTTGCCGAGGGAAAGACACCTGCTCGCTGAGGAGGCTTACGGTGGGAATACTCGTGTGGGGGTCGCCGGAGGGGAACCATGCACACGGAGCACCTGGCCGGACATGAGGGTCTGGGCTCGAAAGGGCAGACTGAACTGATGTCGGCGTAAGCAGTGCTGGAGGAGCTCAGGGCTCTCGGGGAGCTCACCTGAGGAAAAATATCGCACGTATCCAGTCCGTGGAGTGGAATGGCGAGCAAGCGAAGACACCTGAGCCTGGCCCATTACCGGCCACCCGTAGGGGCGAGTACATAGTCGGACACTGGCTCCACTCGGAGATTGTAGAATCTGGCGAATGTGTTGGGTGTCGCCCAGCCTGCAGCTCTGCAGATGTCTGTTAGCGAGGCGCCATGCGCTAAAGCCCAAGAGGAGGCCACACTCCGTGTGGAGTGTGCCCTAACCCCAAGGGGACATGGTCAACCTTGCTGCTGGTAAGCCAAAACAATGGTGTCCACTATCCAGTGAGACAACCTCTGTTTCGAGAGAGCACTTCCCTTCCGCTCTCCACCATAACAGACAAAGAGCTGGTCTGAGGTCCTGAAACATCGCGTACTGTCTACATAGGCGCGGAGAGCGCGTACTGGACAGAGCAATGCCAAGGCTGGGTCTGCCTCCTCCAAAGGCAGCGCTTGCAGGTTCACCACCTGGTCTCGGAACGGAGTGGTGGGAACCTTGGGCACATATCCGGGCCGGGGTCTCAGGATCACGTGAGAGTTAGCCGGCCCGAACTCTAGGCACGCTTCGTCAACCGAAAATGCTTGCAGGTCCCCGACCCTCTTAAGCGAGGCCAATGCGGTCAGCAGAGCAGTCTTCATAGACAAGAATTTAATCTCAGCTGACCGCAAAAGCTCAAATGGAGGCCTCTGCAGAGCACTTAAAACTACTGAGAGGTCCCAAGAGGGTACGAGAGGAGAGCGAGGAGGATTCAGTCTCCTCGCCCCCCTCAGGAACCTGATGATCAGGTCGTGCTGACTTACCTTTTTGTCCCCCAGGAGATCGTGGTAGGCAGATATTGCGGCCACATACACTTTAAGGGTGGAAGGAGACAGCCTTCGTTCCACCCCCTCCTGGAGAAACGATAGCACAGACCCGATCGGGCATTTCCAGGGGTCTTCTTGGCGGGAAGAGCACCATGAGACGAAGAGGTTCCACTTCAAAGCATAGAGACGTCGTGTAGACTCAGCTCTAGCCGAAGTGATGGTAGCGACCACCGCAGGTGGAAGACTACTCAAACCTGCCGCGTCCCGTCCAGAAGCCACACGTGGAGCTTCCAGAACGCCTGACGCGGGTGCCAAAGAGTGCCCCGTCTCTGAGAGAGAAGGTCCGGTCTCAGAGGGATAGGCCAGGGAGGGGCTGTCGCAAGGAGTAGAAGTTCTGGGAACCAGGTCTGGCCGTGCCAATACGGGGCGACCAAAATGACCTGCTCCTTGTCCTCCCTGATCTTGCACAGTACCCGTGCAAGAAGGCTCACTGGGGGAAACGCATATTTGCGTAGCCCTGACGGCCAGCTGTGCGCCAGTGCATCCGTGCCGAGGGTGCCCTCGGTCAGAGAATAATACAGGGAGCAATGGGAAGAGTCCTGGGAGGCAAACAGGTCTACCTGTGCGTCGCCGAACCGTTCCCATATCAGCTGAACCGTCTGGGGATGGAGTCTCCACTCTCCGGGGAGGGGCTGAATCCGTGACAGCTCGTCGGCTGCACAGTTCAACTCTCCCGGGATGTGGACAGCACGAAGGGACCTCAGGTGCTTCTGACTCCATAGAATGAGATGGCGGGCGAGTTGAGACAGACGGCGGGAGCGTAGACCGCCCTGGTGGTTGATGTACGCTACTACGGCCGTGTTGTCTGTCCTGACTAGTACATGTTGACCCCTCAGCAACGCTCGGAAGCGGTGCAGGGCGAACCGTACTGCCAGTAACTCGAGGCAATTGACATGCAGAAGGCGCTGGGGTCCTGTCCAGGAGCCCGCGGCTGCTTGTCCATTGCACATGGCACCCCACCCGGTGGATGACGCATCTGTTGATACAACAGTATGCAGGGAAACTCGTTCTAAGGACACTCCGGTCCGTAGAAACTCGAGGTTCGACCACGGGGTGAGAGTCTGTAAGCAGGCCCGAGTCACTTGTACCCGGAGCGTGCCAGACCGCCATGCCCATCTCGGGACTCGATCGCGTAGCCAGTGCTGAAGCGGTCTCATATGAAGCAATCCGAGCGGCGTCACCGCGGCTGCAGATGCCATATGCCCCAGGAGCCTCTGAAATAGTTTCAGTGGAACCGCATTCTTGCCCTCGAGTTGACGAAGGGAAGTCAGCAGAGACTGCGCGCGCTCGCTCGAAAGCTGCGCGCACATGGCGACCGAGTCGATATCCATACCGAGAAAAGAGATCCTCTGCGCGGGGCAAAGTTTGCTCTTCTCCCAGTTGACCCGAAGGCCCAGACGGGCTAGGTGATGGAGCACCTGATCTCTGTGTCCGCAAACCTGCTCCCGAGAGTGACCCAGTATGAGCCAGTCGTCGAGGTAATTCAGGATGCGAACCCCGTGCTGCCGAAGGGGCGCAAGGGCTGCCTCGGCAATCTTCGTAAAGATGCGAGGGGACAGAGATAGCCCGAATGGTAGAACTGCGTACTGATATGCCCGCCCCTCGAAAGCAAACCGTAGGAACGGTCTGTGTCGAGGTAGAATGGAGACATGGAAGTAGACGTCCTTCAGGTCGATCGCTGCAAACCAATCGTCTGGACGAACGCATTCGAAAAGGCGTTTCGCTGTCAACATCTTGAACGGAAACCGGTGAAGGTAACGGTTCAAGACGCGCAGGTCCAGGATTGGCCGTAGCCCACCGGTCTTTTTGGGTACGATGAAGTACGGGCTGTAAAACCCGGAGTTCATCTCGGCTGGAGGGACAGGTTCGATCGCACCCTTCGCCAGTAGGGTGGCAATCTCCGCTCGCATGACGGGGGCATTGGCCCCGATCATAGTGGAGCGGACTCCCCGGAAGCAGGGAGGAACCTGCGCGAACTGAATCGCGTAGCCGCGCCTGATGGTCCGCGCGACCCAGCGGGACAGCCCTGGAAGCTGAAGCCAGACTTCCAAAAACTGCGCCAGCGGGGTCATTCGGAGCACAGACGTACCCGGTGTGGGCTTGCAGCGATGCAGCGTCACCGGCCCGGACATGGGAGGCTGAGGGGCGTCCCGGTGCGGGGGCACGGTTGACTGCTGCGTCCTGACAGAGGAGACCAGGGAAGGACGCACGTTCCACTGGGGTCTGCTCTGCCAGGAGGCTGGTGACAGAGTGGGATGCGAGTGGCGGGACCCGTGGGTGGCGCGCACTGTCATCGCCGGACTCTGTGGGCTCAGGGATGGGAGTGTTAATTCTTTCTTTGACCAAAATAGGGTGCTGCTGACCCGTGGGCCAGCAGCTGAACAAAGGATTCTCCCCCGGCCCTCCACCGGGGGAAGGAGTGGTCCTGCTACCATCTCCTCGAAAGAATTTCCCATCCCTGAGCCGTCCGTCTCAGGAGCGCCGCTTGGCCTGGCGTTTAGCGGGGCGCGGGGCGGCCTGAGGGGACTTGGACGCCTTCCTACGGCTTCCTCCGCGACCCGGCCCGGGTGAAGGCTGCTGCTTGGACCGGGTGGGAGGGGCGGGAGCCTTAGGAGGGCGTCCTCGGCGTGGAGCAGACTGAGGCGACTGTGCCGGCGGCTGGGTGGAGGCAGCAGCTGGCCGCCGGGGCAGTACGTGTTTTATAGCCTCAGTCTGCTTCTGGGCGATTGAGAACTGTTGGGCAAAGTCCTCAACCGGCCCGCCGAAGAGGCCGGCCTGGGATATGGGGGCATCGAGGAACCGGGTTCGCTCGGTGTCCCGCATATCTGCCAGGTTCAGCCAAAGGTGACGCTCCTGGACCACGTTTGTGGACATCACTTGACCCAGGGAGCGTGCGGTCACCTTCGTCGCCCGGAGAGCGAGGTCGGTGGCGGCACGCAGCTCATTTAAGAGCCCCGGATCAACTCCACCCTCGTGCATGTCCTTGAGGATCCTGGCCTGGTAGACCTGAAGGATCGCCATGGCATGCAAAGAAGCGGCGGCCTGCCCCGCGGCTCTGTGCGATTTCGCCACCAAGGTTGATGTGAATCGACAGGCTTTGGAGGGGTGCTTTGGATCGCCGCGCCAAGTTGAAGCGCTCTGAGGACACAGTTGCATCGCAACAGAACGTTCAACTGGGGGGACCCCAGTGTACCCTTTAGCCGCCGCCCCATCGAGGGCGGAGAAGGCGGAGGAAGTCGCTGACCGGTCACGGGAAGACAACGGGGACTTCCAGGACCGCGCGAGTTCCTCATGCAGCTCGGGAAAGAAAGGTATTGGGGGCGGGGACTGACGGTTGTCAGCGCGGGCTCCCAAAAACCAATCATCGAGCCTTGAGCGTTCGGGACAGGGCGGAGGGTTCCACTCTATCCCTAAGCTCGCGGCTGCCCGAGACAGCATGGCTGTCAGCTCTGGGTCCGACTCGGGCAATGCTGGAACGCCCGAAGGCGGCAACACAGCCGAGTCATCATCCTCAGAGGACTCGAGCCCACCTTGTGATGCGGTGACCGACATCGCATCCTCCTCTGGAGCGCCAAACGAGATGCGCGGGGGGGCCGAAGCAGGCCCCGCGATCTGCGTCTGGACACTCGCGGGTTGCAGTGTGCAAGACGGGGGTGTGGCCCGAGGCATGAGCGTCGGGGCTTTGTTCCACACCGTAACCGTCAGGTCACCCTGACCACCAGCCGAAGTACTGGGCCTCGGGGACTCAGTAGATCGGGGTGTGGTAGAGGGGACTCTCACTTCTTTACGAAGGTCATGGAGTCTTGACCGCAACACCGCGATGGTCATATTCCCGCAGTGGGAACATGACTCATCCACAAACGCTGCCTGGGCATGCTGAAAGCCCAAACATACCAGACAGTGTTTGTGCCCATCAGAAGAAGAAAGCAACCGGCCACACCCAGAAGTACACGGACGAGACATCCTGAAAAGGACGCGTCACGTGCAAGCTCTTTTAGGAGAGGAAAGCCTCGCAGAGAACGCCGAAGCGCCCAGCGACCACACACCAGCTGTCAGACGGACCACTGCGCAGATCAGCAGGCAGGCAGTATGATGATCACTGGAACGCGCCGTAACACCAACGCCTCTGGAAAGCTGCTCGTCTCAAAGCTTTGTCGAAGACTCAGGATCAGGCTTGAAGGAGTGAAGAGATACTCTTGGCTCCAAAGCAGAAACATAATGCGATGTTGCCAGCGTACTTCCTTATATACCCACGAGGTGGGGCGGAGTTACGCATGCAAATTCCGCATGCCCATGGCATTGGCACTGCCATTGGGCGCTGTTGAATTCTCGAAGATAATTGGCTTCTAAGCGAAACCCCCATTCGTTAGTCACTAACGTACGTCGTAGTGACTGAACGAAAGGGAACAGGTTGATGCTATATGTGTTTCTTTATTACACGTTTGTCTGTCTGTCTGTCTGTCTGTCTGTCTGTCTGTCTGTCTATCTATCTATCTATCATCTCCTAATCTAATCTTATTTATCAATCCGTCGGTTGAAACACCTGCCGATACAGTTTTTTTTTGTTGCTGATTCCGATTTTCTTTCTGAGAACTATAATTGACAGCATATACAAACAAAAATCTACTTTTTTTCAACGCAAAGTATTATTTTCATAAAAAGACATGTAAAAAGTCTTTAATAAAATAATAACTAATAAACAAATTGCAAACAAATAAACAAAATGCAAATGCAAAAAGAATAGAGAGAGATACAAAATAAATATGGCTTTAAGTTTTTCAGGTGGGTCTAACAGTAGATTATTATTCAGGTAAGAAATACTACAGAAGTTTTCAAATGTAAAATAACACTGGATAGTCTTCTTTGTAAATAAATAAATAAATACAAATGAATGCTTACAATTAAAGTTATACAACTTATTCATTCAAGAACAGCGAGTGATTTTCTTTGTCTTTTGTTCTTTAATGAATACGACAGACAGCAGCAGGAATATTAGACTGCTGTCACTTTAAAGGTGCGTTCACACCGGACGCGATTCGTGCGAGTGATTTACATGTTAAGTCAATGCAGAGACGCGAAATGGCATTCTGCTGCGCGATTCGCACGATTTAGGCGGTGCGAATGGCGCGAATTGAGCGTTTTGAACGCGCGATTCGCGCGAATCGCTCAAGTTGAAAAATCTGAACTCTGGCGGATATTTCGCGCCGCGTTAACCAATCACGAGCTTGCTCTAGTAGTGACGCATTTACAAGCGGAGGCAGAAATCCGAACAACAATGGAGGATAAGATAATCGTGGCTGCTTGTGGATACCCGGAGCTGTATGATACATCATCCTATCACTGCAGGAACAGGAATAAAAGGAATAAAGGAATAAAAAGGATCTTGCTTGGAAGAAAGTGAGTTATTGTGAGTTATTGTGAGCCATTGTGAGCCAAGTGAGCCATTTCACAACGAGACAGGAGGAGAAAAAAAGAGCCAGAGCCAGCGGCAAATGTGAGAAGGACTAGCCGAGGAAAGGCGGGTCTAGCCGGGTAAACGAGCGTGGAATGTCACTGATCCCCTGGATCTCACAACTCCGAAAACGCCAGATAAAATGCTCAAATAGGCACTCTTTTTATAAATTAACCACAGATTTGAGCTATAAACAACTATATTATCACCTGAAAAAGTCTTTAAACTACGTTTTGTCACACATTAATAGTAGTATTTTTTACAAAAAAGACGTAAAGTGACCGAGACGATGTTCGCATGTTCAAATTATTTGCGCGAATCGCGTCCGGTGTGAACACCACATAAGAGTTTATGCACAGACCCAATATACTGTTACACAACATCCGTTTTCTTTCTCAACTATATTTACGTTCCAAAACTTACTGTGTTTTATTGAATACTCACAGATAATTTTGACATCATTTTGTATGTATTTGATCACTTAAGTGCAGTGAGCCACTCATTTTGGTACTTGGGCGATTCACAAGCTGTTTGAGACTTTTATTATATTATATAATTATATAGCTTTTGGAGCACAAATCCTGTGGGAATGACTAAAATGATGTGCAATACAAGCACTATTTAACCAGAGCACATGAGATGAGTGAGTGAGAGGATGCAGATGGTTGCATCCGAAACCTGGAAAATGCTGCCTTCCGAGGACACATTTCAAGGTAGGAAGGCATCAAGGCACGTCAGAATCTAATGTTAGCTTCACTTCCTGTCTCCTGAGATACCTTCATCTGATCAATTTATGAAGGCAGTATATTTGTATTCTTCGCTGCCTTTGAAATCCCACAATCCTGTGTGTTCCATTCTGTGACAGTTGAGCCAGAAAAAAAAGACCAAAAGATGCATTTGCTGGCCAGTTTATGTGTAAATGTAAGTTTTTAACCAACATTTTCCACTTTTGATGTAATTTCTAGCGAGACATTACTAATGTAGTAATTATATATTTGTTTTTGTTCTCACCAGAGCTCTCTCTATTTTGCTGTAGATCATTAAACTGTTAGGCTGCCTCAGAAGTCTGTCCGAAATCAGTTTCGTGAGGTACCTTCAGGCACAAACACTGCCTGCAGAGTCATTGTCTGATAAGGCAGCGAGGCAACGAGTCAGCTGCCTAGGTTTTCAGATGCAGACAATGTGCGCCACTTCGCTGTCGGAGAGAAAAGAGCGAGAACGCACAGTTAAAGGGGCACTTCAGCGCTGGGAAGATGAATGTGTATTTAAACTATGTAATTTATGTAGTAGAAATGTGAAATTATTTTTTTATTTGGTGCCTTCTAGACTGAGAAAAGACAGAAAATGTAGTTTTGTCTCATGTGGATGAAAGACAACAACTCCCAAAATGCACTTGCTTCGCTGCCCTACGAAGCCACTCCCAAAGCCACGGCTATTGGTTATCACTTGCCCACTGCGGCAATGCCCCCAATGTCGTTTTGATATTCACATCAATAAAATAATTTAGTTCAATTAGAGAATAGACACTACAATTAAAAACTTCACAGACTCAGCAGGAGTCAGATTTCATTCATCATGAGAGAAGAGCTGAGCAGAGCTGAGCATTCTCTGCGTGTGTCCAGTCTGGTGCGTTATCAGATCATGCCTATGGAAGCTAAACTTTCATAGGAATTCAATAAAAAGTTGAAACACTCACTTTGCTCTGTACCACTCCGTTATGAATGCCCGAGCCGAGCGGCAGCGGGTGTGCACATTTACATTCTGTGAGTGAGATCCCTCCCCTGTGGGTGGGTTGAAAACATGCGGAACTAGCTCCTGTAGTCTCTAGCCTCTGGCCAAAAATCCTCAGATGACGATATTTGCGTCATCTGAAGATTTTTTCCAGAAATAAAATGCATAATTATTATATAAAAATACACTCTAAAAAAAAGGTTCTATATGGCACCAGAAATGGTTCTTGGCTCGTAATCATAGGGGAACCTTTTTTAGTGAAGAACCGCTGAAGAACCACCGAAATTGGTGCTATATAGCACTAAAAAAAGTTCACCTATGATTACGAGCCAAGAACCATTTTTGGTGCCATATAGAACCTTTTTTTTTTTTTTAGAGAGTACTAGGTTTCTACTGATACAAAGCTTAATTCTAAAACACTGAAGTAACCCTTTAACGTTATTGCCTGTGCTCGAAATCAGAAAGACGTGAGGCTGACCGGCCGGTCACTGGTCTGGGCTGATTATAGGGCTGATTATAAGGAAAATTGTCCGATTCCAAGCCCTATATACGGTCGATCAGTGCATCTCTAATATGTTTAATTATATTTTAATAACTATATTCTACTCTACTAACACTACTCATAAAATCAAAAAAGATTTGTTTTTACTCTGCATTACAGTAACAATACAAATAAATCCAAAGTGAAATTTCACACGCCGAAATTGACTGACTGATGCTTGTTTTCTGTAGGAAGAGTGAATTGTTGGCATATGGAATAACAAAGAAGCTGTACAGCTACCTGTCTGACATTAACCGTCTTCAATAATCTTTGGTGTGCTGTTTCCTCTTTGTTCAGAATTGAAGAGATCAGCAAAATGTTCCGTTTAGTATAGTTTTACAGGTGTAATCTAAACTCACACAGTTGCAGAGTGGATTGTCCATTATACTTATAAAGCAATTGAGCAACTATAATAAATCACAGGTGAAAGACCTGTCACTATACAAGCACCATGAACAGCACTGGTATATAACATCAGGTTAATGTTCTTTGTTGAGGGTAATGTCTATGCAATATTAGCTTCAAAGATGTGGTAGGTATCCGACAACCTGTAGCCAGAGGGTAGGATTTGTGGCTTTTCACACCCATAATTCCATGTTAGGTGCACAGTACAGTTCATTATTAATATGACTGACTGTGAAAATGCATGTGTTTTGGCACGTGTGCAAAAGATAGGCTACAATTGTCTACAATTTGCACAATAGCTAAATGACCGTGGCTTGTTGATCAAAACTGATCAACAGATCAAACAAATGATTCTCATCAGCCACCACATTCAAAAGGATTCATTCACTTATCAAAATCGGTCAGAAATGCATGTAATCCATAAATATCTGACATTGAATGTTTGTAATGTCTGCCATGGCAAATGGCCTGCCATAATGAAATAGGGATCACAATCTTGTCAATCAACCAATCAAGTCTGGAAGCACAGGAGTTTACCCAGAACAATCACAACCATTTTTTGAACATGGAGGAATGTCACAACCCTAAACAGCAGCAGAATGCGTGGTGGTGGTGGTGTTAGGGAAAAGACATAATAGAGTGTGTAAAAATTAACAAGCAAATGTGAATTTTAAGTTTACGTGTAACAATTTTTACCTACCGTTGAAATGTATATCTAAAAAGCACTATATAAAGTATAAAAAACAGCCCAACAAAAAAAGTCAACAAAAAATAAAAAAAACATGAAATTTGTATATAACTAATATTTCCACAGTGAAAAAACCCCAAACATCTTATTTGGACCAGTGTGGCTCACACGATGAAAAAACACTTTTGGTGGCATTAGCTAATTTACTGAGGGGAGCTACTACATTTGCACTTAGTTTCGAGAATGTTAAATAATAATAATAAAAATAATAATTTGTTCATTTATATAGCGCTTTTCTGACTCAAAGCACTTTTACATTTTACACCACCAATGTGCAGCATCCACCTGTATGATGCGACGGCAGCCATATTGCACCAGAACACTCACCACACACCAGATTATTGGTGGAGAGGAGACAAAGTGATGAAGCCAATCAGTATAATAGGGTGATTAGGAGATGGACAGAGGCCAATAGGCAAATTTGGCCAGGATGCCGGGGTTACACTCCAACTTTTTTTCCAAAGAACATCCTGGGATTTTTAATGACCACAGAGAGTCAGAACCTCTGTTTAACGTCTCATCTGAAGAACGGTGCTTGTTACAGTATAGTGTCTCCATCACTATACTGGGGTGTTAGGACCCACACAGACTACAGTGTGAGCACTTCCAGCTGACCTCACTAACACCTCTACCAGCAGCTACTTAGTATTCCCAGGAGATCTCCCATCCAGGTACCTGACCAGGCTCAACCCTGCTTAGCTTCAGTGGGAAACCAGTCTTGGGCTACAGGATGATATGGCTGCTGGTTAAGACTGTTACGAAAAAATGTGCCAAAGAACAAACTGTAATCATTTGATACAATGCACTTATTGTGTACATACATGTTTGTACAGTACATTGCACTTAATATGCATATAATTACAGCTGTAATAATTTCTATACATCTAGAATTACACTGTTGACCCATCCCGTACACCTCATCCCATCTTAACCATACTACCAAGCCTGTCCCTAACCAAAGCCGCTTCTGACACTAGGGGCCGGGGTGGGTCAGAGCTGCATATTTTAGGATGGTTTATGTGTGCTGTTTCTTGACACAGAATTAGGAGCCAGCACAGAGACTACTCAAACCAGTCTTATCTCAACTATTTAAAGATACCAGGTAATGTAAGATTACTATAGTCATGGGTGGAGAATTTGCTGCAGTTGCTTTGAGCTACAGATTATTGGTTACACTGATCAACCTATTTAACATTCAGCTGATCTCTCTTATTAGTTCTGAAAGTTTAATTGGTTGGTACTGGGATGGGATCGTGATCATGAATGCTTATGGAAAGTGTTTATAAGCAGTATGATTTAGGCTCAGATCCACCCTCATCACGGAAAGATAAACCTTTGATACCAGCAGATAACTGATCTCAATAACAGAAGCCAAGAATTTCACACCATCCTCAAGGAATCTTTCATCAGACACGCCCATAGCCATACCCAGCAGTACCTGAGCAGTAGACTGAGACACGCTATGGGTGAATAACTGCAAAACAGAGGAAGACAAAGCTCATGTGAAAATGCTCTCATTCAGACCTTTTCACATTTACACTAATATTCCACCCCTGACGCTGAGATGGACCTACTATTCCCTTTCTTTGGCTAACAGACCAAAATGAGCTGTTCTTCAGTACAAAAACAAATGAAGACATTTGCCACTTGTTTCTGTTGCTATTTCTAGTTTATTAGGCTGATTCAGGTATTTTAAATCATTTATTTAAATATGTGTATTTTGTTTCATAATTAAGCAATTACTTCATGAAAAAAGTGCTGAATGCTTGTATATGCGTGTTTCTTCATCTGGGCATTCCTCTACTATAGCACATTTAATAAAGTAAAACGTAAAAAAAAGGCTTATAATAATAATAATAATAATAATAACTTTTCATGGTGTATTTTCAAAGTTTAAGATTAAAAGTGTGGGTCTGGTACAAGGGGAAAACAATAAAATATATACCCAATAGGCATTTGAATTTTTTTTCAAAAATAAGTGATGATTGAATGCTAAAAAGTTTTCAAGGCCTTCATACTGTATAAAAAAAAGAAAAGAGTTGAAATCTGTTCGTTTTAATAAACTTTAAGCCCTAGGAAATACAAGTGGCCAAAGTTGACAAAATACACCCACATAGTATTCACTCCTTCCTTCAAATAGTCACGTTGATAGTGTGCGAGCTACAAACTGTATAGATTTTCCTAACATCAAACAGATAAAGGTCAGATTGTGCCAGAGGCTCTTCTGACCCGCAGGCTCCCTGCTCCCCTCCCCTCGTGTGCTCTTAATCCAGAGGAACACTGAGGCTTCCAGCACAGATTAGTGGTGTTAGCCTGCAGGGCTTTCGACTGGGCTGCCGCCTGAAAACAGATCCCTCACTGTGCCCATGACCCCAGTGCTGAGATGTGGATAAGTGCCATATGGATGAAGGTGGGTCCTATGGGGTTCAGTTCCTCACAGACAGCTGGCCCTGCTGGCCCTCCTAGGCGGCAGACACCTCATGTCAGAGAGCAAAAACATGTGGCGTAGCAAGTTAGCTAAATACTGCAGATATAGATTAGTGATCTCTGGCAGGGGATGGAGTTCTTACACAGGGCTGGAGTTGAACAGAGGGAGAGGAAAAGGCTTTGAAATGGATCAAAATCCCTCTCTTTGTCATTTTTTAAGTACATGTAGTCATGAGAGGATCAACAATTAAATCATGGATTAGAAACAAAAAACACAGACACTGTTTGTTTCTGTTGGGAATTTTACATGTGACGAAAATCTTTTATTCAAAGAATATTCCTGGTTCAATACAAGTTCAATAAAAGGCACTTGTGGTGTAATGTTGATTCAAGCTATAGTTCACCCAAAAATGAAAATTCTGTCATGAAAAAAAAAGAAAAACCTGTATGAGTTTCTTTGTTCTGCTGAACACAAAATAAGATATTTTGAAGAATGTTTGTAAACAAGCAGATAGAGCAACCATTGACTACCATAGTAGGGGAAAAAAATACTATGGTAGTCAATGGTTGCTCTTTCTACTTGGTTACAAACATTCTTCAAAATATCTTCTATCCCTTTAACACAAAAATGTGAAAAATAGGTTACAGTGAGGCATTTTCAATGGAAGTGAATGGGATCAATTAAAATAATCAATGTTTCAGAATTGTGGTCACATGTTAGCATGATTTAGTGTGAAAATATACTAATCTAATCTATTATATCCAATTTCACAATCCAATTCAACTTCACTGGCATTACTAGACAAACCCTAAACAACTATAAAATGATGAGAACAACTTTGCAGCTCAAATAATACAAGTAAGTTTTAACAGAAGAATTACAGTAAGTGCTTTTATACAATTCTAAACTTCACATTTCTGTTTATAAATCCTATGTATTCAACATTATGCCACAAATGCTGCTGATTGAGTTGTAACAGAATATTCCTTTAATTATACCTAAATGACATCATTGTACGTCCCTTTTCATTGTCTTTTTGGGAACTGTGCATTATTGAAATGTAAGAGTTGGCCTGAAATACAGTGTAAAAGCATCTGTCAGTGTGGTGGCTGCATGCAGGATGTGTGAGCAGTCGCTGAGTGTCATGAGCATATCAATCTAATTCCAGGGTTGCAGATGTTGTCTAGATTGGATGTGAGGGATTAAGATGTAACCCAAGAGCTCTTTGAGTGAGTCCGGCATGGCTGAATCTGCTTCTAGAAACCTGGTGGCAGGCAATACCGGGCAATCTGCCAGGGCAGTATTACCAACAGGGCACTTTAACAGGGTTTTACAGCTGGAGGGAATTTATAATGAATTTCTGAGAAGGGCTTTCTTAAAATGCTTTACATCAGTCCTTGGAGAGAAAATAAGTTGCCTTTAAACTGATGTACATCGCTTAAAGCTCAAATAAAAGTATTTTCTTTTGGGGGACATTTTTTTATCATTGATAAAATGCTTGTAGAGTAAAATAAATAAATAAATGAATAAATTCAATCTCTTGATACGATTGCTTCCTGGATTGCATTGTATTATATTTCAGAGGAGAGGTGCTTCATACTACGGATTAGATCCCAGGGAGAGGTAATTTCCTAAAAGCACTCTGAATTATTTGGTTATACAGGTGATGTAACAGTCGCAGACATGAATCTGATTTCTAGCTGTGAAGAAATAGGGAATCAGTGTAAAAGCTGGCAGACTTGAAACAAATAGATGGAAGATATGTGATATCAGGTTGGCCTATTAAGGTTTGAACAAAGCTTCTGCTGAGATGAATCCATCTGAAGATGAAGTGGAGGAAAAACAGAAACATACAATGAAAACAAAATTTTAAAAAGAATTACAATAATCACAATAAAATGTAATTACAGAGAGATGGAACTAGCACAAGACAAATATCTCTCTATATATGTGACTGGCATCTGTTGGCTGGCTTGATGCTCCCACATATAGTGAAAGGAGATTATGTTCCAGCATAAATGGAGCTTTTACTTTTTTATATTTTTTTAAATCCAGCAGGCCTAATCTAATCTTATCCCTCCCCAATCCAATTTTTAATGCTGGCTACACATAGGATTAGAGTGCTGGAGTTTGCTTTGTAGGCCATTTGACTAAAATGTAGCATCTGTGCTGGTTATTGAGAGATATAAACTCAAGAATGAGACTGAAGACACAAAAGGGGAAGATGAGACATCTTTTTACAATAAATAACATGTATTGGTATCCAGCATGTACAGGTGTATTTCAACTAATAATCACACTGATAGAAATCTGCTTTAAATGGTTACTGCCGCTCAAAAATTTGGGGCCAGTAGCTACTGTAGAAATGTATGTATTAAAATGGGTTAAAAGAGACAGTAAAGTCATTTATAATTCTACAAATGATTTTTATTTCAAATAAATGCTGTTCTTTTGAACTTTATATTCATTAAAGAATCCTGAAAGATTCCAAAAATATTAAGCAACATAACTCTTTTCAACACTGATAATAATAAGAAATGCTTCTTGAGCTGCAAATCAGCATTGAACGCTTTCTGAAGAATCATGTGACACTGAAGACTGGAGTAATGATGCTGAAAATTCAGTTTTTCCATTGTTAAGATGTATTAAAATAGAAACGAGTGATTTTAGACTACAATAATATCTCACAAGATTGCCGTTTTTACTGTATTTTTGATCAAAGAGAGACTTCTTTTTGTTTGTGTGTATGAAGTGCAATGGTGTGACCTCCCTGTGACCTATTCAATTCAACAGAACAAAAAGGGATGGGGTGTCCTTTAAATGGCCACTACACAGCTTTGCTAATAGAGCTCCATGGTAATGAACAGAATGGAAATGTGCTTCATTGCATTTCTTCGTACAACTAAACTTTCACAATCAGGCCATCATCTGGCTGTTTACACAAGCTGTTTATGCAGTGATAAGCCCAGGTGATGTCAGGTTTGCATACTGAATAAATATTTGCCCGCGGACTGGCAGCTGTTTGTCAGGATGCCATTAAGCAGCCGTGTTGCAAAGCAACTTTCTGTTAGAAGCTCGGCATTCCCTCGTCTCATAGCATCAGCTCCATCATTACATATTCAAATACATCACCAGTCCAGGTAGGCTCGTACCAGAGTGAGTTCACCTAAGATCATCGCTTTTAGGAGCACACCGGCACCTGTTCCTTTAAATCTGAGGAATCAGTTTAAGATCTAATTGATTTGAGGTCAGATTGGAAATGTCATTCATTGCATCAATCACTTAAACTGAAAGCTCTAATGAAAATCTTTAGTTAGTATAAGGTTGCCAATAGATTAAAGATTCTCATCCAATTAGTCATATATAGCCAAATAATATATCAAAATATTCACATATCAAAATAATCCAGAGACATTGTGGCAGATGAAATGACTAAATGAACAAAAAGTGGCTTTAAAATCTCTATATATTTTGCTCTATTTCCGTATTATTGAACATTTCACTCTTTGTCAGTATTTTGCTCCAGGGTCGTTTCTAGCCATTTTGACGCCCTAGGTGAAATCCTTATTGGCACCCCCCAACCAAATCTTAAAAAGCAACATGGTATTACTGGTATTAATTTTAATCCTTTTAAACAAATACATACAAATACAATTTGGAAACTACGTATAAAAGCTGTTCTAGTCACATGAAAGTAACAAGAATAAATATTGATTCAGTGCGGTCTTTGTTTCTCATTGACGCCTGAACTTCCCCTTTAAATAACGCAGCGCTATGCCCTGACACTATTAGAACTGAATGAATCGATTCATTAGCACATTTTATTATACTATTTTTAAATTGGCCGTTGAAGTTTTATATGGGACAATTACACACTGATCCTTTAACAATGCATTAGCGCAAAAACACACCTTTTGGAGGTGCAAGTAAGGGAAGAAAGCTTAATAGAGTCTAAATATAATGATATCATGAAATGCTAAAGTGAGTGTGGTTAGCCTATATCTTGCCTCTATAATACACACAGAGCAATATTACACTATATGCCCATTTCACAGCGTGATTTCTCGACTGCCACAAATACGGCCCTAACAAAATACAGATTTGCGCACTTTTTATTGTACCTGTTTTTTTAATTGGCCTTTGAATTTAGCTTTATTGTGTGGTTAAAAAAAGCGTTACCTTGCCAAAGCTTTGACCGAGCTCTTTGAGCTAATGGTGTTGAGCGCTCCAAATGCAAACTTTACATGCAACATTCAGACAATAATTGACAGTCCTCTATCCCAATAGTGTTAGGGGAACCAGTGGGGGCGGCAATCATATTTCAGGGTGGCCTTAACAGCTGATGGCGTGCCTTCAGCTATGCCTAAAAGCGGCCCTGTTTTGCACCAAGAGTACTTTGTTTTTAAGACATGTCAAGTTAACAAGTTCAAACTCAATTTGTAGAAAAATTCCATATTCCACCAAAAAAATATGGTGTTTTTTCCCCCCACACTGTTCGATAAATGGTTTCATATTTTTTGCATAATATGTATGCATAAAAGGTAAGAAGAAATTTTAGGAAGATGCTCATAAAGTAACATGTTATTCAAGCAGCATGTAGTTATTTGGAGCAAGTCAACATTCAAAATCACACCCCAATTATTTAAGATTTACATTTTTCATACAGGTTGAGCAGAACATTATATATATAGCTTCCTTTTCTTTAGTAATTCATCACAGCCTCTCCGTAAATCCAGCATGTTTCATCCAGGGCTGTTTAGCCATTCTGTAAATGGAACATAATGCTATTGAAGCCCTGTACGCAATGGGCCATGAAGCTGCCTCCAGCCTTGGTGAGGGACGTATGCCTGCTACACTGGGTATATCACTAAGTAGAGACATCAGAGCCCAAGTGTAAACATCATTTGGACACTGCAGTTTTTCCACTCAAATGGGTTTGATGTTGATGAAGAGAGACCTCCTTTGAAAGTGCAACGATCTGCAATGTGGATGATCGATGCTGCCGGGAACGGACAGTAATTATTTGTGTTGCTGAGTGGGGGTGGCTATGCTTAAAAAGATGGAGCAAAGTTCTCTGGGTTTTATCGTCTCCATCTCACCACCGGCCTTTTGATGCAGAAGACAGCCGTATTGTAAAAGCAAGCGGAGGGAAATGGCAAACGTGTGGGGTTGTTTTTACAAGGCACATTAAGTTACGAGATGCAGGTTTTTATAGTGATGCTGCAGAGATTCTGACTACACATCCAGTGCGGTTGAATGTTTCAGGAGTAACAACATCCAAATGTATGCCTCCAAATTGTGCTAGATATTTTGATTCAAGAAAATGAATTAGTAAAAGTGACAAAAAAGAAGAAAGAAAAAACGAATAAAATCTACGCAAGAAGCTGTTACAGAACAGAGGCGAACTGAAAAGAAACCAAGTCAGTCTGATGAACATGCCAACATCATTACTAATTTAGCTTGAAAACCTCATCTCCACATGAATGGAGAGAGAGAATGCCCCATTGCTCAATAACGTGATGGGAAATTGAAAGGAAACTTTTGCACTCCTGTTCAGAGGCTTTGCATTTCCGTACAGAGGTGCACATGGTTGGCAGGTACTGTCATCAACCAGTGACAGAGTGTTTTTCTGCTTGAGGAGACATCTCACTCGTGGATCTGCAAGGGACAAAATATAGATTCTGCCTTAGAGAGAGCTATGATTTCTCTGCTGGGTCATTTCAAGCATGCAAGGGTCACTTTATCATAAAATTCAAAAATCCAGTCAATTTTATTTAATCAGCTGAAATGGCGTGTGTTTTCCAGATGATTAATCAAGTGCTCTCTCACAGAGGGGGCTTGTCTGCCAGGCAGACCTGCTCCACTTTCTGAATCATTAAGAAAAAAAAGAAGAGAAAGATATATATATAAAAAAAACATTGCAACAGTCATTGCACAACAGAACCACCACCACCACCGCTAATGAGTGAGGCCACACCGCATAACTGAAAGATAATATAAGAGTATACTCTCTCTCTCTCTCTCTCTCTCTCTCTCTCTCTCTCTCTCTCTCTCTCTCTCTCTCTCTCTCTCTCTCTCTCTCTCTCTCTCTCTCTCTCTCTCTCTCTCTCTCTCTATATATATATATATATATATATATATATATATATATATATATATATATATATATATATAATATTGCTTTCTCTGGAGCCTGTGTTGTATATGTGCTGCTTTTGATGACTTTTCTGTGTTTTTTTATGGAGACCTTGAATAATTATATATACAGGTCCTTCTCAAAAAATTTGCATATTGTGATAACGTTCATTATTTTCCATAATGTAATGATAAAAATTAAACTTTCATATATTTTAGATTCATTGCACACCAACTGAAATATTTCAGGTCTTTTATTGTTTTAATACTGATGATTTTGGCATACAGCTCATGAAAACCCAAAACTCCTATCTCAATAAATTAGCATATTTCATCCGACCAATAAAAGAAAAGTGTTTTTAATACAAAAAAAGTCAACCTTCAAATAATGATGTTCAGTTATGCACTCAATAATTGGTCGGGAATCCTTTTGCGGAAATGACTGCTTCAATGCGGCGTGGCATGGAGGCAATCAGCCTGTGGCACTGCTGAGGTGTTATGGAGGCCCAGGATGCTTCGATAGCGGCCTTAAGCTCATCGAGTGTTGGGTCTTGCGTCTCTCAACTTTCTCTTCACAATATCCCACAGATTCTCTATGGGGTTCAGGTCAGGAGAGTTGGCAGGCCAATTGAGCACAGTAATACCATGGTCAGTAAACCATTTACCAGTGGTTTTGGCACTGTGAGCAGGTGCCAGGTCATGCTGAAAAATGATATCATCTCCATAAAGCTTTTCAGCAGATGGAAGCATGAAGTGCTCCAAAATCTCCTGATAGCTAGCTGCATTGACCCTGCCCTTGATAAAACACAGTGGATCAACACCAGCAGCTGACATGGCACCCCAGACCATCACTGACTGTGGGTACTTGACACTGGACTTCAGGCATTTTGGCATTTCCTTCTCCCCAGTCTTCCTCCAGACTCTGACAACTTGATTTCCGAATGACATGCAAAATTTGCTTTCATCCGGAAAAAGTACTTTGGACCACTGAGCAACAGTCCACTGCTGCTTCTCTGTAGCCCAGGTCAGGCGCTTCTGCCGCTGTTTCTGGGTCAAAAGTGGCTTGACCTGGGGAATGCGGCACCTGTAGCCCATTTCCTTCACACGCCTGTGCACGGTGGCTCTGGATGTTTCTACTCCAGACTCAGTCCACTGCTTCCGCAGGTCCCCCAAGGTCTGGAATCGGTCCTTCTCCACAATCTTCCTCAGGGTCCGGTCACCTCTTCTCGTTGTGCAGCGTTTTTTGCCACACTTTTTCCTTCCCACAGACTTCCCACTGAGGTGCCTTGATACAGCACTCTGGGAACAGCCTATTCGTTCAGAAATTTCTTTCTGTGTCTTACCCTCTTGCTTGAGGGTGTCAATGATGGCCTTCTGGATAGCAGTCAGGTCGGCACTCTTACCCATGATTGCGGTTTTGAGTAATGAACCAGGCTGGGAGTTTTTAAAAGCCTCAGGAATCTTTTGCAGGTGTAATTAGTTGATTCAGATTAGGTTAATAGCTTGTTTAGAGAACCTTTTCATGATATGCTAATTTATTGAGATTTTGGGAATTTTGGGTTTTCATGAGCTGTATGCCAAAATCATCCGTATTAAAACAATAAAAGACCTGAAATATTTCAGTTGGTGTGCAATGAATCTAAAATATATGAAAGTTTAATTTTTATCATTACATTATGGAAAATAATGAACTTTATCACAATATGCTAATTTTTTGAGAAGGACCTGTATATATATATATATATATATATATATATATATATATATATATATATATATATATATATATATATATATATATATATATATATATATATATATATATATATATATATATATATATATATATATATGCACTGTATATATTTGACAGAATCAAACTGTGTATATACTGTATATATACACACACTGTATAAATATTTTTGTTATAAAATGATAAATTGTACTGCTTTTTTCCCCATAACCTCACCTTTATTTTTTAAAATCCTTTCTTTCAGTACATCTAAGCCCAACTGGAACAACTAAAAAGCACCAGCTTCTAAAATCACCCAGTCACATCACTATGGGGACCCTTAAGTGAATATAATTGCACCCGATGCACGGCAACAGCTTGGATCAGTAATAATAGTGTTTTTGCACAAGTGCTGTGCCAAGGCTGAGGCCATTCCCGTCCTAGCAGTCTCTCTGTCTCTGCTCCAATTTGATCAAAGCTATTAAAGGCAAGATAACAGAAAATCAGCAAGACCCAAAAGGAGAGAGGAGAGAGGAGAGAGGAGTGTGCAGTGGAGGATTGTCCTCTGTGCCACGGCACTAGCTGTGAGATGGTTGTAGCTGTATATAGTCCAACATTTCTTTGCTGCCTTCTCTGCTTTTGATGTTGCTATTTGGGAACAGGTGCACATAAGGTATTCAGAAAGGACTGAAGTTCCTTTGATGTCACACACTGGATAGTTTATTATATTTTAAGAGGACATGCACACTACAGAGTCTTACTTTTAATGAGGTTACTAATGGTGGCTTTCTAAGCCAGAACAATATTCAGAACAATATTAGCAAAAAAAAATATTTCAATAATCTAAGAAATCTACATTATACAAAACTTATTTCCAGAGCTCAAATTTGTACTTGGCTGAAAGTGAGAGTGCTGATATAAGCTACAGTCCAACAGCACTGGGACTTTTCACCCCGTTTGCATCCCCCCACCCGTTCATGTTTGTGTAGCCGAAGTGTCTTTATGAGCAAGTCGTTTGAATAATTCACAGCTGATAAGATCAAGACTTCATGTGCACTTGCTGCGTGCATGTGTCCACAAGTTCACAAGACCATAAGGTGTCCCATTTGTCATTTTAGGTTTCAGAAGGGTGTTTGCGAGTACCCCCTTTGTGACCAATATGCGCCCTCGATTTTTTTGCACTTTTGCAGAGTCCGCTATCTCCGCAGCAGATTTCAACCTGACAGTCAAAGCGCCATTATATCACGAAAGTGTGGACTCGGAGGAATATTGCGTGGGCTTAGGGTTCCATTTGGGACAGAGCGTCCCTGTTCCCGATTATATGTATATTTCCATACGAAAAACAGCATGTGAGCAAGTGTGCATTAGATGGACACTTTAGGCCCTGTCCCAAACACTTCATATGCACTTTCGGTCTTGTGTACTTAGAATGGCGGTCACGTGCGCATGTCCGTTAAATCCATGGCTGTGCCCGAAATCGGAATCTTGATTAGGTACCTATTTTGAATAAATAATTACTTCATGACTGCCAAAACGGTACGTTCTATATAGTATGAATGTAATCTGGATGAACTACATTCGCCATGTTGCCATTATCATGTGACCTACCAGCGTGAGTTACGTTGCTTTACTGCCATTCATAAATCCGCTCTCGTGGCCTCATGGGATAGTAAAGTATTCATTATATACACGCTTAAAAATCTCACTGGACAAATAGGTCATGCTGAGACTTTTTGCCTATAATACTGTGAATTCGGACATACTTATTTTGTCACATACTGTTTTTTACCTACTACACTGTAAAAAAAAATCAGATCTCCAATTGAACATTTTCTAGTGACTGATCACATCTAATTTTTTTAGTTGGCCAAAATGAATTTCTGTTAATTAAATTGCATCAATTAACAGAAATTCAGTTTGGCCAACTGAAAAATTTAGATGTGATCAGTCACTAGAAAATTTTCAATTGGAGACCTGATTTTTTTTTTACAGTGTATATATTAGGGAAGTATGCGATTTCGGATGCAGCCAGAGACCGTAAGGTGTGAGGACAACTGATGTCACATGACAGTGACATGGCGGATTACATCTGAATTTCATTTATCATACACATACAAACACAATGTAGTACACCTTTTTTTAGCAGTCACGTTAAAAAAACCTGAAATGTCGCTACCATATTTTTTTTCCTGTTTTTTTTTGTATTTATTTTTTTAAACAGTGAACGACATTCTTGCTTGTGGTATTTATTAATGGTATTTTTCTTGGTTCCTGATTCATACTGCACAGGCATATATTTAATATATTCTGAAGTGGATATACTCTGTTTGACCCTCTTAATGGCTGTTTTGCTATTTTTAAAATGGTTAAAGGTTGGAGCTGTGCAGGTGCATAATAGCTCACCTTTAAACTTCTAAAAAGCAGGAAAGGGGAAAAAACTTCATAACAATACATCATAATACGGCACACATTCATCAGACTCATCTGAAAGCCTGAAAGCCTAAGTGGCCCACTCTGGAAGCTTCGCCAGCACTTTTCCAAAATGTCCCCTGGGAATTCTAAATACTACCCACTCATATTCCATAAAACAGCAAAGTATGAGCAACATTATCCATCTAAAGCAGGAAGATAGAGATGTTTAGATCCCATTTTGTTAATAGCATATGGATGGTATGGTTATGTTATTATCTCTTTGTTGTGCTGAGCCGGGGACCACTGCCGCCATGGAAACCTCAAAAAGCATTAGCATACCTGGCTAATATTTCTGTTATTGAGGAAGGTTAAGAGCCCAAGTGCCTAATGCAATGCAGTTATCTGAGAGCTACTGTTGCAGATTCTTCGCACAGTGTTTTTTGGTACATATGCATAGGCTGCCAGACTGCCACCGTATATTGTGAAACATGGCTAATAAGAGTTATTACCCCACACAAGAATTAGCACAAATTTACATTCTGGATTACAGACAAACAAAGAAGCCTAAAGGAACTCTGCGTATTGGTCTTGTAGGTGAAAGAGGAGGTGGTTCAGACCTGGTGTACTGCATGGGACTAAAGACTGGAAATCAGAAAACACCTCACCACTTCATCTCCAGCCTCTGAGCAAGGTCAGACTCACTGAGTGTGTAATAAATAGGAGCTAGTCCAAGAGCCATTATCTTGCCTCCATTGCGCGAGGAGTGCGATGACCTGGCATTCTAACAAATGGAGGGGAAAACTCGGCCTAGAGATGTAAATCCCTCCACCGGTTCCCCCATGAATAGTATTGCTCAGAGGCGCTGACCCGAATGGGAGTGAACCACCCAGATCAGAAATGACAGGGGAGGGGAAGAAGGGGCTCCCGTTAGCCGAGGAAAGGTTGTGTAAAAAGAAATTATGATTAGGAAGAATAAATGAGATGTCACGCTGAGCAAAATATTACCATCAAACAGACTTCCTTGGTCAGGGTTTGAGTGACAGCCAGCATGGAAAATGTGGGATGTGGGGTAGCAGTTGGCTTGTGCTTTTATTTGTCCCTGTGTGGGTGAGGCGAGAGAGAGAGAGAGAGAGAGAGAGAGAGAGAGAGAGAGAGAGAGAGAGAGAGAGAGAGAGAGAGAGAGAGGAGAGAGAGAGAGAGAGGAGAGAGAGGAGAGAGAGAGAGAGAGGAGAGGAGGAGAGAGAGAGAGAGAGGAGAGAGAGAGAGAGAGAGGAGAGAGAGAGAGAGAGAGGAGAGAGAGAGAGAGAGAGAGAGAGATACTTTTATCTTGAATAACGGGGCATCAAAGAAATATAGTTTCCTGTCAAGTCTATTGATTTCATTATATGCTTTGATCAACAGCACACTTGAATGCACACCTTTCGGTACAATACAAATACTGATATGAATCTCTAACAATACAAAAAACTTTTTTTTTTTTTTTAAGTCGATACTCATTCATCCATTTTATCCTGTTACAGTATCACTCAATATTGTATTCTTATTGACCTTTTAACACTGCTGTATAGTCATGGGTCTGGGGAATTACTAAAGGTGCTGAAGCATGGCTTGCGTAAAAACAATATGCTTGGGAGATCCCAAAGGCTTTGTTCAGACAGGCAGCAAATATATGACATTTTGGCATATTATTTGGTAAATCTGTTTCGTTTTTTATTTTATTTTTTACTTTGAACAATTCAGAAATTCAGATATTTTTTTTAAGCATTTCCATATAAAGAATGTACAGCAGTGTTTAGCTAGGACTGACTCATCTTTGATCACTGCTTCCACATATAGTATCTGATGTGGATGTAATTACTATGGAAACTGATGTAGATGTACTACTGTATATCTAAACACACAGATTCAATGTCAAAATTTGCCAAATGACAAAGCTTAAAAACAATTCCAATGTTGTTTAGTCTATCTACATTCTGTATCTGACCAATGTTTTAACATATGACATCTGTCATAACATATTTGGGAAATGAATGCACTTTTTTTAACAATTTGAACTGCTTATGAAAGCTAAATTAACTAGTAATCCTAGTTTTTCATTTGGCTAAAACATCTGCAATATTTGAAATCTCCTTCACATTTCATTCTCATCCTTCCTCGCTGAGCTTGCTGTGTCTTTTTGTGATAATTTGACTTTGTAATCTCTGAGTTTAAAAAAATCATTATGAATTTGTCCTAATGTATGTTATGGAGATACTTTTTCATTTTTGTGAAAACTCCCACACTGTGGATTACACCCTCATAACTTGATGGCCTTCGGGGGAGTCTTAGGTATATTTAAATTGATCCCCATTTCATACATTAAAAGCCATTTAGTTATTAGATGCTTGGAAGAATGTGATTGCAACAGATAGGAGCAGTTTGGGAAGGAATTAAAAAAATGAAGGCTAAAATCACAGGGTTTTGTGCAGCTGTAGAGGAGCAATATGCAGATGGGTTTCATCCCAGGAATTAGCAGAGCTGCTCAGTTGCCCTCTCTCCATGTTGTTATTAAATCTCCCCAAGAGCTGCAGGGAGAAGTGCATTAGGAGTGCATTAAACCACTTCATGACACATTTATGGTATTTTCCCTCACTTTTGATTTGTGTTCCCCCACATGAGTGGAACTTCCACCATGTGACTGCTGCTGGAGCCGTGCCAATGACAGCACGGAGTGGACATATGGACACTGAGCATTGTGCTTCAGTAAATGGAACGAAACAATCAGATCTTTCAAGACCATTCCCTAAAAACAGGTGTCCAGATCTATAGCTGTGGCCCAGCACTGAAAAAGGTTTTTGCTCCATGCTTTTATCATACAGTAGCTTCTTTGCATTTAATTTAACACAATAAATCAAAATTAAAAATTCCATTTCAAATCAGTGTTGTTATTAATGTGAACTACAACAAAATCTATAAAATATCTTTTTGAAATAAAGCTGAAATAAAATTAACTGAAAAAAAGTTTAAGTACTAAAATAAAATAAAGCAAAACAATAAGGAATATAATTAATAAAGATGACCAAAAAATACCAAATCAAAATTACTAACTCTAAAAATAAAATGAAAGCTGAAAATGCATTTGGTATATTCTATTACTCAAGCAAATAGATCAAGAAAGCACAATATTATGGTTACCATTACATTACATCAGCTGGTGCTAAACTGCTTCCTGTCATTTAGGTTGATGGATGACTAAAAGCAAAAGATAGCCATGTTGTCTGGCCTTTCTTGATGCTATCATGCAAAGCCTCTGTAGAGCTGTTCTGAGAGAGTATCACGTTACACCAACAGTGCCTGACAATAGATTGTGGCTGGACTGACAAGACCTTAGGGAAGATTTGATGGCCTTTGTCACCATATGGCTTCGGTTGGGACCTAAAGCATTGCATATTTACAAAATTGATTTGAACAAATGAAATTAAAATAGCGGCATTCATACTATGAATGATGTTCGGTGATTTTTCTTTTTGTTTGATTATCAATATAACGTCGTTTGAATCAGCCTGACACTGAATTTTTATCATTATTTGAAACTGATTTGTCCATTATTTTTAAAATTATAAAATAATTTTCGTTTTTTTTTAAAAATGAGCACTTTGCATGTAAACAGTCAAAAACATTTCTTGGTCGAAAGCAACGTCAACTTGGTATCAAAGTAGCAGTATTTTTTTTTCATCCCTGCACACAGCCAAGAACCTAGACAGGCTTGCCATTTCCCCAAAATGTTTTGTTGATCTAACATGAATTTTCCTGTTAGCTTAACCCGGGTTCACACTGTTCAATTTTGGTCACGACTTGGCCGTCTGAGACACATTTTGAGAATCCTAAAAGATTCCTCTGATCCTTGTCCAAAACACAAAATCTGATCAGATTTGATCGCTAGTTTGACATGTTCGCCAACAGCCGATTAATGACCATTGCCATCAAATTTGACCTGACAAAATTCTGGCAATAACAGAAGTTTTGAAGCACAGTCCTGCAGTGCGAGTTCTTCTACGTCAACCGTCAAGTAAAAAAACCCACAGGAGCGCAGAACCTGATGACACAGTAGACAACAACAAACCACCACTTGCTCCACACACGTCTTCTTCCCCCCCATCCCCCCCATCCCAACTTTAGAGATTGTCTTTGTTTGCTAGTCACCATTTCTATCCCACTGTAAAAGCAGCTCACAGTCACTGAACGTGTCACAGATTAATGATGTAAAACTCTGGATTGCGTGCATCCATTTTTAATGTGTCTTGACTGCTGTACAGTCTGAGATTAAAGACAACTGAGAGACCATTTACAGCAGGATCATGAGTGTACAGTCTGACAAGCAACAGTCGTAAAGGACTATTATAAATCGTACAGTGTGCACACGGCTTTAGTTGCCCTGGCCAAATATCAAGATTTTGCAGATGGCACTGGCTTTTTCATTAGACATTCATTTAGATATGTACACTTGGAAAAACTCTGGTCAGGATATTCATTATTCGGCTTCATTTTCAGGCCAAGGTCAAGAGTAATATGAAAATAAATGCAAAAAACACAAGGAGCTTGAAGTGGAGCATTTTTTGATCTCTCCCCATGCCGGGTCTCTTATCATGGTAAAAAATAGCCACAAGCCTTTGGTTCTTCCTCTCCCTTTCATTCTGCAGTTGTTCAGAGGCTTCTTAAGGCTTTTGGAGGTAATGAATACCTCTTGAACGAGTCGAGAATCTCCTCCATTTACTGTTGATTGTGTCTGCGGAGGTACATATGAAGTACCGTCAAATTACATGCTGTGTTATACATTTTGAGCTGCATGCAGAATCTCTGTATGCCCCTCCAAATGCAGAGGGAGCTGATTTTAAGACAAGGTCTGCTCTTGCTCGAGTTTATTCAGTCCCAAATCCTTTGACTGGATTACTGTTATTAGAGTCGTGGCCACGCACGCTGTGATTGAGAGCTAATCTGCAGAATCACAGCAGGAGGAAACCCAAAGAACAAGAGGAGTGATGTCTAATCAAGCCATTGTACCTGCAGGTTACGACCACATACACTAGGATTTAAAATAGCTCTTCAGTTACATAGCATATGAGCATCTCTTGATCACTACTATTTGAGCATATGGATGTAGAGGTCTTTGTACTTAGAGTGCCATTCTAGTTTTGCTATTATGTTTAAAAATTTGAAAATCAACCAGTCAACAATATCATTGAGTACAGTCAGTGCAACATCACAGTCCACCAATGATTAACGCAACACGATCACAAAACAAAAACATATAACATATAGTATTGAATATAAACACACACATGCAAAACTATATTTTTAAGAGTGCAAAACAACAAAACTAAGATAAGTTTCCCACAAAAAATAAGTGTGAGCCTTTTTCTTATCTGACTATGGGTGGTGCTACGCCAAAGAAATGGAAATCGTTTGTCACTACATTTTGCATGTTTTTTTTCGTCGTACCGAGTAACCCCGAGTATATATAGGGGCCGAGTAGCCCCGCCTACACTGAAATCTCATTGGCCTAAAGTACCACTCCTCATGAGGTACATTAGCGAAATGTAGTGACAAGCAATTTCTATTTCTTTGGCGTAGCAACACCCATAGTTACATGTGGTTAGGGCAAAAACTCTATTTAACATAGAAGATTTTTATTTGTTGCTTTATTAATTTGTGTCTGCTTAAGCCAACTGAAACATTATGCACATTTGTATCAGCATCTTTATAAAGCACTTTGAGAAAATAAGAGGGGGAAATAAGAGGAAATCGCTTAATAGATAACTGAAACATTACATAATACAGGAACGGTCCATGACGCCTTATTTTGTAAATCAAAAAGCATTTTCTACATTTGATGCATTGAGTCCAGGCTATGAATTTTCCAGTCTAGTCTAAATTTTAGGCCGTCGTATCCCTTTTCCAAACAAATCATTTCATAAGACTGCATAGGATACTACATTGTGTATCCTTTCCAAAAGCTTTTTGTCCAGCTCACTGATCTTCAAATCCTATATCCTGCAAAGTGCATAAGGGCATGCAGGGGTCAAACATTGGTCTTCTGCGAATGACAAATTCTAGTTTGAGCACTGACCCAAATCTCACCACCAACATCTCACTCAGCAGGGCCAGACACGGCTGCTCAAGAATACAGATTTTTTTGTTAAGAAATAAATCAAATAAAACGCCAAACACAGTGTAAAAACTGCCATATATCCAGTTTGCTTGTTGTTTCTTAGAGAGTAAGATAATTTGTAACTAAACCATAAAACTTAATCATAAATATTTTAATTATTTGCAGACATTTATTGCAAATATATTAAAAATGAAATAACCTGACCTTGAAGATTAATGGCGACATTGATAAATTTGGTCTCACATATGTTTTAATTTGATTGTGTGAAAGGGTTTGCACTGGCACTTGAGGGTTTCAGAATTTATCTGGACAAAGCTTTTGATACTCTAATCTGCTTTAAACTGCCATTGTCTGGAGCGTATTAGTTTTATCACTGGATGTGCAGATGTTCCATTGTATTTATTCGTCACTAGCAAACATGCAGCTGTTAAAACTGTTAAATTCTAATACGGAAAAGTATATAGTAGCATCTCCAAACGCTCTCTTATTCTGATAAAAGAGAGTTAGTACTGTACAAATATCTTAATAAATGAGCAAAAAGTGTTACAATTATCCCTGCTCTCTCATACTGCAGTGCACTGATATGCATAACAAGACCCTAAAGCCAAAATGCAAAGTTGTAGTCTGAACTGCACTAAAAGCACTAACCTAGCAACAGAAAGAAGCAAAACAGTGAAAAACAGATATAGACTGACATGACTGCTATACATGCATGATAAATATATGCAGAAATTTGACGAAACCGGTCCATCAAGATTTCAGAAAGTCTAGAGTTCGTGAGCCATTTTTTTCCTCATTAATAAACTGCTACAAGAGAAGCATGGAGCAAGGCTAAAAATGCTCTCTATATCTTTCTCACGCCGTCTGGGTGAGTCCCGGTAACCAGGCGTCTTCAGATACAGCAGATGGCAGTATTACTCTTGTGCTCTACATATTTTAAATATAACTTTAATTCTGATGATCTTTCACGCTAAAATTATTACATCACAGAGACAAGAAGCTTTGCTCACTGACAGCAAAGCTCACTGAATTACTCTCAGTGATGAAAGACCAAAAATCAAGAGAGGAGGTTCAGAGGTGAGAGTGTTGCTCTGTATGTAAACAAGATTGCTCCATGATCTCTTCATGATGATCTCTTTATTTGGAAGGAATAGAGCATGTATGGGTAGGCAGAGGTAAAATGTGTACCTCTGGGTGAGTAACCAAATGATGAAAAGTGCATCAAGTGCTTGTCATTATATAGCAGCCAGTAAAAATGAAAGCTTTCAAATTGCATTCTATATATTTTCCTCCACATCATAAGAAAGCGATTGTGAAATGTACATGCGCCAGGGCACGTTTTCATTTGAAACGATCTTCAGAATTTATTTGAGGAACAACAGTGCCTTGTTGAATATACAGGTAAAAAAAACAATATCATGTGGTATCATCTTAAATCTAGTGCTCTTTGCATTATCTTATCAACAATAGACCAAACTGAATTTTAATTCCATAACATTATTAAGATTGGGAAAACCATTTTATAAACAGTATCAATTGTTTACGACACCCATTTGCTGTCCTACTGTATAAATGAAAGGATCCTTAGTGTCAGATACTGCCTTCAATGTAAATGCACTACAGTAAAAAAACAAAAAAAAAAAAACAATAAAAAAGCATTTTAGTTGGTGCCCAGGTTTAGTGCATAAAAGAAGCATTGAACGTTTTAGCATTGAGATTTTACCATTATCTTCGGCAGCTCCACTGCAGTACATGGCGTTAGATGAAAGGATACAAATGATAACATAAGTGGCATCTAGATACATAGCGAATTATATTAAAAACAACAACAAACAACCAAAAACTCTGCAACACCAAATTTCACCTGCTCAACAAGCATCCCCATAGCTCTTTTCTGAAAGTGCACTGTGCGGGACCATTTCACCAAGTGGCTCTGTGAATCTTATCTGGCGCTTTCCTCTCTTTAAAAGAGCATAGAGAGTGTTGTGCCAGCCAGTCACTTCAAACCTGTGTCAGAAATATGCATTTACAGTTCATTATCATCCGTAGAAGATACAGTAATCAGTGCTGCCATGGAGCCTGCTAGATATTTCACGGTGTTGTGTGTAAACTGTTGACAATGTCTTGTGAAAGTTAATATTTCAAATGAAAAATAGACCAATTCTACAAAACTAGTCAAAATTCATATTCTAATATATAAAAATAAATTATGCATCACAATGCATGTGTGGTATTTCTTAAAACCAAATACGTTTTTAAAAAATCTGGCAAATAAAATCAATGCCAATCAGCTGACCTTTCTAAATATTTTTTTGTGCATTGATCTCATTTTTGAATGGCCTATGCCTCACCAATAGATGCAATCATAAACAGTTTTTGATTTAAATCCAGTTGAATTATATTGTAGGGTGGATTGCTTGTAGTACTGCTGCAATACCGTGACCATAAAGCCTTTTTCTCACAGGCTTCAATAAAGAAAGACCCTCCCACACTGCTGTGCATTTTAAGATGCACCACATCTCAAGTGTTTGTGGCTTTTTGAAAGAAACACAGGAGAGACCAAGATACAAACAGAAAATATTGGAATATGTCTTTGTAATTTTTTGTGTTTGCTCAGACACAGTATGCACCACTAAAGGCAGATGCCATGCTCTTAATCTAATTCTGTCTAAATTGTTCCAAAAAATGAAAGAAAAGTGCAGTAATTTGCTCATACTTCTGTATACATGAATCTGCCCTCTTCAAAGACAACAAAATGCCATCAAATGAAGATTGGTGCCTTATATTAAAGCCATTTTCCACAATGAAGTAATTTTCGGATGGAGACCAAAATCAGGACAATTTTCTTTGACAAGACAATGTATTGCTTCATGCACATTTTTTGTTGACTATTCAGGGCTGGGGGGAAAATAGTGGAGGCAATAATTTTGTCCATGTGGGGTCATCTGTAGTACACTTAAGTAATTATGGGGATGCAGCAGAGGTTGGATGCCTGAGAGCTGGCCAGACTTTGATCGTATGTGATCGCAAGAATCACGAGCAATTTTTCTGAAACACAAGATACAGATACAGGAACGAGTCTTTTTATGTGCACTGTACAACAGGACCATTTACAGTTACAAATCTCTGCACTAAGGCATCATTTGTCAATAGGTTGTTGATAATTTCACACACTGTCTCTGTCATTCTGGATTTTATTTAAGACCATTGGAATATTTATGCAGCAGCAAGCTGATCGACACAATGACACATATTTAAGGAGCAGTTACATTTCAACAATCCATTCCTTTCTTTAAATAGTGAAAATACCTCATTAACTGATGTATCCTCTTGTAACCATGCATCTTAACACATAAAACAATAATGACTCATTTTTATCTCATACTTTTTAATCTTTTAAAGGGGTGGTAAACCACGATTTCACTTTTCTAACTTTAGCTAGTGTGTAATGTTGCTGTTTGAGCATAAACAAAATCTACAAAGTTACAACGTTCAAAGTTTAAAGCAAAGGGAGATAATTGCTTTTAAAGAAATCAATTTCTAAGGACTACAGCAAACGGCCAGTAGGGACTACTACACATTCCTCCAGAGTCTCTGACATCACCAGCCCCAATATTTACATAAAAGCCATTTTGTATCGCAGCAGGGAAGCGTTGTTGTGGTATAGTTAGTAGACTGGAGTGTTGTTGCCGCAATGCTGGTGAAACGCTGTTATTTTCATCCGGATTGCAGGTCCATTTTGTTCAGCCTTCCTAGGGACGGGGGTGCGTTGCAGTGCGTTTAACATACAACGTTATATGCATGTGTGTATGAGACAGGGGGGAACAGGTCGCATTTGCAGCAGATACAGTGAGGAAAATAAGTATTTGAATACCCTGCTATTTTGCAAGTTATCCCACTTAGAAATCATGGAGGGGTCTGAAATTGTCATCGTAGGTGCATGTCCACTGTGAGAGACATAATCTAAAAATAAAAATCCAGAAATCACATTTTTTTAACTATTTATTTGTATGATACAGCTGCAAATAAGTATTTGAACATCTGAGAAAATCGATGTTAGTATTTGCTACAGTAGCCTTTGTTTGCAATTACAGAGGTCAAACGTTTCCAGTAGTTTTTCACCAGGTTTGCACACACTGCAGGAGGGATTTTGGCCCACTCCTCCACACAGATCTTCTCTAGATCAGTCAGGTTTCTGGCCTGTCGCTGAGAAACACGGAGTTTGAGCTCCCTCCAAAGATTCTCTATTGGGTTTAGGTCTGGAGACTGGCTAGGCCACGCCAGAACCTTGATATGCTTCTTACAGAGCCACTCCTTGGTTATCCTGGCTGTGTGCTTCGGGTCATTGTCATGTTGGAAGACCCAGTCTCGACCCATCTTCAATGCTCTAACTGAGGGAAGGAGGTTGTTCCCCAAAATCTCGCAATACATGGCCCCGATCATCCTCTCCTTAATACAGTGCAGTCGCCCTGTCCCATGTGCAGAAAAAAAACCCCAAAGCATGATGCTACCACCCCCATGCTTCACAGTAGGGATGGTGTTCTTGGGATGGTACTCATCATTCTTCTTCCTCCAAAAACGTTTAGTGGAATTATGACCAAAAAGTTATATTTTGGTCTCATCTGACCACATGACTTTCTCCCATGATTCCTCTGGATCATCCAAATGGTCATTGGCAAACTTAAGACGGGCCTTGACATGCGCTGGTTTAAGCAGGGGAACCTTCCGTGCCATGCATGATTTCAAACCATGACGTCTTAGTGTATTACCAACAGTTACCTTGGAAACGGTGGTCCCAGCTCTTTTCAGGTCATTGACCAGCTCCTCCCGTGTAGTTCTGGGCTCCAACAGTGGACCTTTTTTCACCAAGCTGCTTGGCAATTTCCTCGTAGCCCTTTCCAGTCTTGTGGAGGTGTACAATTTTTTTCTCTAGTGTCTTTGGACAGCTCTTTGGTCTTGGCCATGTTAGTATCGGGGCGGCAGTGGCTCAGTGGTTCATGTAGGCTGTCTACAAACCGGAAGGTTGGTGGTTTGATCCCCGGTTCCACCTGACCAAGTGTCGAGGTGTCCATGAGCAAGACACCTAACCACAGCTGCTCCCGACGAGCTGGATGGCGCCTTGCATGGCTGACACCGCCGTTGGCGTGTGAATGGGTGAATGTGAGGCAATGTGTAAAGCGCTTTGTATGGCCATTGGTCGTAAAGCGCTATATAAATGCAGTCCATTTACCATTAGTAGTTGGATTCTTACTGATTGTATGGGGTGGACAGGTGTCTTTATGCAGCTATCGACCTCAAACAGGTGCATCTAATTTAGGATAATAAATGGAGTGGAGGTGGACATTTTAAAGGCAGACTAACGGGTCTTTGAGGGTCAGAATTCTAGCTGATAGACAGGTGTTCAAATACTTATTTGCAGCTGTATCATACAAATAAATAGTTAAAAAATCATATATTGTAATTTCCGGATTTTTTTTTTTTAGATTATGTCTCTCACAGTGGACATGCACCTACGATGACAATTTCAGACCCCTCCATGATTTCCAAGTGGGAGAACTTGCAAAATAGCAGGGTGTTCAAATACTTGTTTTCCTCATTGTATATGCTGCCCATCATAAATCAAAGCATGAGACAGACAGGGGTCAGAGGAGAAGACCGGGAAATGTGACATAATGGACAATATTCGTCTGTATTTGCAATACACGAGCCGCGGTTCAGCTGCGCGAGACAAACGCTGCCAGTGTGAGAATGCACGACAGGCGTGCGCGGCTCCACAATGTTCGCGAGTTCAATGAAGGATTCGCACAACGGCTTGTCCTGAAAAATGGATTTAAAAACAGAAGTTGTTTACGGGCCACAACATGTAAGTATGATTTATTTTTCGTTGATGTGTTTTCTAGTAATAGTTTGTTTTGTTAATTGTACGTTGTAGCACGGAAGTACACAGATGACAACGCTGTTTGGCTCTGTAAACCAGTTTGTTAAAGGTCCCGTTCTTCGTGTTTTTTTTAAGCTTTGATTGTGTTTACAGTGTGCAATATAACGTGTTCATGTTTCGTGTGTAAAAAACCCCCAGTATTTTTAACACAATTTACTTATCTGTATACCTCTGTTTTCACTGTCCTAAAAACGGCTGATGAATTCCTTGTTCTATGAAGTCCCTCCTTCAGAAATACGTAACGAGTTCTGATTGTGCCAGCGGTTCACGTGTTGTGATTTGACCGCAGCTTAGCGCATGTTGCCCGGTTCCCGTGTTGTGATTTGACCGCAGCTTAGCAAACGTGGCACAGTTCCTGTGTTGTGATTCGACAGCAGCTTAGCGCACGTGGAAAGGTCACGCCTCTTAACGGGAGATATATGCGCTTAATGATCTCTACAGCGTCCCTGGGAAAGCCAAACAACGGTGATTTGACTCCTGGATGAAAATAACAGCGTCTCGACGACATTGCGACAAACACACTCAAACGCAACAATTCCTTTTCTCCACGCGACACGTCCTCTTCTCCACGTGGGACAGCAACAAGACCACACCCCCTTTTTTTTCGCGTATTCTTGTGGGCGGAGGTTAGTCTGTTCTACTGTTCTACTGACGTCATTTACGAAGGAAGTACCAGGATGTAGTCCAAGCCGGCCGTTCGCTGTAGGCTTTGAAAGGGAACTTCTGTTCAATAAAATATCTCGCTTGGTATTGAACTTTGAGCTTTATAATTTTACAGGTATTATTTATGCTCTAACAGCAACATTACACACTAACTAAAGTTTGAACAATGGGATCACGAAGAACGGGACCTTTAAATGCTCATTCATACTTAACGTTATCCGACAAACACCTAACATTACAAACTTTTTAAAATCTCAACAGTGAACTTGGCATTAGTGTAAATTATTCTTTGATTAGAGCTTTTATGTATTGTTTATCTACAGGCATGCTAAACATGGTTCTGTGTTTGATTTGGCTACTAATAAAGCCAATGTTTAGTGTTTGTTTTGGGTTAATAGTTCTTGTGACTGTTACTTTTGTATTTTTAGAACGATTATAGCCAAATATCTGTGCCATTCAGTAGCGATCACTATAGATCCGCAGTCTTTACTCTTGAGGACTGAACAGGTTCTGCTGGATCATCTTCACTAAAATTGTCTGGTCTGACTCGGGCTCAAATTGGTATGGTTTTATTGACGCCATTGTACTACCCAAAGCACAGGCTACCGGTAAAGGTAAGGGGCGTGACGTTTCCGACAAACGTGCACTAGGTGGTTAGCGAATCACAACACACTGGGCCAGCTAACCAATCTGAACCCATTGCGTATTTTTGAGGGACTGGCTTCATACAATCCGGAAACCATCAGACCGTTGTTACAAGGAGGGAGAGAGCAGTGTAGAATAAAGGTAAAATGTATGAAAAATAATGAATTTTTTTAAGTGCACCCCACAAACACAATCAAGCAATGCATGCTGGGTAATTCCCAAACACCATTATATATTTCAAAACATGGCAATTCATCAAAACAAAAACAATACTTTATATTTTGATATATGGTATGATTTAGATTTAACTAGGTGCCTTATACCTGTCTGTCATGTAACTTCAGGCCTACCAAGTTGTAAAGGTTTAATTTTGCAATTATAAAAATGCATTATTATATTTCATAATTTGTCACTGAGAAACTGTGAAAACTCACAAAAAGTTGCATTAAAAAATGTTTTTACATACCACTTACAGTATGTGCTTCTACTTAGGAAACCATACACACACACACACATACATACAGTACATATACACCAATCAGGCATAACATTATGACCACCTTCCTAATATTGTGTTTGTCCCGCTTTTGCAAGCCTGACCCGTCGAGGAATGGCCTCCACTAGATCCATGAAGGTCTGCTGTGGTACCTGGCACCAATATGTTAGCAGCAGATCCTTTAAGTCCTGTAATTGCGAGGTGAAGCCTCCATGGATCGGACTTGTTTGTTCAGCACATCCCACAGATGCTCGATTGGATTGAGATCTGGGGAATTTGGAGGCCAAGTCAACACCTCAAACTCATTGTGCTCCTCAAACCATTCCTGAACCATTTTTGCTTTGTGACAGGGCACATTATCCTGCTGAAAGAGGCCACAGCCACCAGGGAACACTGTTTCCATGAAAGGGTGTACATGGTCTGCAACAATGCTTAGGTAGGTGGTACGTGTCAAAGTAACATCCACATGGATTGCAGGACCCAAGGTTTCCCAGCAGAACATTGCCCAAAGCATCACACATCACTCAGCCGGCTCGCCTTCTTCCAATAGTGCATCCTGGTGCCATGTGTTCCCCAGGTAAGCGACACACACGCACCCGGCCATCCATGTGATGAAAAAGAAAAAGTGATTCATCAGACCAGGCCACCTTCTTCCATTACTCTGTGGTCCAGTTCTGATGCTCTCGTGCCACTGTTGGCGCGTTCGGCGGTGGACGGGGGTCAGCATGGGCACCCTGACTGGTCTGCGGCTATGCAGCCCCATACGGAACAAACTGTGATGCACTGTGTATTCTGACACCTTTCTATCAGAACCAGCATTAACTTCTAGAGCAATGTGAGCTACAGTAGCTCGTCTGTTTGATCGGACCACACGGGCCAGCCTTTGCTCTCCACGTGCATCAATGAGTCTTGGCCGCCCATGACCCTGTCACCGGTTCACCACTGTTCCTTCCTTGGACCACTTTTGACAGGTACTGACCCCTGCAGACCGGGAACACCCCACAAGAGCTGCAGTTTTGGAGATGCCCTGACCCAGTCATCTAGCCATCACAATTTGGTCCTTGTCAAACTCGCTCAAATCCTTACACTTGCCCATTTTTCCTGCTTCTAACACATCAACTTTGAGTTTGTTTAAAAATGTTTATTTGCTGCCTAATATATCCCACCCACTAACAGGTGCCGTGATGAAGAGATAATCAGTGTTATTCACTTTACCTGTCAGTGGTCAAAATGTTACGCCTGATCAGTGTATTAATTTAATAACAATAACTCTTATAGATGTATTGATATAATTCGTATTTATTATAAAAACCCTGCTTAAGTAAAATTAATAAGTTTATAGAAGTGGCTGTTTATAATAAACCACATAAGTGAGCAGTAAACTAGACAAGTAACTTACTCTTGCCTGACACTGATATTAAAATAGGCAGGCTTTGCAGTTTAGGCTCTATTTATTTTTCTCGTTGGATACCATACGTAATAAAATAAAATGAATGCATGCAGAAGATTGGTGCGCAAATGGTAGCTCAGGTAGGTCAAAAAACACTTATAGAAACACGCTGACTTTTTGGGATTTTATCTTATTCCCCATATCCCCCAGAGTTAGATAAGTCCATATACCATTCTCATCTTCATGCGTGCCATATCTCTGTCTGACGCACCCACCGCTAGCCTAGCTTAGCACAAAGACTGGAGGTAAATGGCTCCAGCTAGCCTACTGCTCAATAAGTGACAAAATAACACCAACATTTTCCTATTTACATGTTGTGATGTGTATAGTTACATTGTGTACTAAGACCGACGGAAAATGAAAAGTTGCGATTTCCTAGACTGATACTATACTCTCATTCCTGCGTAATAGATGACCAAGATGGCGGCGCGAGTAGATCGTGAGGCTCAGCGTCTCTCCAGATTCTGCAATTTTGCGGTATTTTTCCTGTTCTTCTCGGGTCTGTTCGTACAGAACAGTTGTGCCTTTACAACGTACACCCGAGCTGAGCTTTTGGATATTGGTTTGCGAATTTCCGACAGTTTTATGGACAATCTACAACTCCTTCCTGAGATCGCTAGGACACCCGTGGCTCTGCACTCTACCCGGCCGGGCGGAAGTGCACGAAGGCGGAGGAGAGATCGTAAACAAAGGCGGGGGAAGCGTGGAGGAACGCGTGCTAAGCTAATGCTATCACCGCACCGACTCTCTTTACCCAGCATTTTCCTTGCCAATGTACGGTCGCTAGTGAACAAAATGGAGGAGATTCGACTCAGCATCACACACAGTAAGAAACTTTTGAACTGTAATGTCCTAATATTCATGGAAGCCTGGTTAAACAGCGGAATACCGGACACCGCTATCGAGCTAGCGGGACGCCAGACACTCCGGGCAGATAGAACATTAGATGGCTCCGGGAAGAGCAGAGGGGGTGGATTGTGCATTTATATTAACAAAGCTTGGTGCACAAACTCTGCTGTTGTTGGGAGTCATTGTTCAGCTAACCTGGAGTTTCTCATGGTTAAATGTAGACCGTTTTATCTACCACGGGAGTTCACTTCCACCATTATCACTGCGGCCTATATTCCGCCGGATGCTGATGCCAAGCTTGCTATGAAAGAACTTCACGCAGCCATCAGTAAACAACAGACTGATCACCCGGAAGCTGCGTTTATTGTTGCAGGTGACTTTAATCACTCAAACTTAAAGTCAGTGCTACCCAAGTTTCACCAGCATGTTTCCTGCCACACCAGAGGAAACAAAACCTTAGACCATGTTTACACAAACATGGCCGGAGCTTACGTTGCAACACCCCTCCCCCACCTGGGACAGTCAGACCACATCTCTTTGTTCCTCAGCCCCAAATATGCACCCCTCATAAACCGTGTGAAGCCATCAGTGAAGACAATCAAGGTGTGGCCTGCGGGGGCAGACTCCACACTCCAGGAAAGTTTTCTAAACACAGACTGGAGTATGTTTGCTTCTCAAGCCACCAGTGGCGCTCACACGGACATTGACTCCTACACCTCCTCAGTATTGGATCATATCAATACCACCATTGACAGTGTTACAACCCAGAAACAGATCACCACATACCAAAATCAGAAGCCTTGGATGAACAGGGAAGTACGACTCCTGCTGAAGTCACGCAATACTGCCTTCAGATCAGGAGATGCACAAGCCTACAGCGCATCCAGAGCAAACCTGAAGAGGGGCATCAAAAAGGCCAAGCACTGCTACAAGCTTAAGATAGAGGGACACTTTTCCAACTCTGACCCTCGACGCATGTGGCAGGGCATTCAGGCCATCAGTGATTTTAAACCCACCCACTCCACCCCCGCAGCCACTGATGTGAACTTCCTGAACGAGCTAAATTACTTTTATGCTCATTTTGAAAGAGACAACAGAGAAGCTGCCACCAAGCTCAAACCCTCAGCTGACCACCCACCAATCACACTCTCCTCCACAGATGTCTGCAAGGCACTGAGCCGGATCAGCGCGCACAAGGCTGCTGGACCAGACAACATCCCTGGTCGTGTTCTCAGGGCATGTGCGGAGCAGCTCGCTGGGGTTTTTACAGACATTTTCAACCTGTCTCTCGCCCAAGCAGCTGTACCATCATGCTTTAAACGCACTTCCATTGTGCCAGTGCCGAAACACTCCAGCCCGAGGTGCCCTAATGACTACCGCCCTGTAGCACTCACACCCATCATTATGAAGTGCTTTGAGCGGCTGGTCCTGGAACACCTAAAAGACTCTATACCATCCACATTGGACTCACACCAGTTTGCCTATCGCAGCAATAGGAGCACAGAGGATGCAGTTTCCATGGCACTGCACTCTGTGCTCACCCATCTGGACAGTAAAAACACTTATGCACGCATGCTGTTTGTTGACTTCAGCTCAGCATTCAACACTGTCATCCCATCCAAGTTAATTGCCAAACTTGGAGACCTGGGCATCAACACTTCAATGTGTAACTGGATTTTGGACTTCCTAACTGACAGACCACAGAATGTTCGATCAGGATCCACCTGCTCCACGTCCATCATACTCAACACTGGTGTACCACAGGGCTGTGTGCTAAGTCCGTTTCTCTACTCCCTCTTCACCTCCGACTGCAAGCCTGTGTATGGAACTAATTCCATCGTCAAGTTTGCGGACGACACTACGGTGATTGGTCTCATCAGCAACAACGATGAGACTGCCTACAGGGAGGAGATCCAGCACCTGGCCACATGGTGCACTGATAATAACCTGCTCCTCAACACCACCAAAACGAAGGAGCTCATCGTGGACTTCAGGAAGGAGTCAAGAGGCACACACGACACCATCCACATCAATGGAATGGCTGTTGAGCGTGTCTCCAGTTTCAAGTTCCTGGGGATTCACATCTCGGCGGACATGTCGTGGACGACCAACACCTCCAGCCTGGTCAAGAAGACTCACCAGCGCCTCTTCTTCCTGAGGACACTGAGGAAGAATCAGCTCTCCTCGGCTATCCTGGTGAACTTCTACCGCTGCGCAATAGAAAGCATCCTGACCAACTGTGTTGCAGTATGGTATGGGAGCTGCTCTGTTGCGGAGCGCAAGGCACTGCAGCTGGTGGTGAAAACTGCCCAGCGCATCACAGGGACTCCACTGCCTGCCATCGAGCACATCCAGAGGAAACGCTGTCTGCATCGAGCTCGCAGCATCCTCAAGGACTCCTCTCACCCGGCCCACAGACTGTTTTCTCTCCTGCCCTCCGGCAGGCGTTTCAGGATCCTCCGGACCAGGACCAGCAGACTTAAGAACAGTTTTTTCCCCAGAGCTGTCTCTTTACTGAACTCAAACCACCGTTGATCCACTTCCCTCATAAACTGCAAACTCTCCTACCTCACATCTACATTCACTTTGTTATTTGCACTACCGACTGTTTATTAAAGTAACAACTGTTTACTTATGCATTTTGCACCACCATATCTTAACTGGAATATGCTCATTTGCACTGCCGACTGTATTTACAGTAACAATGTTTACATTTGCATTTTGCACCGTACTTCTAACTGTAATATGCAACCACTTTCCACTGCACTTTTACACTTTCTTTCGGATAGCCCTGTCCATAATTTATTGCACTAACTTAATCCACTGCTATATTCCTCATATTAGCCTAACATATTATTGTATACCTCTATTTGTAAAATTCTGTTCAAAGTAATAGCCATCTGTATATTATATTCATAGTACATATTCACCTGTACATTCTGTTTATAGTAATAGCCATCTGTATATTTATTCACTGTATATATTCATCTGTAAATTCAGTTCTGTTTATAGTAATAACCATCTCTCTACTTATACATATTTATATATATTCAGTACATTTTTATGCCCTGCACTTACGCAACTATTGTATATATCCTGCACTTGCTGCTATTGCACTTCTGGTTAGACCTAAACTGCATTTCGTTGCCTTGTACTTGTGTAATGACAATAAAGTTGAATCTAATCTAATCTAATCTTAAAAATCATAAAAATAGGTTTTTTTCTTTTGCATTTGTCTGAATTTGGCAGCAGACTCCCTGAATGAAAAAGCAGAAATATGTCGGTTTCTCTTCTTTAACTACTCTTAAATTTAGTTTAATTTAAGCACTTTCAAAGACCATTGTTTGTTTTCACATACTTTCCAGTCCTTGGAATTCAAGAACCGTGAAGCCTGTTATTAACTAACAAATGTTACATGTTTTTGTGTAGATCCAAACAGTATAATTGCTAAACTAGCACAATACACAAAGAACGTGTTAGCTAACATGACATTAAAAAGTAACCGTAGTTGAAAACCTGTAATATTTACCCAGCTCCTGATCTGCATCTGATACTGATTATGCCTCATTTGTAGTTATTTTTGTAATGCATTCATCTGTTTTATTGCTTGAAAAAGTTGTATTGTTTAAGCACTTTATTTGTTTCTGATGGACCATGTGGTGGGAGGCTTTGGATGAAGAATAATATCCTTCCCAACTAATCTTGTGTCGTTTTTGGCTGAACATAAATCATTAAGTGATCTTAAGAATACAATTATTCTCTAACATCGGCTAGGTTTCAGTTAAGAATTAGTTTAATACCATTCTAATCAAAATATCAATCAACCTACCTACTTTAATCAACCTTAAACACTGGTCTATGAATAAGACTTTATTGTGGTTGGCCTACATAGGCAGTCATTTAGGCACAACAATCATTTTCTGGTTGAATGTTTAGCTCAAGTCTAGAAGGCTCTACAATGATGCCGAACATGAATCAGAATAAGTTCAGGTACTGCACATCTTTAGCAGACCACTCCAAAATCCACTATAATGCAGGAAATCACATCTACTTAATCCAAAATTTCCTGGTGGTGGACCTTCAGCTATGTCTGCTTCACAGAATGTAACCAATATTGTCCATCTCCAGTAGGCTGCCCATATCAATGGCTTTGGCCCTCCCCACAAACCATCAGAATGCAGAGTACAACATGGGTACAACATCAAATTAATTCCAATTCTCTGATATCGGAGCCACCAACTTGTGTGGCTGTGTGCGCGGCATAATTTTGATCTCCCCTGACAAAACCTCACTCCAAGGTTTTTTTGATAAGTTGGCAGGTATGCCAAATACCTCCAGTCTTTGTGCTAAGCTAGGCTAGTGGTGGGTGCGTCAGACAGAGTTATGGCACGCACGCAGATGAGAATGGTATGTATGGACTTATCTAACTCTGAGGGATACAGTGAATAAGATAAAGTCCCAAAAAGTCGGCGTGTTCCTTTAAGGAGAAGCGTTAGGATAATACATCAACATCACAGACATTCACATACAGATGGGATTCGATTTCTCAGAGGTCTGCTGAGATTAAAAAAAAAAAAAGAAAAGGAAAAAAAAAACAGTAGATCATTTGCTCTTTAGGCTGTGTGAGAAAAATACAACAGACTTGGCAGATTCGGAAGGGATTAAAATTTCTTAGAAAGTTTCTATGACGTCCCCCTGAAAACTCCCGTCCGAACAGGGCTAATGACAATGATTCAGTCAAATATTAGAATAAATATAATTCAAATAAGTAATTAATAGTATGACAGACTATTGAACATATGAACATTTGCGTGTAAAAACAAAACAAAAATAAATTCAGTTTAATAAAGTATTTTCCCTATAAATCTTCCACACAAGACACCATGAAACACAAAAGCACTGATGGGTAAAATGAGACAAAACCACAGCTCTGAAAACCTCTGTACCTTCACCCTATTTATTGGGGCATTACCGATCCATCATTAGCTCAGGGTGTAATTCACTCAACATAGGAGGGCTCTATATTGCTTCTTGTCTACGAAATGGGTGTATGTTCAATTAGACTCCTCAATGGCTACTAATTAGGCTTACATTAATCAATACTAGTATCAATAGAATGATGAGGTCTCTTATCCTGGCCCAGGATTTATTTGAGGGGTGAATTTAAAGACCTGCTGGTATGTTTGACCTGGGCGTTAGGGGTCACCGGATGGGTCAGGGGTGTACAAAAACACTAAATCTCAATGGATTGTGTCATCTTACTCTGCTTTTATTGAAAGGTTATGCAAAATACCCTCTTTTTTTTTTTTCTTCAAAAACACTTGTCTGAAACCTTGCCTAAATATAGATGCACATGTAAAGTCAGAGCCATGTCTGCCCACATATGGTTAAAAGAGGGTAGCTACTATTACTCAAAGTTAATGCATTCAGCTGCATATTTCTGTCTCATATCCATCTCTCTATTGCTTGTGGCTCAAAACCTCCATGCGATATAGCAGTCTGGCTCTAAGACCTTTCCCATTAGCAATCCTCAATATCTTTGGGTTGGCGATGCCCACTATTCCCACAGGCTGATAGGATCCAGACACAGTTTGCGTGGTCCTGTCAGCTGAGTTTTAGCTTCCTCCATCTCAGACAGCCTGCATTGTGGATCACAGCCCCAGCCGCTGGTAGATGTGGCAGCCGCAGCGAGACAGATAGTGCCTTCTTTCTGAGCTGGAGTCAGTAAACCTGCCCCTTCCTCTCTGGGGAGGCTGCTTGCATGGCTCTAATGTGCCGGCTAAGGACTCACATTCATGACGCTGTAACCAGATCACTGCACAGGCAGCGCTAAAAAGCTAACAGTCTCGACTGTGAAGGCGTCTGTGGTCAGACCCCTCCTCTCTTATCTCAGTTTCCTCCGCAGACTGAGTGGAGGAAATCTGCTTTTATTTGAGTGAGACAAATAAATGGTGCAACGATCCACCACATTTTTTCTCCAATGTTTTGAACCAAGACTCATTTTTATAAACATATAATAAAAATATATTAAATATTAAATAAATTAAAAATATATGTTCTAATACTTGATCTTTCCATATTTCACCACTAAGCATGTTGTTATTGTGACTTAAGTTCTCCAAATTCTTGAAACATGTTCTGTGCAAGTCTGATGGAATGAAGATGATACTGGCAAGTTGAAGTGTGCTATAGAGAGCTGCTGTAGATTGGTTTGACCAGGGTAAACCTGTCCAACATTTTTCACAGCATTCATTCAAACATCAGTCCTATTAACAGGTGTATTGTGCATTCACATATACAGTAGTCTATTACAGTGAGGAAAATCAGTATATGAACACCCTGCTATTTTGCAAGTTCTCCCACTTGGAAATCATGGAGGGGTCTGAAATTGTCATCGTAGGTGCATGTCCACTGTGAGAGACATAATCTAAAAAAAAGAAAATCCAGAAATCACAATGTATGATTTTTTAACTATTTATTTGTATGATACAGCTGTAAATAAGTATTTGAACACCTGTCTATCAGCTAGAATTCTGACCCTCAAAGACCTGTTAGTCTGCCTTTAAAATGTCCACCTCCACTCCATTTATTATCCTAAATTAGATGCACCTGTTGCATCTAATTTATGGCCAAGACCAAAGAGCTGTCCAAAGACACTAGAGACAAAATTGTACACCTCCACAAGGCTGGAAAGGGCTACGGGGAAATTGCCAAGCAGCTTGGTGAAAAAAGGTCCACTGTTGGAGCAATCATTAGAAAATGGAAGAAGCTAAACATGACTGTCAATCTCCCTCGGACTGGGGCTCCATGCAAGATCTCACCTCGTGGGGGCTCAATGATCCTAAGAAAGGTGAGAAATCAGCCCAGAACTACACGTGAGGAGCTGGTCAATGACCTGAAAAGAGCTGGGACCACCGTTTCCAAGGAAATCATGCATGGCACGGAAGGTTCCCCTGCTTAAACCAGCACATGTCAAGGCCCGTCTTAAGTTTTCCAATGACCATTTGGATGATCCAGAGGAGTCATGGGAGAAAGTCATGTGGTCAGATGAGACCAAAATATAACTTTTTGGTCATAATTCCACTAAACGTGTTTGGAGGAAGAAGAATGATGAGTACCATCCCAAGAACACCATCCCTACTGTGAAGCATGGGGGTGGTAGCATCATGCTTTGGGGGTGTTTTTCTGCACATGGGACAGGGCGACTGCACTGTATTAAGGAGAGGATGACCGGGGCCATGTATTGTGAGATTTTGGGGAACAACCTCCTTCCCTCAGTTAGAGCATTGAAGATGGGTCGAGGCTGGGTCTTCCAACATGACAATGACCCAAAGCACACAGCCAGGATAAGGAGTGGCTCTGTAAGAAGCATATCAAGGTTCTGGCATGGCCTAGCCAGTCTCCAGACCTAAACCCAATAGAGAATCTTTGGAGGGAGCTCAAACTCTGTGTTTCTCAGCGACAGGCCAGAAACCTGACTGATCTAGAGAAGATCTGTGTGGAGGAGTGGGCCAAAATCCCTCCTGCAGTGTGTGCAAACCTGGTGAAAAACTACAGGAAACGTTTGACCTCTGTAATTGCAAACAAAGGCTACTGTACCACATATTAACATTCAAATACTTATTTGCAGCTGTATCATACAAATAAATAGTTTAAAAAAATCATACATTGTGATTTCTGGATTTTTTTTAGATTATGTTTCTCACAGTGGACATGCACCTACGATGACAATTTCAGACCCCTCCATGATTTCTAAGTGGGAGAACTTGCAAAATAGCAGGGTGTTCAAATACTTATTTTCCTCACTGTACATATACATCATTTATATAGGTAAATGTATGAAGCCTAGTACCGGTCAAAAGTTTGGAAACATTACTATTTTTTGTATGTTTTTGAAAGTTATATAAAAAATAAAACGGCAACATTGTGAAACATTATTGCAATTTAAGATAACGGTATTCTATTTTAATATACTTTAAAATATAATTTATTTCTGTGATGGCAAAGTTGAATTTTCAGCATCAATTCTCCAGTCATCAATATCACATGACCCTTTAGAAATAATTCTAATATGCTGATATGATACTCCGTTATTATCAATGTTGGAAACAGCTGTGCTGCTTAATTATTTTTTTTTTTTTATTGGAACCTGTGATACTTTTTTTCAGCATTCTTTGATTAATAAAAAAAAACACATTGATAATAAATCAGCATAGAATGATTTCTAAAGGATCATGTGACACTGAAGTACTGGCTGACAAAAATTCAGCTTTGCGTCACAGAAATAAATTATATTTTAAAGTATATTGAAATATATATTTGAAAGTATATTGAGAAAAACATTATTTTAAATTGTAATAATATCTATTACTTTTTCCCCTTGTATTTTTGATCATTTAGACTTTCAAAAAGTTTAAAAATAGTAATGTTTCCAAACTTTTGACTGGTACTATAGCTGCAAATTTGAAATAAATCTGCTTTGTGTTCTGTTTATGCTGCAGTATGGAACACTGCAAATACAGATGGGTATATATGTACATATTCTACAGTTCAAAATTTGGGTTCAGCAACTTTTTTGAAAAAGATCTGTTATGCCAACCCGATCTCACGGCAATTCTTACATATTTTACGAGGTGGCTAATTTGTACGAATTTGTACGACGTAATGTTCTCTGTCTTATAAATTTTGTCTGCTCGCTCACACACATCCAGGAGGATGGATTGAGGCAAGGCCGTGGGGGCACTAGCCTGGGGAATACCAGAGGGTGGGATGGCCTCCTCGTCCTCTGAGAGAAGGCCCATGTCGTCGTCATCACCGGACCCGGCCGGCTCGTCAGCGAGCGGGGGGTTGCCCGTGAAGATGTCCTCTTCAGGGAACTCAGGATTGGGCTGGTCAGCCCAGACAAGAGCAGTCACGCCCCGGAGGTCCCTGGTGGCGGGCTGTCGTCACCGTGTCCCACATCCAAGTCTGAAAAGTCGAGCTCGCCGCACTGGGTAGCAGCAACTTTGGCGTTGCAGGAGTTTCTTAGGCAGCACCAGGCAGTGACTGGAGTTCTCCGGATTCTCTATGCCCTCTTCCGCGTGCTTGAGGCCCAAGCAAACCACGTAGACACGGTGAAGATCCTCAGCAGTGATAAGAGCACCACAAGCGGCCGGGCAGGCCCGTGATAAGCGAGTGCTGGAAGAAGCAGGAATAGAGAGCAACATACCGACGAAGAACTCAGAAAAGTCTGTGGCGGCAGCCGTGGAACAGGAAAGATGAGCGAGAGTGTGGGCAGCTCCGAGAGCAGACACAGCGAAACTAGCAGAATAGAAAACTGTCATGCCCGGCTGATCTGAAGATATTTCCTCCTGCAGACAATAAGTGAGCGGAGCAAATTCGACCGAGCTGTGTCAGATCAGAAATTGCGAGAAGCGAATGTCAACTGATGTAGCATGCAGGCTATATATGCCCGCAGGTAAGGGGTGGGGCCCTTGATGCAATTGGATGCTTCTGCAGAGGTCAGGTATGGATGCCCTTCCCATAGGTGGATATCGAACATGAGATGATGAAAGAGAACCTTAAGGCTAACATAGTCACACTAAAAGCTAAAAAACTTCAATTTTGGGCCTTTAAGGTGTATTTATACTTCTGCGTGTGTGTGGAATTAGGCTGACGTGCACCTTTCCAAAAATGTAACAACATTTTGCGCATTGCACAAAAATGATTCCTGGAGTGTTTAGGGTTGCCATCCATCCCGTAAAATACCGGATTGTCACGTATTTACAGGTAAAATGATGCGTCCCGTATCAAATCAATACGGTACACAATTTGTCCCGTATTTTATGTAGGCCCACACATTGAATAAACACAAAGCTGTTGCAATGCGGAAAATACTAAAATTATGCAAACAAACAAACAGTGTCTTACTGACGCCATCTGGAACTTCATTAAAAATTAAGTTTATCCACACTTTCTTAATGTTAGGATCACACAGGCGGTAATGCAAAGACAGTTGGCATTTTAAAATGTCTCATAATCCTCAGAGACATCTCTATGGTTTTGTTGCTGAGTAATCATTTTTTTGTGTCTCTTGTATTTACTACAACATGACATGCACGAATCGGTGGGCAGGGCTAAAAAGGCAATGATGTCGAAATAGGCGTTGATTTTCTTTCTTCACACTATAATGTAATAATGTGACAAAATCCAAAACGAGTTGTTTGGACAGCTTGGTTTCAATAAAAGTTGCTTTTGGACTAAAAAGGAAGTTTTGCGTTATGAAACATATAGGATATTTTTATAATACAATGATCTTACATGTCAAAAGATCAAGGTACATTTTGATTTCTCAATTCATGACCCCTGTAAAATGTTATTTATTCATGATGCAAAGCTGAATTTTCAACATCATTACTCCAGTCTTCAGTGTCACATGATGCTTCAGAAATCCTTCTAATATGATCTGATTTGCTACTCAAGAAACATTTCTTGTTAACACTTTTTATTCTTAATTAATGTTAATGTCTCAACATGTAACTACTAATACATTTTTAAGAACAAAAATTGTATGCTAACATTAAAACACTGAACTAACAAGAACATAATTTCTATTAACTAATATTAACAAATGTTAAAAAATGCTGTCAGAATATATTGCTATTTTTAGTTCATGTTAGTTAATGCAACCAATGTTAACAAATGAGACCTTATTGCAAAGTGTTCCCTATTTCTTATTATAATCAATGTTGTAAATAGTTGTGCTGCTAAATAATTTGAATATTTGAAAAAGGATCTCTTTAATAGCATTATAAATGTCTTTACTGTCACCTAAAAGTTAATTTCTTAAAAAAAAATATTTCAGATCCCAAACTTTTGAATGGCAGTTTATTTATATACAAGTATAAAAATATATGTAGATATAGCCTATATATTATTTCACATAAGTACATATAGTGGTGGCCAAAATTATTAGAACACTTGGCATATGGGAGTCGTCTTATTGGGCCTGGATTAATCTTCCAAGAGGACAATGACCCGAAACATTCTTCTAACTATTGCCGGAACTACCTGCGACGGAAGGAATCTGCTAGAACACTGAAAACTATGGACTGGCCTCCTCAAAGTCCGGACCTCAACAAACACAATCAACCGATTTCAAAACACTGCTTCATGAAGCGTCGGAGCATATCGAATCAGCGAGTTGATTCAGTGGTTCGGAGTGCCAAAGTCACGTGATTTCAGCAGTTTGACACACGATCCAAATCATGATTCAATACGCTCTGAAGCAGTGTTTTGAAATCGGTTATCACTATATAAGTTGTTATTTAGTTTTTTTTTTGTGCAAAAAAAATATTCTCGTCGCTTTATAATATTAATATTGAACCACTGTACTCACATGAACATTATATTTACATTTATGCATTTGGCAGACGCTTTTATCCAAAGCGACTTACATTGCATTCAAGGTACACATTTTACATTTTGTCAGTTCTTGCTTTCCATGGGAATCGATCCTATGACCTAGGCGTTGCTAGCGCCATGCTCTACTGTTTGAGCTACATTAATGGATTTTGAGAGTGTAAATTTCATTGCTGCCTATGCAGGCCTCACTGAGCCTTCAGATTTCAACAAAAATATCTTCATTTGTGTTCCAAAGATGAACGGAGGTCTGACGGGTGTGGAACGGCATAAGGGTGAGTAATAAATTACATTATTTTCATTTTTGGGTGAACTAACCCTTTAAAGTTATAAGTGGATAAAAACAGTACGACTCACTTTATCTGATATTTGATGGTCAGAGCCACCATCTGCATGTTTCATGAACATTATGAAATGAAATCTTGTTTTGGAGGGGAAAAAAGGCGAATATTTTCAGATCTGTCAGGTGTTCTAATAATTTTGGCCACCACTGTATATACACACATATATACATTACATACACGCACGCACACACCAAGCAACACTGGTCTAGCCTAGAAGAGTGTACATGAGACAGTGGAATGGAGCAACACAAATATTTCCTAAAATATAGGCCACTTCTGTTGGGGTCACGTTAAGACAAGTAATTTAGAAAGATAGACTTGTTAATATACTGTTTCACAGTGTATGTCTAACTTGCATGTCTACACATAAGATACATGGCTGTTTGAAGAAGGTTTATGTGACATTCCAAGGTTATTGGAGTAAGGCAGCTATATGCACATGTCCATTAATAGCACGGCTCAGTAGGACAAACAAAGTCTGTATGACTTTCATCATATCAAAGTGTATATTTTCATGACGAACAGAATCTACTCTCTCCGTGGACTGTGTCTGCCGCCCTCAAGGAAAGAGGAAGACACTCTTAGCGCAAATCTGAGCCCAGATTCACAACAATGTATTGATATTCACCTCCTCCATTCTCCTAGTGAGTATAGAGTATCAGTCGCCTCCAAGGTTGGCGCCAAGCTCTGTCTTCTGTGAACCACAAACCAGAATTAATTGCAAATCAATCGAACAAAGTACAACTGATCAGTAAACCAATTAGTAATTTTAGCTGGTCATCCTGGTTTGGTTTACCTCACACTACTTACTGTGTTTTTGGTAGCTTATCTTATGACTTTCTTTGAAAACATCTCTTTTGCCTGAAAAGCACAATGAGCGTCATACAGTATGAGAAAGTGGATTACCATTTAAAAAGAAAAAGATGAGTGAAGATTTTAGATTCAGGTATTTTTTCACCCCAGTATTTACAGAAAGGCATTTTAGTATTCAAAATATGTTTCGCATTTGCCTTCACTGATGTATCTCGGGACAAGAACAGCATTTTTTTCATACTATATTAATTAAATATACTCAAAAGCTTGTTAATAAAAATAAAACAAATCTTTTAAAAAAAACGGGTGCATGCAAATTAATCTATGAAAATACATAAACAAGTGAGTTAAAGGCATTTTATTTTGCTAATGTAGCACCGCAGCTAATATAACCAAACATTATTAAGATGGAATTTTAATTAATTATTTGGGACAGAAAATGCAAGCAGGCTGGGAGGAAAAATGGCTGGCCCAGCTAATACCATGATGCACCATCTTGAGGCATAAGATCTTTTAATGTATTCTCTGGCTGTGCCTGAAAGGAGGAAAGAGCGAGCTGAATGGATCCATTAATTTAATTGAAGCAGGCCCTGACAAGAGATAAAACATCTCCCACATCTCTCCAGGCCGCTGCTGGCTTTATAGTAAACAACCAATGATCCATAAACAAAACCAGGAGAGCAGGAGACCCACTCTATAGAGACTTCAAGGCCACAAAAATATGACACGAGAAGAGGAGAATGGAAACTGAAGAGCCCCCCTTTCTCGTCTCTCCTGAGCCCTACCTGCGTATTCAACCTGGATAGGGCTCATTGTACTGTCTGTTTGGGATTTTTGATGTTAATAATTCAGTTTCTGGTCGCAATGCTGGTAGCTGTCAAAAAGAAACCTTCGAGTGCAGAAAATAGCAGGTGCTCTTTCCATGGGGAGAACAATGCACACGTTTCACCTTCAGGCATGCAGGCCATATAAATAGGCTTTAGATGCAGCGCTAATACAATGTTATCTTTTATCTGACAGTTTAGGTAAGTATTGGTAGCATAAGATTAAATGAAGGAACTGCATTCATTAACTGTAATAGAGAAATATAAGTGGAAAATGCACCTACTTTCAGATTCATATGGAGGCCTCAAAGAAAAATCTCTTTCTCTTGCTGTTTATTGATGGACGCATGTCTCTTAATACACGCTTTCATTAGAGACAAAACGAGAACACAAAACCAACTAGAGGCCATTGAGTCGGGAGGCACCTGTTCCTAGAGCACATTACAAACACTACAAAAAAAAAAAGGAAGAGCCACTAGCCAAATGTGAAGGTCACTGGTTTTAGTCTAACATGTTCTATCTTGCTCTTAAGAGAGAGAGAGAGAGAGAGAGAGAGAGAGAGAGAGAGAGGTGGGTGGGGGGAGGGAGGGAGGGAGGGAGGGAGGGAGGGAGGGAGGGAGGGAAGGAAGGAATCACAGCACTAAAACGTATGTGGAAAAAAATAGGACATAGAGCTTTTGAGCACTTCAGGTCTGGTAGCATAAAAGTGTTCTCACATCTGGTTCAGATAGAGTTTCTGTGTAAGTGCTGGACTAAGGGGAAACCATGTTTGTGCACTGCTAACCTTGTGACAGGAGAGAAAAGAGTGGAGAAATCTGAGCTACTCATCGTTCGCCATGGCCATGCAGAGCTTCTCGTTACTCTTAATTGAAAGTTTGTGTTTTGGGGGCAAAAAGATGGCTGAAGAAAATGAATAATTTAAGAGGCTACAACTTTGTTGGTCGGCTCGCATGAGAATATCACTGCACTGCACAGTGAAAATGAATCAAAGATAAACACGTGCAGGCGCATTCCACCATTTCATTACACTGTAAATATGTAAAGGTGTGCTCACACTAAACTTTGAGCAGGCAATGAATACAATTGCAAATAATAATACCTTTAAAATGATCATTATTACATATATTATTGCTAGCAGGATTTGATGACAAACTAATTATAATAAATTCAAAATTATTATTTAATATGTTAAATGCTAAAAAGATGTCAAACTAAATATATGATCACTAACAGGATATGATGCAATTCAACAACAGGATGTGATGTCAAACAAACAATTCGACAAAGTGTGCACATCCAAAATTGGTACGGTGCTTGGTCAAAAAAAAGTGTGTGGGGGGTTGTTTGTGCATTTTTGGATGTCTTCCTTTTCAATATTTTATGATGTTTCCTCTGATTATTAGATAACTGGTTAGTTTGATAATAGTCCTTGCCTATTATCAGGTGTGAGGATTTGATATGTGAATGCAAAATCCCTTGATATTTACAGTCATGATCAAAAGTTTACATACACCTTGCAGGATCTTATTTTTTACAAAATAAGAGGGATCATACAAAATGCATGTCATTTTTTTATTTAGTACTGTCCTGAATAAGATATTTTACATAAAAGTTGTTAACATATTGTCCACAAGACAAAAAAATAGCTGAATTTATAAATATGACCACCGTTCAAAAATTGACATATACACTGAGCAGTTAAACTGCCCAATGTTGTTCGGAGAAAAATCTTTCATGTCCTGTAAATTCTTCAGTTTTCCAGCATTATTTATTTATTTTTTGCATATTTGAACCCTTTCCAGCAGTGACTATATGATTTTCAGATCCATTTTTTCACACTGAAGACAACTGAAGGACTCAAACACAACTAAAAAAAGGTTCAAATATTCATTGTTGCTCCAGAGAGATCTGGGGTGTACATTTTTCATTTTAGTACTGCCCTTCGGAAGCTACAGAAGATACATACACGTTTCCCGGAAGACAAATCAAGTACAATTTACCTTGATCTTCAAATTCAAAAACGTTTTACCCCCTACTCTTAAATGTAGAAATGTTTCCTTCAGTGTGAAAAGATGAATAATAAATAAAAAAAATAATGAAGATTTTGCAAATTCTGCAAGGTGTATGTAAACTTTTGACCACGACTGTATAAAAGCACCAATACCAAAACAGTAGGTAACAAGATGAAGGTCATATTTGCCAGAGTATTTCTCTTTTTACAAAACATTCTCAGTCAGGACGAAAAAAAGGGACCCCACCTTTTCATTTATCATGACATCCTGACGCTCTGAATATCACACATTTATAACTAGTAATATTTGAAATGCAGTGAGTGTGAAAGATCAGTTTGCTGATTCACATGAGCTTGCGTTTCTGCTCTACTGTGCTGATGAATGGATTACTACTCATAAAGAACCCCACAATACAAATGAGCAAATCTGTATCAGCAAGTTATGCAGTAATTTCTATAATTCAATAATTGCTATGCAGTTCAACTGTAATGATGTGTAAATATTATATATATATATATATATATATATATATATATATATATATATATATATATATATATATATATATATATATATATATAAAATCAGACTAAGTCTATCAATACACTTCAATAAAAAACTTTTTCAATAAAAATCTTTGAATACTTTCAAAGATTCAAAAATGATCAACTGGCTCATGGTTCAGGCGAATTTATGAGAAAAGAAAACTTAAATTCAATGAATTATATAAGTTCAACGCACTGCTTTCAATCTCTTTTAAAGCCCTAACATAAATGTACTTTAATACTTTATTCACGTTGTAAAACCTTTCAAAGAAATCAAAAGCTATATTTTTTCAATGTTTTGAGATTACAAATGCCTCATTGTCATTTAGCTGACTCAGACTTCTCAGAAATGATCCTCTGAGCTGAAAAAAGGACCTTTTAAGTGTGTAATGGTATCGCCTCAAGATCGTTTGCTCACTTGGACTCTACTTAGTTACCTAAAAGAAACTTTAGAATATGGTGGTGAATCAATAATGAAAGTATTTTGCTTCACCATTCTTATCTTACATACAGTATGTCCTGCTCAAGGTGCAATTTCCAGAATGAATGGTTGTTCATGTGAAGAGATGTGGATTAAAACACTGTTTTAGTGGCCATGGATGAGTAGTTCATATATCCCTGTTAAGCGCCCTAAAAAAAGAAACAAAGGAAATAAACAAGGTCTCTGATTCCCTTAGAGCATATTATCTCTTACACACACACACAATATTTATCTGTCCTTCTCTCACATATTGCCTAATAATTGTTTTTTGAGTCTCAGCCTGTTATGACAATTTTAGGTTTAACCAAATATGATAGCAGTAAGCACATCTTGGCTAACAATAAGGTGGACTTATTCTCCATTATTCCAGTCGCAACTCACACAAACAGACACACACAAACCTTTTTACCAGCAACTCGTAAATAAAATTGTGCAACTAAGATGATTTGTCAGGTAAAAAGTAGGACTGAACAAATTTGGAGAAAAATGCATAAGTAAATAACGCAAAGACACATCAAAAATATGTTGAAATAAGTGCAATCCATTATTTTCAATCATGCACCAGGTATGTTATAACTGACCAACACTGGATTAGCTTAAATTTAGAATTAACCTAATTAATATAAGGAAAAAAGCGTATTGTCTTGAATCACATATCACTGTGACAACATCTTTTATCAGGAGTGAAAACACCGTTCTGAATGCTGCGATAAAGAACATGTAATATGTGAGAATTTGACCCTCTTATCACACGCTGTGCAGGGGAATTCTGGTTGTTTTTGCACTGAAGGGGAACAATAGGTTTGTTTTTCAAATCTGATGCTGTTCCTCTTCGCTATACAATAGCGAGAGATTCAATGGTGTGAAAGGATTTCCATGTTTAATCATTGTGTAGCCTATGTGCAAATATTACTTCATTCCAAAGATGAGACAACACGTTTTCCCCGGTTTACACCAGTCATCACCAATAACCCAGATCATTTTTGATAATATACATTGGTGCAAATGTTTCTTTTCCCTAAAATCAATCTCATCCACCTTGTGTTTGTTTTATACAACAAATACCACTCCTGAAACCGCCCATCATGAGTTGAGAAATATGGCTTATAGCTTTCAAAAGAAGTTGATGATGCGGTTATGTTGTGTAAAAACCCTCATTCTCTACCTGTTTGGCTGCTAATCTGATTAGTCGGTGTGACACCTTGAAGTCCTATCAAAAATCTGATTATCAGATGAACTACCATCATCCCCTATGACTGGATGAAAAGGTGAAACAGATGTAACACTGCATTTATTCCTCTCCTAACATCTGCGCATGACATAAAGACGAGCAAGAGACACGACCACTGCTTCATCTGATTGTGGTAAGGTTACAGTTTCATCGATAAAGAGAGATACTATCAGCTTGTGATCTGTTATTTGTTATGAGAGCGTCAGTTGCCGTGCGTGTTGTGTCTTTGATCAGATATTTTGAAATCTCTCAGGAAGCTTCCCACCCAGCTTGGCCAACAGATATTGTAAAGGTGTCAATCAGAAGCAACACAACAAACATGAAACAAGTCCCTCTTTCATCCTTCAAAGAGAACTATTTACATTCCTTACAAGCACGTTTGCCGATCAGGTCTGTTGGTTTGTTGTATTCACTGCAACAAGTTTGCGGTCCAGGGAATTGAAAATGTTCACTTTTTGCCGTGTGTAAATCCTATTTGGATAGAATCTGTGAGTGCACTCATTAAAGGGATTTTTTGGACCATTCTTTACTTTTTTTCCCCTGTGAACAAAAGCATTTGGAGATGCTGAGAGCAGCAGCCATGATTGAAAAGCAATGAAAGGGTCAAAGACTTTTTGTCAGAGTGTCTGACTTATTTAATCACAATGAGTGGATGGGGAAGACAGACTTTGATTAAGCTCGGCTCACCGATCGATAAAGTCCTTGAACTTGCATAAGTCATTGCTGCCTACTCACAATATTACTGATAGCCTATGTTTTATTCACAGGGGTCTGAGATTGCGTAACCCCGCAGCATGCGCACCTGAGTGAATTGCCCACTGATAAATAGTACCGGGTGACTTTTTCTCTAAATGCCACAGATACATCCTAAAATTGAAAGGCTGGCTTCACGGAAAAACACCTCAAGCCAAGTCAAAGGCAGATAATCTACTCGTGAATGTTTTTTTTTTTTTGTGGTATAAACATCTCAAACCAAAGGAGGATTTTAAAGCACTCTCACCATCCATGAAGAGGTCACGGGCAGGCTTCTACAGTGCAAGGTATGCTGTTGTCAGGCTGCTTGGATTCAAATAGCTGCCAGGTCTGGCCTCTTGATCTGTACTTTTTAAAAAAAAGTAAAAATTTACTCTCATTGATTAAATGTAGATTGAATGAACAGAGCAAAAAAGAATTACACAACCTGCCAGGGTTCAGCTCTCTTTATCATTGTTTAGAACGGCGTGACAGATTCAATCTGCCGAGCTTGGAGGAAGGCCGTACGAGTCAGTCGTGGGCCACAGACGCAAGGCCAAAGCCCCCGATGCGGCGAGATCGAAAAAAGTTGTGGGTCATGGAGGACGTAGCCTGCGGCCTTCCCCTCTAATCATTGACGCAGTGCTAAAAGAGTGAGTTTTCACAGCTGGCACCGGGTCTGACCTGGAATAATCATCAAGAAATACCCCTCCGCAGACTAGGCCATTGTTGCTTCTGAGGAACACGGCGCTGCCCATCTTTTCAATATGACCCGGCAGATGGAGGCTTTCTCCTTTCATGTTGGGAGGAGGCATAAAGCCACCTGAGTGAATTGCAGAAAGCACCTTGATTTGGTGGATACACTGGCAAAGAAACATCTGAGAGGGTGTCTGTACAAAAAAGCCCAATGCAGATTCTTTTTCCGCCTCAGGACCTCATTCGTGGCCTGATTCATGTTCATATTTTACTAAAGTTTAAAAAAAAAATACATTTGTATAAACATGTTGTTTTTAGGTCATGAGCTGTGGGTTCAGACTAAGGACGGGTCCACAGCGACATTAGGTGAACTAACAATGACACTTCTAAAGAAGGAAGCAAAGGTTTGATCAGCACATGGCATGATTCATTGTAGATAAAGTAGAGACTTTGTATTTATATAATTTGTATATCAGGGTCACAGATCTCCAATTCTGAATACAAATAATAAAATGCATCTAACCATATAATCATGCATAGTGAGTCAACTTTACAAAGGAGCTGAAATGTGACAATTTGTACCAATTTGACATCAGAACTCTATATTAATGCAAATTCTAATGCCACTTGATAATATGCTTAAATGAATACAATATTTAGTCCACAGTGCTTACTAGTGAGAATCAGTGTGTACTATATGCATCACTAAACAAACCATGTGTCTTGACAGTAAAAAGTGAATTCAGTGAAGTAAAATCAAACAAGTGAAATAATTTGGTATTATTATTATCCTGCTGAAAAACAAAATCAGTTCTACTGGTCAGCTGGTCATGCAAGCTGTTTTTTTTTTTAATGTTTTTTTTTACTGTATTTATAAATGCTTTGGACATCTGGAACAATTTAAGCCTAAGACCAGGTCCTGATTAAAGATGTTACTTTTTCACCACAGTAATTAGGCATAGACACAATAAGAACAGCATCTACAAATGTCATAGCAGCCACTGTTTCACAGGAAATAAAACAATTCAGTGGCAGATTTGCAGAGAGTATGTGTTGTAGCTGCCACACAGGCACAGTCTCATGTAAAGAGTGACATTGGGTATTGTTCAACTATCTAGCTTTACTTTGCGATGGTTATTCAGTCCCTACCGCTGAACCGCTCACATCCTTCACCTGAAAAGCAACATAATTAGAAAAATCCCTGAATGTGTGTGCAGGTCTGTGTAACAGTAAGAAAGAAACCGAGCAAGGGCACTAAACTAAATAAATAAGCACTCAGCAGGCTTACAATGGAAGGTAATATGCCCTTTGTCAGTCTGCATTCCGCTTTGTGATTCACGGGCTGTTTGGCAGGTGGTACTTGTAAAATAGAGTAAACGACAAGAGCCAGCTTTCAGAAAAATCAAATTTCTGCCATTTTTTTTTTTTTTTTGCTCAAGATTATCAGTATAATCCTTGTTTGAGTAAGTTATTCTGATTAAAAATGTATATAAATAAAATGGACATTTGACACACACACACACACACACACACACACACACACACACACACACACACACACACACACACACACACACACACACACACACACACACACACACACACACACACACACACACACACACACACACACACACACACACACACACACACACACAAAAACAACAACACAAATGTGCCAAATAAAATGTGTTTGGGGTTTTGAGTTGTCTTTAAAATATGTGTACTAATGTAAAATAAAAGAACAGTCTCTTTAAGAAACAATGACATATATAGCTGAAGAAAAATGGAAATTCCCACTGATAGGGTTGTGCTACTGTATTTTACTCAAAGAGGTCTATAATACCCGGAGAGAGCATTCTCATTCATCTCAATGGCAGTCACTGGACTAGCTCATAAACCCCTAGAAGTACAGAAACAATAGCCTTCCATCTTTGCTCATGGGCACTCAGTTCGGGGAACAATTGTCATGTGACTAATGAAGCAGACAGGGAAAAACCTGTCAATAATGAAATACTTGTAATGTCACTAGAAAAGAAAACTGTCAGAATAAATAAATGGACTTTTATTGACAACTAGTAACGATGCGGATGAAGCGGCTTGCAAAAGCAAATGTTTTCAGCCATTGTTTAAACCCATTATTAGCCATGATTATTATATTTTTAAGAGCGAGTCTCCAATAATAATAGTAATAGCAGGCAATTTTTGCTGGTCCATATCATCTATTTTTATTAGGCTTCCAATATAACCAAAAATCTTACACACGAGCATGATTTTGAACATTGTTTATGCATAGAAAATTAATGAGGGTAAATATGACAGCATATACAGTAATACAATCATTAGACATTTTTAATAGAGGTGTAACTCAAGACAGTTCATCACGATTAGATATTGATTCTCATAGCCAGCAATCCAATATTTTCCTATACTTCAAAAAGTTCTGTGATACCATTACGATTCGTTTCAGGGGTATATCAATCAATATTTCGATATTATGTGCCTATTTTACACAATCAGTTACATGTTTATTAACTCACAACTGCAACCAAATATATAACAAACATTTATTTCAAAATTTCACATCCTGCACCCTGAGTGGGACATCCACAAATAAAAAAAAATCACAAAGTAATCTAATGGCCGCTTATGACATGATAACAGTCAAGAAAGTATTTTAGGCTACTGTGCTAAAATATGTAATGTCAAAAAACTGATTATATATATAAATTATATATTTGTTATAATATCATAATAAGATTATATATAAATGTATAAAATTAAATAGACATTTCTTTTAAATGTATAGCGCATTCAATCGACTGTCTCGAGTGTCTTTCACAAGCTCTGAAAGGTCATTTAAATAAGAACGCATGTGTTGCCGATAATGCATAGACTGACATTGTGTGAAATGTGGACCGTTTTAAAACAAATGTGCCTCTTAAATATATAAATAACCTACAGGTATCAATTTTTAACACGTTGCATCGATGCATCGTATCGTTAGACATTAGATCGATGTATCTATCTATATCAATGTACTGTTACACCTCTAATTATTAATATTATGGATTTGAATATTATTCTGTTTGTGAATGAAAAGAAAGCAGGTCAGTTTTAGACAAGACAAGTTGCTTAAAGTAAGGTAATAAATATTTTTAGATGAAAGAAAAAAAAGTTGGCTAAAGAATCAATAAAACAACCACAAAGAAAAGTGGTAGTTTGAGCTATGACGGCTGAATCATTTGCAGCATCCTCCCTATTGTTTTACTGGAGAATTTGTGGAGCCATAGTAAGAATGGCCAGTACCTATAGATAGCACTGTAAAGTCTTTATCTCTCTTTCTTCTGCCTCTGAAAGGATGTGTCTGTCATCTCATGGTCACTGTTTAACTGCCCACCTGATAAAGGCAACAATCAGGGGACAGGAGAGACCCACAGACTGTGCATCCTCACACAGGACATGCCAGTAGGCTATGTGAACACCTCCCACCATCCCCCTTGATGACTGAGAAGGATCTCTTTGAGGGAAACAAGTGGAGACTTTGGGCTATGATAGACAGCCTCTACAAACAAGCCCTTTGAGAGAGTCTCCGTTACCCCTCAGGTCAGCCTGACAAAGGGGGAAATTGGACACTCATTTGTTTGGACACATCTCAACACCTCAAATGACCAGGCTGATAAGAAGCTGGCCCTCTGCCCAGTTATGACCTGCATGATTATAGATGGATATCTACAGTGAGTGCGACGCTAAAGGTCCTTTCCAGAAGCACTCGTAGTGCGAGGGTATATGTTCTGAAAGATTAGTTTTCATCTGCCACATTGCATTTTAAAATGCTGGAAAGGAAGACAAAAAGGAAACTATGACTGAAATACTGCTATGCCAAGCATTTCAAAGCCTCTGGGTCTGATTAAAACCTGTTTTAACTGCTATCTTTACTGAGTAAAGGGCAGTGTGGTCACCGTTGGCTCTGCTAGAAAGCACAAATCTAAAATAGTCTTGGATGCAAGGTCAAATACAGCAGGATGGCCACCTGCCTCGGCCTCGTATGCCTGCCAGCCTTTAATTGAAATGTTTTGATAGATTTCCTTGGCAGGTCAAATGTAACAGTCCCTAAGCAAAGGTCAAACCGGGGCTCCTAGCAGGAGCACTCCAATACTTTATGGTGTTCACTAATTTGCTTTGCAGAGTTGATTTGACCATGGACTCCACTGATATTCCTTGGACTCCACAGCAGCAGGGTTAATGGCCACTGGGTCACTTCGCCAGATAGTAGTCTTTCATTAAAGCGCTTCATTTTATTAGTCTTGTTGACGATCAATGGCAAAAATAATTAATCTTTTTTTTTTCCCTGGGAGCTTAAAGATCAGAGGTGAGAAAATAAAAAAGAGGGCCAGAATAGGAGCAAAAGTTCAATAAATAAAACTCCATATTCATTCTTCAGATGTCACAAGGGTCTCCAATTTATTGACTGAGATGCATTTAGGATATGAAGAGGTTTTGTTCAAAATTCTTTTGGATCTTTAAACCCATAAGGGGAGAAATAAGAACCAAATGTCAATATTTCTATCACAACCTTCATAACAGCCTTATGTTGTTGTTTTTGACAGAATTAAAAAAAAAACTTTAATATTGGATCTTTTTCCAAAGACAATATTTTTAAATACGTCTCCAAATTGCAAATGCTCTTTTTTATCTGAGATGACAGATATAAAGAGGGAAGAAAAACAAAAACATTGCTTTGTCTCTTGTTTAAACATTTACATTTGAAACGCACAAAGTTTTACTGATCAAACTTTGAATTTGTTTGACATATTTTCAAGCTCTTTTCTCACCTCCATCTCCATCCACTTTTTTATTGGCACTGTAGCACTTGTACAGATGTAGTGCAGCCCTGAGGGTGACTGCCATTCATGATATCAGCTGTGTAATTGAGCCCCATGTTCCCTCTGTTGTCTTTAAAACGAATCAGCTGCTGCGAGCCATAAAGATGTAGTGTGGGCTTGTTTGAATGGTCATGCTTGTTTTCAGGCCTTCTGGGTGGGTGTGGAGAGGGACACACACATGTGGAGCTACAAGCCTGGTGGCCCTCTCATCAGATGGGATTGCTTGTAATTTGCCTTTTAAAGGCATCTCGTCCACATAATCAGACGGCAATTGTACCATTGTCATGTACAGTGGGTGAATGTGAGCAATCTCTATTGTGATTCCCAATTTGGCAGAGTGGATGGAATGACACACTTTGCTCAGAGTTGGGAGGGGAGAAATTCTCTGAGCATAAGGTTGGTCTCAGAGATTGGCTTTGTCGAAATGGTCTGATATTTTCACATCTTGTCATGTCGTTAGAATGAAGTGCCATGTTTTTATTGCATACTATATACACAGTTGCAATCAAAATTATTCAACCCTCTGGAGACTGTAAATAATATGTATGATACATATAATATTATATAAATGTAATGCTTTTGAGTTACAGGATTTTTTTGTAATACAGCATTGTCATTATTATTCAACTCTGATTAAACGCTGCTGTTTTTAAGTCACTTATTTGTATGTTATGGTACAAAATTGTGTTAAAACACAATTAAGCCTTTGGAAACTCTATAACAAAACTGAATTAGCTTGTGCTGTTACACATACATACATTTTAGCTCATGCATGTGCTAAAGTTGAAAAGCAAAAATGGCCAAATCAAAAGAGTTCTCACAAAAGCTAGAGAAATAAATGTTTTATTACATTAGAAAGTCTATGGCTACAAGAAGATTTCCAAAACACTAAAAGAGACTCAGCTTGAAGATTGATGGTTTTGAAGAAAAAGCACAATATCATAATAAAAGGGGAATAAAATGTTTGATCAGAGCAACTGAGAAAAACCCTTAATTTAGTGCCAAAGACTTGCAAGATGACCTGATAAAAGGAAGAAAAGACATTTCAATGCAGAGTATAAGAAGAACACTAGAAAAGCATGGCCTTCATGTTGGGACATCTTGCCTATTGCCACTCTTGATCAAGAAGAACATAAAAGGCAGACTTGAATAAGCTAAGATTCATTTGGATAGAGTTGTGGAGTTCTGGAAGACTGTTTTATGGAGTGATATGACCAGACTGGAACTTTTTGGACCCATGCATTAGCGGTATTTCTGGTACAAAAAAGGCAAAGCTTATGAGCAGAAGAACGCATTCTCCGTGGTCAAACATGAAGGCGGTCCAGTCTTGTTGGGGTGCTTTACAGTTGCAGGAAATGAAAATCTTGACTGTATGAATGACAATGTATTCTTTGAAGTATCAACCCATTTTGGCAAAGATGCCTTTGGTGCAGAGACTAAAGCTTGATGATCAATAGACTTTCCTGAAGGACAGCCATCCCAAAGTATACATCCAAATCTACTTAAGCTTGGTTCAGGGATCAGTCGTAGAATGTTTTTGAGTGGCCAGTACAGTCTTCAGATTTAAATCTCATTGAAAATATTTGGTGGAACTTGAAGAAAGCAGTGGTAACGTGAAAACCAAAGATTATCAATGATCTGGAAGCTTTTTCAAGAGAGGAAGATTGCAGTAGATAGGTGGCAGAAGTTTCTAAGCACTTATACGGGGCAGTGTTTATTGGAGACTATAAATAATAAAAGATTCTCCACAAAATTTGACTTTTGGGGGTTAAATAATTTTGAGCCAATTTTATTCTTTTTTTTAATCTTTCTAATGTAATAAAACATTTATTTCTCTAGCTTTTGTGAGAACTCTTTTGATTTGGCCATTTTTGCTTTTCAACTTTAGCACATGCATGAGCTAAAATGTATGTATGTGTAACAGCACAAGCTAATTCAGTTTTGTTATAGAGTTTCCAAAGGCTTAATTGTGTTTTAACACAATTTTGTACCATAACATACAAATAAGTGACTTAAAAACAGCAGTGTTGAATCAGGGTTGAATAATAATGACAATGCTGTATTACAAAAAAATCCTGTAACTCAAAAGCATTACATTTATATAATATTATATTTATCATACATATTATTTACAGTCTCCAGAGGGTTGAATAATTTTGATTGCAACTGTGTATATTGTGTATTTTGATTGTGGGATGTCGACTGAGAACGAAAAACATGAATATGAACAGACATTTAAGTTACCAATGGCGGACAACAGACGGCAGAAGGTAAATAAATTCCTTTATATTTTTTCTACTGTCACATCAATATATAGTGCATTGAAGTGATATGCTAATCGCGAATAACTTACATATTCTGTTTCTGTGTTTTGTTATGTTGTAATACTGTTAAGCTAGGGCTGGGCGCTATGATGAAGATAGTGACTATCATTAGAGATTTTGCAATTATGTTACCTTTTTATATCAATTTTATATATGGAAATATATCCGCATAGGACTGTACTAACGTTACTTACAGTTATTTACATTTTGATAAAGAAACATGCATGAATGAAGAATAAAGAGTAACGTTAAGCCGCCTCTCTCAGACAGCATGCGATCCCGAAATCAATTATCCTTTCGGTAAAATGCACACAATTATCTCAAAATCCCTGTCATGTGAGGTATTCACTTGATTTAAACAGTCAGTTAACGTTATGTTTAGAGTTAAACAGTTCAAGTTAACGTGGGGAAACCCGGATGCGTGTCATTGTGCATCCGTTCTTAAAGGGGCAGCAGCTTAATAAATTGCCGTCTCATAATTTGAATCAAACAACAAAAGACTAGAGAAGACCTTCTGTGTTTTTAAGAATCAAGTGATATTAATGCATAGAATATCATACAGTGAAGACTAAGCATTTTTATTCTGTAGTATTTCTTAATAAAATATCTATAAAATAACTATATTGTGATATCGTTATTGTGAAATAAAATTTCTCATGTATGTAGAATAATATGGTCATAAAACTAGCTGACAGTAAGGAATGGTCATTAAGATCAAGCTTGTCATAAAAAGTAAAGGAGCTTTGGAATGAGTAATCTGAGAACAGTCATGTACACTCAATCGGCAGAGAGGACAGGAAACCACCATCCTTGGACTCTGAAGAATTATGGGCAAACCAGGATTTTGGATCTACTGTGAAGTTTTTGTATGTCAGTAAGTTGATAATTAATATTAATGTTTTATCAAACAAATTAATATTCATTTGTGTGTGTGTGTATGTTTCTTCCCCCCTCATGATCCAGAAGTTTTGGGAATGGAAATCTGCCACATGATCTTCAGAGGAAGTGAGTATTCATATCATATCCACCATTACTGTTACGGTAGCCTTATGTGTGTGGAAATGTGAACACAGGCAACTCAGCACCAAGGCACAACTCTGGTTCAAACGTGCCTTCTTGAGTTTAAAAGCATAGCTCACTAAAAATGAAAACTCCCTCATCGTTAACTCACCCTCATGTCTTATCAAACTTGTATGACTTTCTTCTGTGAAACAAAATATTTTGAATAATGTGGGTAACCAAGCTACATTGGACCAAATGTTATGGACAATAATTACCAATAACCATTTCAAAGCTGAGCTCAAATAGCCAGAATATCTCAATGTCAAATGTTGTTTAAAGGAAAGGTACAAAAACAAAATCCTCCCTTTTTAAGGACTTTTCAGTGAATCAATGTCTTTTTCTTTCTTTCTTTTACAGATCCAGCTGATTATTGGAGATTTGGAAGAGGATTGCTCTTTATCTGCTGTCTGTCCCTTCTGGTACAGAATCATGGACCTGTTGTATGTTTTCATTTATATTTCGTATTACACTATATAGCTTGGATTCTGAATTAAAAGGTAATCTCTTCCTCTTCCTCTAACCTCTTCACCTCCGACTGCAAGCCTGTGTATGGATCTAATTCCATCGTCAAGTTTGCGGACGACACTACGGTGATTGGGCTCATCAGCAACAACGATGAGACTGCCTACAGGGAGGAGATCCAGCACCTGGCCACATGGTGCGCTGATAATAACCTGCTCCTCAACACCACCAAAACGAAGGAGCTCATTGTGGACTTCAGGAAAGAGTCAAGAGGCACACACGACACCATCCACATCAATGGAATGGCTGTTGAGCGTGTCTCCAGTTTCAAGTTCCTGGGGATTCATATCTCGGTGGACATGTCGTGGACAACCAACACCTCCAGCCTGGTCAAGAAGGCTCACCAGCGCCTTTTCTTCCTGAGGACACTGAGGAAGAATCAGCTCTCCTCGGCTATCCTGGTGAACTTCTACCGCTGCGCAATAGAAAGCATCCTGACCAACTGTGTGGCAGTATGGTATGGGAGCTGCTCTGTTGCGGAGCGCAAGGCACTGCAGCTGGTGGTGAAAACTGCCCAGCGCATCACAGGGACTCCACTGCCTGCCATCGAGCACATCCAGAGGAAACGCTGTCTGCATCGAGCTCGCAGCATCCTCAAGGACTCCTCTCACCCGGCCCACAGACTGTTTTCTCTCCTGCCCTCCGGCAGGCGTTTCAGGATCCTCCGGACCAGGACCAGCAGACTAAAGAACAGTTTTTTCCCCAGAGCTGTCTCTTTATTGAACTCAAACCCCCGTTGATCCACTTCCCTCATTAACTGCTAACTCTCCTACCTCACATCTGCCTTCACTTTATTATTTGCACTATCGACTGTTTATTACAGTAACAACTGTTTACATATGCATTCTGCACTACCATATCTTAACTGGATTATGCTCATTTGCACTGCCGACTGTATTTATAGTACCAACTGTTACATTTGCATTTTGCACCGTACTTCTAACTGTAAAAGTGCAGTGGAAAGTGGTTGCATATTACACTTTTTTTCGGATAGCTTCTGTCCATAATTTATTGCACTACCTTAATCCACTGCTATTCCTCATCTTAGCCTAACATATTATTGTATACCTCTATCTGTAAAATTCTGTTTATAGTAATAGCCAACTGTATATTATATTCATAATACATATTCACCTGTAAATTCAGTTCTGTTTATAGTAATAACCATCTCTCTATTTATACATATTTATATTTATTCAGTACATATCCATGTCCTGCACTTACGCAACCATTGTATATATATATATATATATATATATATATATATATATACGTGTGTGTGTGTGTGTGTGTGTGTGTGTGTGTGTGTGTGTGTGTGTATGTATATATATATATATATATATATATATATATATATACACACACACATACACACAGGTCCTTCTCAAAAAATTTGCATATTGTGATAAAGTTCATTATTTTCCATAATGTAATGATAAAAATTAAACTTTCATATATTTTAGATTCATTGCACACCAACTGAAATATTTCAGGTCTTTTATTGTTTTAATACTGATGATTTTGGCATACAGCTCATGAAAACCCAAAACTCCTATCTCAATAAATTAGCATATTTCACCCGACCAATAAAAGAAAAGTGTTTTTAATACAAAAAAAGTCAACCTTCAAATAATTATGTTCAGTTATGCACTCAATAATTGGTCGGGAATCCTTTTGCAGAAATGACTGCTTCAATGCGGCGTGGCATGGAGGCAATCAGCCTGTGGCACTGCTGAGGTGTTATGGAGGCCCAGGATGCTTCGATAGCGGCCTTAAGCTCATCCAGAGTGTTGGGTCTTGCGTCTCTCAACTTTCTCTTCACAATATCCCACAGATTCTCTATGGAGTTCAGGTCAGGAGACTTGGCAGGCCAATTGAGCACAGTAATACCATGGTCAGTAAACCATTTACCTGTGGTTTTAGCATTGTGCGCAGGTGCCAGGTCATGCTGAAAAATGAAATCTTCATCTCCATAAAGCTTTTCAGCAGATGGAAGCATGAAGTGATCCAAAATCTCCTGATAGCTAGCTGCATTGACCCTGCCCTTGATAAAAAACAGTGGACCAACACCAGCAGCTGACATGGCACCCCAGACCATCACTGACTGTGGGTACTTGACACTGGACTTCAGGCATTTCCTTCTCCCCAGTCTTCCTCCAGACTCTGACACCTTGATTTCCGAATGACATGCAAAATTTGCTTTCATCCGAAAAAAGTACTTTGGACCACTGAGCAACAGTCCACTGCTGCTTCTCTGTAGCCCAGGTCAGGCGCTTCTGCCGCTGTTTCTGGGTCAAAAGTGGCTTGACCTGGGGAATGCGGCACCTGTAGCCCATTTCCTTCACACGCCTGTGCACGGTGGCTCTGGATGTTTCTACTCCAGACTCAGTCCACTGCTTCCGCAGGTCCCCCAAGGTCTGGAATTGGTCCTTCTCCACAATCTTCCTCAGGGTCCGGTCACCTCTTCTCGTTGTGCAGCGTTTTTTGCCACACTTTTTTCTTCCCACAGACTTCCCACTGAGGTGCCTTGATACAGCACTCTGGGAACAGCCTATTCGTTCAGAAATGTCTTTCTGTGTCTTACCCTCTTGCTTGAGGGTGTCAATGATGGCCTTCTGGACAGCAGTCAGGTCAGCAGTCTTACCCATGATTGCGGTTTTGAGTAATGAACCAGGCTGGGAGTTTTTAAAAGCCTCAGGAATCTTTTGCAGGTGTAATTAGTTGATTCAGATTAGGTTAATAGCTCGTTTAGAGAACCTTTTCATGATATGCTAATTTATTGAGAAATTTTGGGTTTGGGTGAGAAATTTTCTGTATGCCAAAATCATCAGTATTAAAACAATAAAAGACCTGAAATATTTTAGTTGGTGTGCAATGAATCTAAAATATATGAAAGTTTAATTTGTATCATTACATTATGGAAAATAATGAACTTTATCACAATATGCTAATTTTTTGAGAAGGACCTGTGTGTATGTATATATGTATATATATATATATATATATATATATATATATATATATATATATATATATATATATATATATATATATATATATATATATATATATATATATATATATATATATATATATATATAAATAAAATAAAAGAGAGATACAAAATTCTGAATGAACAGTCTTTTTGTTATTAGGCATTCAGATACATAGGCCTACAACATAAAAGACATAATGATGTTGATAAATGAAAACAACTCACTCTAATCCTATTGAGCTCTTGAGATTAACAACCAAAGAACACATACTTGAATAAAAGTGCATCTGCCACTGGGGAATTAAGGTTGGGGGAAAAGGGCAAACTATCGGAACAAAGTTTATATGGTGAGGACGTATGCCACCGTGCAGGGAAACAATGGTATTAACAAGCCCCTTCTGGCCCATATTCAGACTCCAGCCATGTGGCACATGAAAGGAGAGAGTCGTCTTCCCTCCCCGCAGCCACCCATGCAGCAGTGCATTGTTAGCACACAGCAAGGGACGGGATGACTTGTGATCCACTCAGTGGTGTTAGAGCCATGGCTCTCTGTGAGTTTGGACCTGGTGATTTTAGGTCCCAGGGAGGTGGTTCATGACCCTCTGAGCACACCAGATGGGCACACTTTATTTAGATTGGATCTAGGGGTGGAAGTAGTTGCAACTGTAGGACAGAATTCATTCATAATCTGACATGTAGCTTTCCCCTCCCTCAGCTCAAAGCAAAACAAACAGTGCTCTGGGCTATTGCAGATGATCTAGAGTTGCTTGAATCTCCACTGAAAACATATCACAAAGGATCTTCACTTGACTGTGTGTACTGAAGATCAATCTGGCATACACAGAGAAAGGAAGGACAAGAAGAATTACGAAGGACAAAGAATTATGGTACTGGTGTTTAGAAGTTTTATATAAAATGTCACAAACAAACAAACAAACAAATAAATGGTTCTAGTGTCACTCTAACATCATCATCATCATCATCATCATCATCATCATCATCATTATTTATTCACAATCATTAACTGTATGATCAGATCCAATTCAGCTAAACGCTAATTTACTATTAAAAATATAAATTTTGTATTGATAATTGAAATAGAGGCAACATGCAAAGAAAGTACCTCCTTTTTTCATTTGCAAGACACTGTTAACCACTGCAGATTCAATCCGAATCACTAGCTGTAATTTATTACACACTGCTCCTTGCATTCAGTATAGCTTACCATGTCTAATTAAATCCTACAACTTTATATTCAATGACCTGTGGGTCAGTCATCTTTTCATTAGACACTGCAGACTTTCAGAAAAAAAAGCACTTATGGGATTCCCACAAAAAAGACTTGAAGAAACCTGTCACAACACCTTGAGCTAGCCGTGCGGTTTAATGGTGAGGCAAAAGTGAATGTGACGGTCCTGTCTGAAGAGAATATTCCTCTGAGAGCCAGCAGTGACCAAATACTCTACTGTTGTGGTGTTAGCTGAACATTGATAAATGACTGCCATTGACTGAGATGGGTGAATTGGGCCAAACCTCATTTGATGAACCAGAAAATGAAATGATTACTATTGGGTCTTATTGACTGGACTGGGTGGTACACTTGCTGTTGCATCCCTCCCAAAGGTTAATTGGACTTGAACCCAGAAAATCAAGAGGTTAAGCAGGGTCAAAATGACAGCAGGCTCATTCATCACAGCCCTCAAATTGCTGCTAATCAGATATGTCAAGGGGTTCTTGATGATCACGCTCCATAATGCATAAATGTTGTACATGTTGGCTGTTTTATGCCTTCAGTGATTGATTTTGAAATGAGAATATCATTCCTGCTGACAACAAAGCAGAAACAGCATTTACACAGAGATGGGTCAAAAAAGAAATAATATCACTCAAATAGAGCAGCAGAGAAGGATGATAAATGCTACATGATCATTGTAACCTTATAACCTGTAGCTTCATATTCAGGCACTTTTGTCTAATATCAGAATTTCTGAGAAGACCGTACGTTTTGAATCGAATTGAAAGAACTGCTTAACATTCCAAGGCGTGGACTAAAAAGATGCTGAACTCAACACTACATGATCATTAAATTACATAAGTGACCATTCTGATGTCATAGTTCCAGTTCCAGTCCTGGTCAATAGTGTTCCATCTGTGCTAAAATTTACAGCTTTTTTTTCACAATGCTGTAACAAAATTTACAGCATAATGAGCACAATCAACTTGTATAGTGATAGCCTGACCTTCACTAATATGATATAAAAAGTGACTGATGAATAATGCTGAGAATTCAGCTTTGCCATCACAAGAATAAATTACATTTTAAAATATAGAAAAAAAGTTATATTAAATTGTAATGTTTCAGAATAGTACTGTTTTTATCTTTTTTTTTAATCAAATACATGCAGCCTTTAAAAAAAATCTTTATAAATAAGGCTCAAATTTGTTCATATTTCTTAAATTACTTCATATGGACTAACAATGAACAGTTAGTTGTATTTTAAATAACTAATGTTAACAAAGATTAATAAATATTACAACAAATGTATTGCTCATTGTTGGTTACTGTTAGTTAATGCATTAACTAATGGGACCTCATTGATAAGTGTTTCCTAAAGTATTAACATCCCCAAACTTTTGAATAGTAGCATAAATCTAACAACATGAATAACATTAATTTCTAATGAACTCCACATAGTGACACATGGAATGTTCCTCACATTAAGCCACCAAATTGAAAATGTGCCATTTCATGGACAGACAGAGACTGGCTCAAGTGAAGTTTTTTTTATTTTTTAATGGCCATACATGTTCTTGATTCACTTGCCATTGGCAGGATGTAGTTTCTTACATGCTGGTGTCGTGAAAAAAAGTCTTTGAAAGGTATGCATCACGATCTACCCTCATGACAGAGAGATTCTGTTTCAACATGAATCCGTAACAGCTGACGGTCCCAAGGAAAACCAATCCCTCTAATCCGGCTGCTACTTATTACTTCCCATTAAAACTTGGAGGATGCTTACATGCATGCATTGATTCGCAATTGCAAAAACAAGACAAATTCTTGTCAGGAAAATTATTACAAAATTGGGGAGTTTGTAAGCTGCGTGTGCACTTACAATACAATTCTACCTTGAAGAGTTTCATTTTTAAGGAAGACTGCACGTAGTGCATGTTGCTGGTGATCCCTGCTGAGTGTGACATTCTGATTTCACACCTCCCCCCATAAACCCACCCTGTTCACTGGAAGACCACATGAACAATGGCAGACAAAGCTCCCCTAATTAGCATGTCACATCCACAGCACAACCCACCCCCCGCCCCTAGCACTATGGCACCGTGCCGCACGGATCAGGCTGACAGACTATCATATAATAACAGCGTTCAATAGTACGACTGAAAACACAATGCTGCCTTTTTACATACGGTACATGGATCATTGTACTGCTCTGCCATGTTTAGCTTTGACATATTTTTCTGCAAAAAAACCCAAAACAAAAACCCCAAACAAAAAATACTCAGATGTCATTAGATTTAAATGTGGAACTTTTATCTTGTCCATTCTGCCCTTTCTGTCTCATACAGGGGACGGCAGGGTCAGTTGAGACCTTCCTTCCCCATCAGCCTTTTCTCCTCGCTGCCATCTGCAATCAGATTGTTAGCATGCCAACTCAATCTGCCGGCCTCCCTTGAGTGCCGCTCGCTCAAGCATGAGGAGCCTTCTCCACTAGCAGTGGATGTCCCTTAACAACACCTAGTCACTCAGCTGGGATCGTCTAAATAGGAGGTGGGGGCCGGCCTCACACCCCAGCATGTCAGCCGAAGTCATCTGTGACACGCACTGACCCGGGAACTGCCACTATCAGAGGGACAGGTTGAAGGGATCAACAGCGATCTTGCTGTTGCTGACCTGACCCTTGAATCAGCTGAGGGAGGAAAAGGAAGGAAAGCAACTCAACTAAAAATAAACAAGAAACCAAAAATAAACCAAAACGGGCAAAGAAAGGATACAAAGAGACTTGATCAATGCAGTTATAGATGCTCACCACTAGATGACACCATGATTGCATGGAATTTATTGATTTATTAATCAACCATTAAACAGGGTTTAGACTGTTATTACACTGAAAATACAGAGGACTGCAGTGATATCTGTATTAATATGAGCTGGGGAATTGTATTTTTATCAAGGGGAATGCATATGAATCTGTGATCCGATCAAAATTTCCTAAACGAACGATGTCAATCCATATGGCCGTTACAAATAATTTACACAACTGCAAAGGCTTCTGCAAAGTCAGATCACTAAGAATAATGGTAGGATTGAGATATATATATAATCTCATACACAAAACAGAATAAAATATCAAACCATCATCTCACACACACAGTATATATATATATATATATATATATATATATATAATTTTTTTTTATAAAAATTAAATGAATTTTCAGTTCACATTTTCATTCACTCAGCAGGTAAGAGATTACAGAGAATATGCACTCACTTTATTGTTGGGTGCACTTAAGTGGAGTGTTCCAAAGCATATAATTACCTTGTAGGCTTCTGGCCCTGAAGTATATGTGGAGAGAGGGGCTGTGTATTCATGAGACACGGGGACCATATATGGCAGCAGATTTAGTCAGCCCGCTCCTGCCATCTTTTCACCCTCTTTTGTGTTTTGCCCCTGTTGCCATGGGAATTAATTGAATAGAATTTCAGACATCATTGTCCAGGTGGGAATTTCATAGCACTGGACGACATTTTTCACTGCTTCAAATGAAAGCAAGACCTTTCCAAGCTGGGTAGAACATACCATGCTGGGTGATTTCCTTCCGAAATATATCTTGATTGGTTTAATTCACCGAAAACTTGTTATGGGCAGGTTAGTGAATTTTTGAAAGTTTTAGTATGATTTAATCTCATACACAAAACAGAATAAAATATCAAACCATCATCTCACATACACACACACACAAACACGAACACAGTATATGTGTGTAATAAAACTATAAATAAAATAAACTATATAATAAAATAAAACTAATACAACTATATATATATAAATAAATATAATACAGTTAGTCCACAGTTCAATACATACCTTGGTTTTTAACCATGGTTTTCGGTTCGGTTCTGATGGCTTGTCACATCAGTTTTTTGCTATTCTATTCTATTGCAATAGTCTTTCTTTATTTTACTTATAAGAATTGAAAAACCTTACTTAAACTTAAAACTTTACTGTAAAAAAAAACCTTGTACACATTCCTAGTGTATTGTATAATATAAAATAAATATTAGGGCTGTCAAAAGATTAATCACGATTAATCACATCCAAAATAAAAGTTTGTGTTTACATAATATATGTGTGTGAACTGTGTATAATTATTATTTATATATAAAAACACACACAAGCATGTATATATTTAAGAAAAATATATTATATTTATATATAAAATATTTATATTTATATATAATATAAATTATATAAATGTATACAGTATATACATGCAAATATTTCTTAAATATATACATGAATATTTATATAAACATCATAATTATACAGAGTACACACAAATATATTATGTAAACACAAACTTTTATTTTGGATGTGATTAATCGTGATTAATCTTTTGACAGCCCTAATAAATATACATACAAATTTACACTGGCAGCTCAGAGCTGTACAGCAGCATTAAAGTATGACATTGAATGAATAAATGTAAAATAAAACACTACATAGACTTCACTATAAAATATAGATTGATTCTTATTAAAGCTACTGTATTAAAGTTTTTCAGTCAAGAGCATTGCAGAGCAGAGAGTGATTTTCTCTTTGTCTTTTGTTGTTTTAATAACATTAAAGGGATAGTTCACTCAAAAATGAAAATTCTGTCATCGAGAAATGAATACAGGTTTGGAACAATATTAGAGTGAGTAAACAATGACAATTTAAGAGGTGAACTGTCCCTTTAAGGACAGGGTGTTCACTAGGCTGCGCTGTTGTCAATATAACAGTATTTAAACTGTTGTGTGTGTTTGACAGTATTAGCGCAGTAAGACTACATAGTCCAGTAATCACGTGTTTGACAGGCGTTTAGTGCAGGCGCTTGGAAAATCGCAAACTGTGCACAAGCACGCAAATGAAATGTTTAACCGGCAAGGCTTTAAAACGCATGCAAATAATGAACTTTCGTGATTGTGAATGACTATAGTGTTCAGTGAGTATAACTCTACCACTAACGTGTGATGTGAATGTATGTCGCGTTGCTCAGTATTGGGATGGAGGCAAATGATAGAATGTGTAGAAAAATAATTAATTAAATGCAAAACCAAAAAAAAAAAAAATTCACAAGCACATATT